>CM031237.1:445452079-445807907 GCA_018340775.1 Taxus wallichiana var. yunnanensis | reverse complement strand
GTTAATGTGGAAAACTTGAAACTATATGAACCTCCTATGATCATAGATCAGGATGAAAGTATTCAAGTTCCTAATGTTGATGATTTTTCTCCTGAATTTCTTCATGAGTTATAGGAAGATGTTATTATTGATAGGAAAACCAGGACCTCACGAAGGGGTGATGTTGAGTACCTTCATGTGGGATTAAAAGGAATGCATCCAAACAAGGAAAAATGGATGGAAATCGGACAAGTGAGGGAAAAATACCCTCACCTTGTTGATAATTAAGTCAACTTTTGGAGGTCCAAAAGCTCTAAGTGGGGAGGAATGATCCAGGAGGATTTCCCTACAAAAATGTTTTGATCAATTTCAGAAGTCTACGAAAACCATTGGAAAAGTCAAGAGCTCAGTAAGAGCTTTTGGCACCTTTTTAATGGGAAGAAACTGAGTCCGTGAGCAAAATTTATGCATTTGGAAGTTGATTCTTGACCATGTAATTATTTTTAATCTTCAAATTTTTGAATTATTTATGCTAACTAGTGATATTATGTAGGTGGAACATCTGGCCAATATTCCAACTACAAGATACCCTTAGTTAACATATTTTATTAATTCATAAATTAATCCTAAGATATCCGTTTAATTAATCCTAATAAAGCACCTTAAATTTATCAAATTTTGACCAAATCTCCTCTCCCAAGTTTTGGCACATTTTTCCAAGGCAAGCCAATTTACAACCAAGAAAATATCCATGAGAGAAGGAGGGGGTGGTTAGCATCATGTGGACTTAGTACACACATTAAATGGAGGATTTGAAGGCTTTGATAAAGTCTAAAATTGGTAATATCCCATTATATGTGGGATTATTCCTCCATTTTTATGCTAAAATCCACTCATATGGATAAGAGAAAATCATGGGATTTGGGAGGATTATTGGGAGATTTAAATGGGATTAAATTTACTAAATATACACTTAAGTGTGTATATATATGGGTATTTGTAAGGTTTGAGGAAAGGAAGAATACACACAGGTGTATTATTATTTGATTGCAGAGACGAAATACGGAAGGCAGAATTTGACAGAGGAGGATTTTATTTTCTTACAGGGAATTTCTTCTACTGATAATCACCAGACACAGGTTTATTGTAAGCTTACTCTGAGGAGTTGTATTGTTATTCTGAAGAGTTTTAATTAATTGATCGGAACACTCATAGAGTGGACCCGGGGACGTAGCCAATTGGTGAACCCCGTAAACAAAATTTTGTGTCACCGTGTTTTATTTTCTTATTGCTACAAATTTTATGCCATTGAGTTTTAATCTGTGTGATTTTTTAATTAAAATTGCTGCATTTTGGATATAATTTGAGAGCAATTATTTGGTTAAATCCATTTCAAGTTACTGTGAAGTTTATTAAACTTGAATTTTGGATCATTAGTTACATATACCTAAATCAATAACAAGGATTAGTTAATCCTACTCCATTTGTTGACCCACAAGTAAATGAAAGTCAAGCTTTGGTCCCTATTAATTTAACAAAATTTAAATCTATGTAGGGACAACTGTTGATGAGATAAATATAACAATATTCAAACAAGATCTAGCTATATAAATATAAGAAAGAGTGAAAGATATGAGATAAAGATGACTCAAATTGTAATTGTAGGTCTAGATTGATGAAAAAAGCTGGAAAGGAATATTCTTGTCTTTGTAATATTTGTTTATAATTCTAGAATGTGATGATCTAAGGTACATGAGCACATGGAATGGTATAGGTCCACCTAGGTGATAGTGTCTGTTTTGGGTGTCGATGTCTATAGGATAGTTGCGATTTTGGTTCTTCCTATCTCACTTCTTTTTTCCTTTAGTTTTTTGTAGGTTATGTTAGGTTCATTACAATTTTTCTCTGTCACACATGTACCTACAAAAGAAAACCTAACTACCTACATAATATTCAAGTGCACATTATATGAATAAATAATGCATATGGTTAAGTTAGAATAACCTTGAGGTCACCCCAATGTGATTTTCATTGAGCGTTGCACTACATTTTAAAACCAATGTAGTTCTTGTGTGTGTGTGTGTGTGTGTGTGTGTGTGTGTGTGTGTGTGTGTGTGTGTGTGTGTGTGTGTGTGTGTGTGTGTGTGTGTGTGTGTGTGTGTGTGTGTGTGTGTGTGTGTGTGTGTGTGTAATAGTGTCCCTTGAGCTAGGATGCCTTAGTGCCATTTGCACAAAAAGAATAACACAATACAACTACTTTTTCCCAATGCAAAATTTTTGGTATGAAATTTAGAATAGACCCTCCTTTGCAGTGAAGTATGCAGTCCCAAAATGTAGTACTTGATGTAATAGATAGAAAATATTAGCTCCTTGTAGATGTATATGCCTCTTGAATGCTTTCCCACTAATGAGGTTAAATAAGACATGTATATATATATATATATATATATATATATATATATATATATATATATATATATATATATATATATATATATTTCCATCACTTAAGTTTCATCATTAAAAAGTGAAAAGCCAACAAAGGGTAGTAAAAAAGACATTAAAAATGCAACATTCAAAAATTTAGAAAAAGGGAGGAGGAAAAAGCATCCAGAGAGGACAATAACACCTAGGCGCTCCTATCCCTAATGGGTGGTTCTATACGGGATGCGAGAAAGATAAAACAATGGAATTAGGACTGAGGGATGTTTGTCAAGTATGTAAAACTCTAAGGTTCAAGTCTAGAAACAACAAGTGATAAAGATAAAAAATTTAAAAGCAATGTCAAAGTAAAATAGGTGTTATTAAAGACTAGCTATCTTGCTTAGGAATCATACATATAAATGAATTATTTAGAGGCTAGATGTACAAGGTAAGTGTGTGATTTATTGACTAAACCTATTAGTAATCCTAATCCCCAAGTATCTAATTAAGAAACTAAAAATGAGAACAAGACTCAATCCAAAGGATAGTCAAAAATTAGATTGTGATTTCCTAAATCTACAAAGGAAAATAGGTAATATGGGAGAAGAAACTTTAAAAAGAAATTATAGTTACCAAGGTATAATAACAAACCATTCAAAAAAATTAACAACCAAGAAGTGTCTTCCCAAAGAAAGATACCACAAATAAATGTTTTGAAATTACATTACCTAATTGGTGTAGAGTGCACAATACAACTAAGCATGGTGAGTTAGATTGTGTTGGTTTTGTCATGCTTTTGAAGTCTTTCTGAATAAGCTACATAATTATGAGATATTTCCAAATACTAATGATGTTTTTGGTTCATATAACCCATTTGACAACACAAAAGCACATAACACTACTATGATGGTGGACTCTTATTTTTTTCCCTTGAGAGAGGATAATGAACCAACAAAAAATATAGATGAGGTGCATGTCTTTCGAAGTAACAAAAGGGAAAATATGAATTGTTGTTACCTCCCAAGAGTTGTGAATTTTCTTCTCAAATTTTAAGTTTTCTTTGGGTTAGGTGATTATTAAAATTCCCTTATAAAGGTCTCATAGGAAAGAGGCGTGTTCAAACAGTTAGTCATTTTTTTTAAAATTCAGTTTTGAGGATTTTTCTTTGTTATGTGAGAATTTCATATTTTTCTGTCCCTCATCTCCCAAGTTCCTCTGGGCCATTTGTTCCCCGATTTTCCTCTTTTCCGCATGATCTTGATTTCCTTTTTGTCAGTATTTTTGAATTTTCGAGAGAAATGGTGTCTGAAATCCCGAGGGCTATATGTGTCAAATATTTTTGACTTATCTAATTTTCATGTGCTACGGGTGTTTCGATTTTCTTGTCCCATGTGTCCCGATTTCTCCGACCATCATTTCCCCACAAGTCCTCCTTTTCGATTTCCATTCATAGTGGATATTTTAGCTCTGCGTGTCCCCAATGTCCCGGACAATTGTGCTAGTTTTTCGACTTTTCCACAAATTTGCTATTTTAGCTCCGCATGAGTCCCAAACATCCCAATGTTCCATGGGTCAATTATGAACTTTTTGGTATTTCTCGGTTTCATTATTTTAAGGTTGGCATAGAGTATTTATTACCTCATTTATTTCACCTCATTTGACTTACTTTTGTTTAAATGTGTATAACTAGTTAGGTAATTGGTCATTTTCACTATCTTGTTTGAATTTTCTATAAATCGTTCGAGTTCCCTCCTCTTCACTATTTTTAGCCATGGTTGAGACTGTTCCATTGTTTTTAAATCTACGAGATATCAAAGAAGTTGTGAATCATTGAGACATCGATTAAGGAACTAAGGAAATTTCTCTCATAGATATTCTCTACTCCTACCATAAGATGAAGATCAATTATAAGGGGCATGAGCACTTGTCTTCCTTGGAGATGTCTATACCGAGACATAGGAGATAGTGAGGCTCAACACCTAGACTTGGATGATTTATGGGCTTGAATCAATTTTCAAAACCCTACTCCTATGGCTCAGTTGATCAAATATAGTAAGATTGCGAGAGAAGGGGTTTTCCAATTTTCTTCCAATGTGTTGATATGGTTCTCACTTGTAGTTCTTGCTTGACCCGAGATCTGAGGAAATTTTTAACCCTCAAGGACAAGTGGTGGCCCAACTTGATAAATATTTTATTCACACTACTTTTAGGATTCCCATGGTTAAAAATTTGAATAATCTTACGAGGGATCAAACACATGCTCTTTTCGATCAAGACAGTGAAAAGTACAAAAGTAAAGTTACCAAATCATGGTTCAAGAACCCTAAGAAAGAAGCCTCAAGGCTGCCCAAAAAAATTTCAAGGTTTATTTCCATGAAGAATTGTCATATGTCATTACTCTTCTTGCTAGGATAATGGGAATTCCCTCCACCAATGAGTTTTATTTTTTGGATGTGTCCCTTTATCAATATTATATGTGAGGGAAAGAAGAACTTGAATTGGGACAAAATAGTTTATAACAACCTAAGCTGAGCAATTGTAAACTGTTTAGAGGACTCAAACCTTCTACATGACCTCCTACCTGATGTAAACCATTGCGGCTTACATAGATTGGTTGAGCTTCTCCATGTGGAAGACAAGAAGGATGCTCCTATCTATGAGTATCGTCCACGATTGACTCGAAGGTCAACAATCATCATTCGAAGGATAAATGATGCATTCACTATGTACATTGCCAAATTATTGGAAGGAGATATCGCAATAATATTTTCAGATGAAGAAAAACAACTAATCAATGTCTATGGAAATATCTTCACCCAGTTCAGAAATTATCATACATAAGATTATGCAAGATTTAAAGGAAACCCCTTAAAATTCCTATGTATTGTAGTGATAAGATGGATTTGGTAGAGATATGCAAACAATTTAATAAGCTGCATAGAACACCAGTATGGATAAGAATATTACAGGTATTTAGTTCCCAATCACATTAGGTAACTATACTTGCAAGACTGCCTTGGATGCTCAGAACAGTGATAGAATCATTGCTCCTCTTACCCTTCACTATTTTAAACCTAAAACTTGTTTTGATATTAAGGGTTCATTTTTACCAACATTAGAATGAGTTACTATTATCTTACTTGATATGAAGACTACTGAGAAGACTATTTTTATGATTATGAGGCCCGGAGAAGGTACTACCAAAGGTTGTATTTGCAACAAATTGAGGATTTTTGTATATTCAATGTCCCCTGAAGTATTTGAGGATGATGATAAAGAGTTGCAATCTCTTGACTATGAGAGATCAATCAAGCATACTCATATTGAAACCATTGATTGGTTTGTTAAAGAGAGATGATTTAAAGGAATTCAACAATCCTATCTTGGTGAAAACTAGGCTCTAATTTGATAAAGAAAAGTGAAGATGATTAAAACAAGAAAATCTAGGTCTAATTCTCGAGATACCTCCACCCTTTAGAATGAAGTTCCCTCATCAATTCCTGAAACACATGAACAATATGTTCCAGAATCCTTGAATTTGGTGTATGAAAAGAAG
Organism: Taxus wallichiana var. yunnanensis; assembly: GCA_018340775.1. NCBI lineage: Eukaryota > Viridiplantae > Streptophyta > Pinopsida > Cupressales > Taxaceae > Taxus > Taxus wallichiana. The sequence continues at coordinate 445,801,948 of CM031237.1, read as the reverse complement.
GGAAAAGCTAAAAATGGTGATAAGGTGGAGGATGTTATTCAAGAGAATGAGATTTTACCTTCTCCCAAACAAACTGAAAAAAAATACTTGATGAGGAAGTCATTGTAGACCTTGGTGATGATGACAATAATGAGAAAGAGTAGGAAAATCCTGAAGAAAATGTCCTTGAAGAAAGCAGTGGGAAGGGAAATCAATTAAAGAAAAAAATTCGAGAATCTATGGAAATATCTTCTAAGGAAGCTCCTGTCACCCAAGCAGATACCTCTGTGTTAGAAGTGGTTGTTGTACAAACTCTAAGTGCTATGAGTGCATCTACACTTGGGCCCATTACTCCTTCCACTTCAAGCTCTTTATTTTCCTAGGTACAAACATTGTTGGAAAGCAAGAAAATGAAGGCCACTTCAAGTATTGTTACTTCTAAGTTTGATACAGTGGAAGCACTTCTAGGTACTACGCATCCTCCCACAATTAAGAATTCTAAGGCCACATCAAGATTGGTTTTAGATTCTCAAGGGAAAAATTTCATGGAGATTACTGAAACCTAGGTTAGACAAGGATGAAAAATACATCTCAATGAATGATTTGGAATTAACAAAAATTACTCTTAGAGAATCAATTCTAGAAGGTGAGGTGCGTAAATTGAGGAGAAAACATCCAAAGTAATTAAAAGGGAGGAAAAAGGGAAGACGACATAGGAGCAATTGGAAGATCTGAATCAAATTTTGTTAAGTTTTATCAAATCCTTATTGGTATAAGATAAGGTACTGGATCCAACCCCCCTATCTTCCATCCAACCTCCTACTATCCTTTCAAATGATGAATTCCAAGCCATCAAAGACATTTATAAGCATGCCACTTATGGGAAAGAAATGGAAGCTATGGTTGATGACTTGATAATCACAGTCCAGAATTTCATTGAGGAGGAATTCAAGGCATACGAAAGGATTACTAAGATATAATTAAGGTTCACTACAACACTCAAATGGGTTGGATAGGAGTTGAAATTGTGGAGTGAGTGCATTTAGGATCTTCGTTTAATGAGTGAAACAAATGTACAAATTATTTTGGAAAAAAAGTTTTTGATGATGTAAAGATGAATCTTTCTAAGTAGTGGGTTTTCACATATTGACTAGAAAATAAAGGTTCTTGAAGAGGCCATGTTATGTTTGTGGAGCCTATTTTCATGTTAGAGTGTGGTACACCTTCTATGTGTTACACTCGGGTATTTTCTGGCGGTCCCGCTTGTGAGTGGGTTAGGGGTTCGGGGCAAAGCCCCACAAAATTTTCATGGGTGGTTTATTAACCCATGGGTAATGGTAACCGTTATGAGTTGTTTTTGGGCCCATGGTTTTTTCGGTCTTTTGCCCATTGTTTTGATACCACAGTTTTTGCCCTTGTTTTTGATACCCACGGTTTTGTATCAAAGCTTGCTTAGCGATTGTCTATTTATATAGTCTTATGCATATGATAGATGTACAAGCAAATGTATTGCGAGATGTGTTTTGAATTGGTGTGTGAATTACAGTAGAGTTTGTTGAGCATAGCTTCAAGCGGATCAGGTATTGTATTGAGAGAGCGGTGGCTTGTAATAAAATCGAGCAAGTGATTCTTGGTGGACGTAGCCCAAATTGGGTGAACCACATTAAATCTTGTCTCTTTTGTTGTGTTATTTTATTACGCAATTTTATTTGAGATCTGTAATAATTTCGCATATTAGTTTCTCTTTATTTGCGATTGTGTGAGGGATTATTCCACATATTTTATCCCTTATTTCCTAACAATTGGTATCGAGCTGGTTTGGTTTGATGAAGTGTTGAATCGCGGGAAATTTTTAGCTTGAGTGGGAGCTATGGCGAGATGAAGGAAGATCTAGGGTTGATAAATTCAACGGGCAGAATTTGATCTTTGGAAGATGCGGATGGAAGATTACCTTTATCAGAAGGATCTTTATACTCCGTTTTCTGAGAAGGTGAACAAACCCTCGAGTATGACAGATGCGGAATGGGATTTTTTGGATCAGAAGGCACTTGGAATGATCCGGCTGAGTCTTGCATCTTTGGTATTATTTAATGTTTCAAAGGAAAAGACTACAAAAGATCTAATGGATGCATTAGGGAAGTTGTATGAAAAACCCTCTGCCTCTAATAAGATATTTTTAATGAAAAAGTTGTTTAATATGAAGATGTCGAGAATAGTTCGATGTAGAATCATTTAAATGATTTCAATACGGTAGTGAATATGCTTAAGCTTGATTCTGATAGAATTTGATGAAGAAGTTAGGGCTTTATTAATTATGTGCTCTTTACCTGAGAGTTGGAATAGCCTAGTAATGGCGGTAAGTAACTCGGTTCCAGCTAACTCGAAGTTGAAGTTTGAGGATGTTGTAGGGGTGATTCTAAGCGAGGAAATGTGAAGAAAAAGCTCAGGGAATCTTCTACTTCAGGGAATGCTTTGTGTGGAAACTAGAGGAGACAGAAGAATAGAGAAACCGTGGAAAATCAAAAGATCGGGCAAGGTCAAAATCCAAGAACAAGATTGTATGTTGGAATTGTGGAAAGCTTGGGCATGTAAAGAAGGATTTGGGAGCTTGGGATAAGAAGAAACAACAAGAAGAAAACAAGGAGGCAAATGTGGCATCGGGTAATGTATGTCGGGATGCTTTGATTCTTTCTTTGCACAATATTCTTGAATCTTGGGTTTTAGATTCGGAGCTTCTTTCCATGCTTCTCCACATAGGCATTATTTTGTTGATTATGTTCGAGGAGATTTTGGGCATGTTTTTCTTGGTGATGATGAGCCTTACGGCATAGTTGGAAAAGGTTACATTCGAGTTAAGATGCGAGAATGGGAATACTTGGCTATTGAAGGATGTCGGACATGTGCCTACATTAAGATGAAATTTGATATCGGCGGGGCAAGTTGGGAAGTGATGGTTGTCTTTGTGATATTTACAGCTAGACTCTTGGAAGGTTACCAAGGGTGCTCTTGTGGTGGCAAGAGGTAAGAAGGTTGGAACCTTGTATTTAACCACTGATAGTACTAATGATTGTAATCTTGTGGCTTTAGATGTAGATACAACATTATGGCACTATAGGCTCGGTCATATGAGCCATAAGGGCATGAACATCATAAAGAAGAAGAATTTACTGGATATACAGAAACAGGTTTGGAGTTCTGTGAGAACTGAATATATGGGAAGCAGAAGCGAGTAAGGTTTCTCAGGTTGGACCTATAAAGAAAGAGAGTAAGTTAGAGCTGGTGCATTCGATGTGTGGGGGCGGCTCGGGTATCATCTCTTGGGGTTCAAGTTATTATGTTACTTTTATTGATGATGCGACAAGGAAAGTTTGGGTTTATTTTATTAGACACAAATCTGATGTATTTGACACTTTTGTTAAATGGAAAGCCTTGGTAGAGAATGAAACGAGGTCTTAAGCTAAAATGTCTCGGGTCGGATAATGGAGGGGAGTATTACAACAATGAATTTAATGATTCTTGTTCTAAGAATGGAATCCGAGGCAAAAAAGATGGTTCCGGGAACTCCAGCGAGAATGGGGTATCGAAAAGGATGAACAGAACAATAATGGAGCGTCTTAGGAGCATGAGATTACATGCAAGACTACCTCTTTCTTTTTGGGTAAAGCGGTGAGCACAGTATGTACTTGATAAACAGAGGACCCTCAAGTGCTTTGGATGGTGGCATACACGAGGAGGCATGGTATGGTAAGAAAGTTGATTATTCATTTCTTAGAGTCTTTGGATGTGAGGTGTTTGTTCATATAGACAAGGATGATAGGACCAAGCTAGAGGCTAAATCGGAAAAATGTACTTTCATTGGTTATGGCGGTGATGACTTTGGATTTAAATGTTGGAGTATTAAGGACAATAAAATCATTCGATCAGGGATGTGGTCTTTAATGAGAAAGTCATGTATAAGCAACGATTGCGGGAAAACAAGGAAGAACCCAGAAAGAATATGTAGTGGTAGAGGATCTTCGGATGGGAAAGTGACCCATGAATTAGTTCGGGAACCTACTCAACGGGAACCCCAAACTCCTACGGTGAGGAGGTCTTCTAGGGTAAGAAAAGAACACGAACATTTTCTCCTTCTCTTTATTATTTATTACTCACGATAGTGGAGAGCGAGAGCTTTGATGAAGCAATGCGGGTAGATGCCAAGTAGAAGTGGGAGCAAGCCATGGATGAGGAGCATAAGTCTCTCATGGAGAACCAAACTTGGGATTTGGTGAACCTAGGAAGGAAAAGAGCATTGCGAGAACAAGTGGGTGTACGAGTTAAAGACGAAGGAGGAGGAAAGAAAAGATATAAGGCCGGTTGGTGGTCAAGGGGTTTGCAGAAACAAGGTATAGATTTTGATGAGATATTTTCTCTGTCGTAAAAATGACTTCTAATAGAAGCTGTTCTTGGAATAGTGGCGGAGAAAGACTTGCACTTAGAAAGTTAGATGTAAAGACTACATTTCTCCATGGTGATTTGGAGGAGGAACTATATATGCGAAACCGAGAGGGCTATGAGGTCAAAGGTAAAGAGGAGATGGTGTGTAAATGAAGAAGAGCTTGTATGGCTTGAAACAAGCTCCATGTCAATGGTATAAGAATTTTGATAGCTTTATGATGGAGCAAGGTTATATTAGATGTCATTAGACCATTTCATGTATACTGAAAGAAATTTGAGGATGGAAGTTATATTATCCTGTGTTTGTATGTTGATGACATGTTGGTTGCGAGTAAAAACATGCGGAAATAAAAGTACTCAAGAAATTGACTAAGTGAATCCTTTGATATGAAGGATTTGGGGGCAGCCAGACAAATCCTTGGTATGAGGATAACTCGGGATAGGAAGGAACGGAAGTTGACTTTATCTCAGGAAGAGTACATTAAGAAGGTATTGGACGGGTTTAACATGTAGGATGCTAAACTTGTTGGGACTCCTTTGGCGAGCCATTTCAAGTTATCAAAGGAGAGCAGTGTCCCATGACGAGGAAGCGGGAAAGAAACCAGATGTCAAGTACCTTACTCATCGCGTTGGTAGTTTGATGTATCTTTATAGTGTGCACTAGGCACGATATTGCCCATGCGGTGGGAGGTGTGAGTAGATTTATGAGTGATCTAGGTAAAGAGCATTGGCAAGCGGTAAAGTGGATCCTTGGTATTTGAGAGGACCATGGGGACAGATTTTGTCTATAATGGATCGGACACCACTTTGCGTGGTTATGTATATTCGAGACATGGTTGGAGATGTAGATAGCGGGAGGAGCACGACGAGTTATATTTACACTATAGGTGGGACAATAGTGAGTGGATTTCACAACTACAAAAGGCTGGTGGCTTTGTCGACCACGGAGGTGAGTATGTTGCTTGCTACGAGAGGCAAGCAAAGAGATGATTTGGTTGACAATTGCTTGAGGAGTTGGGTCATAAGCGAGGAATGTAAGCTGTATAGTGATAGTCAGTCTTTATACACCTAGCTAAGAACTCTGCTTTCCACTCGGGATGAAGCATATACGGTTGAGATATCACTTCATCGGGACAACTTTGGAGGTAGATAAGTTGAAGTTGGAGAAGATTCATACCATTCGAGAATCCTGCAGAGACATGATGACCAAGGTGGTCACAGGATAAACTAAAGCTATGTTCACTTTGGTTGGCCTTCGCGGATAGCAGTGAAGGGTTGAGAAGCTTGCTCGAATGGAAATCGAGTCTCAAGTGGGATATTGTTATGTTTGTGGAGCTATTTTCATGTTAGAGTGTGGTACACCTTCATGTGTTACACTTGGGTATTTTATGGTGGTCCCACTCGCCCTGAGCAAGTCGAGAGGGGTTCGGGCGAAGCCCCAAATTTTTCATGGGTGGTTTATTAACCCATGGGTAATGGAAATAACTTCGTTATGGGTTGTTTTTGGGCCCATGGTTTTTTCGGTCTTTTGCCCATTGTTTTGATACCCACAGTTTTTTTTCCCTTGTTTTTGATACCCACGGTTTTGTATCAAATTGCTTAGCGATTGTCTATTTATATGGTCTTATGCATATGATAGATGTACAAGCAAATGTATTGCAGATGTGTTTTGAATTCGGGTGTGAATCACAGAGTTTGTTGAGCATAGCTCAAATGGATCAGGTATTGTATTGAGAGAGCGGTGGCTTGTAATAAAATCGAGCAGTGATTCTTGGTGGGCGTAGCCCAAATTGGGTGAACCACGTTAAATATTGTCTCTTTGTGTTGTGTTATTTTATTCTACAATTTTATTTGAGATCTTAATAATTTCTGCATATTAGTTTCTCTTATTTGCGATTGTGTGAGGATTATTCCACATATTTTATCCCTTATTTCCTAACGAGGCCATTGGTGAACTCAAGAACATGTTACAAAAAGGAGAAGATTTTAAAGCTTCATCATGTGCCTTCTTGGATATTCATTTCCAAATATTCAAAGAGAGTTCAAATGATAAATTCACTATTCAAGAGATCAAATATCGTTCAAGGCATTTGTTAAAGAAGATTTGTTCAAGAAGGACACCATATCCAAGGAAAATATGAAATAAATATGTGTACTATAGGATGCTATCACAGAGATGCCAATAAAGAGTATTTGGAAAATGTAGAGTTCGGGAAAAAATTAGAAATTTTTTTGGGTAGTTGGACTCATGCAATGCCATATAACAATTTCCCAAGGAATGGACATAGCTGAGGCATTGAAAAGATTCAGAAATCAAGTGCTCAAGACAAAGGGGACTATAAGTGCTTCTTCCAACATCTCGGCATCCTATTTCATTTTTTCCTTTCTTATTTTAAGTGTATAATTAAGGTGGCTTTATCTCTTTAGTCATATGTTATGGAAACAAGAGATAAATTGAGTTTGTAATATTTAATTAGATACTAACATTTGGGATTAAAAGAAAGGAAATTGAAAAGGCTCTTTTGTAACTATTTCTTGGGTTATTTAAAGAACTTTTCTTGTCATTGTAAAGGATGGGATTTTGATATCTGGGATGTAAAAAGAACATTGAACTATTAATCAATACAGAAGAAGTTTCACCCTCTCTCATGCTTTATCTCTTTCCATTCCTTATCTGATTCATATGAAGCTATGTGTATTTAAGCAAGAACTTTGTGTCTTTCAGTTGATAAGTGTATTTGGAACTTTGTGTCTAATACATGCATGTCCTGTGTTTTTATATGTGTAGTTTAAATCTTGTTATTTTATCAAGCATTAGTAAGATATCATTCTACAATCTATGTGTCTGAAAGTGCTCTCCTCTCTTGTTTCTGAATATTAGTCCTGAATTTTCCTCTTTCTTTTGTATTGAAAACCTTTGATGAATGCATCTAAAATATCAAAATCCTCACCAAAATATTGAACAAATGTTTATATTGTAAATAAGTAGTTTATCTTTTCTCTTTTGTGTTCAATAAGGGAACCTCTCCCATAAAGAGGAGGGACTGATGTCCCCTAATTTGTTGCTTGTTTTCAAAAGATAAAATTCCATAACCAATAGTTTTGGCACCCACCATGGGGCACATTTTGTGCATACCCACTGAAACAACTTCAATCAAACCAGAAGCATTAGCACCTTGGAAGACAAAATATATACATAAGGTCAAAGAGCATGTGGTATTGAAGATCCATATTTTCTGTTTCTGAAACAACATGACTTTTTCTTAACCCCAGAGAAAAAGAGAACAAGGTCTACAAGTACTCCCCTGTCAAAAATAGAACTGTAAGAAACACAGACTCACAAACCCAACCAAGCCCTAGTATTCAAGCTTTGGTATTGGATGGAGTCACAGTTCCTTTGCAAACTATTTTTCCAAGAATGGAAGCACCTCTACCTTAGGGAAAAAGTGTTTGGCCTTTGGCCCTTTCTCAACCATTACATAATTTCCCAAAAGGAAACAAGAAAAATTTTCCTAAATTCATCGGTGATGGAAAAGTGCACCCAGATGAACACATTGTTGTATTCATTGTGGCATGTGGGATACTTGGAGTAGAGCATGAATATGTTTCCATTAGGCTCTTTGTGGATACATTACAAGATAATGTTGTTGTTTCTATCATCTTCTTGATTGAGTTATCATTGATTAGACCTCCACGAGAACTCAGTTTGAGGATCAATTCAAACCTGCTGAAGATGTGCACACTCTCCTTGCCCAAATTTATCAAATAAAGAAGGAACCATATGAGCCTATGAGAGAATTTGTTTCCAAATTTAAAAAATTGGTCAATAAGATTCTAGTAGCCACTCGACCTGTGGATCAAATACGAAATGATTTTTCTTAAATGCATAATTACCAGAAGTAAGCTATGCACTAAGAAGGGATAACCTTGCTACTCTGGATGTTGATCAACACTTAGCCATAAGTGTTGAAGATGATTTAATAATGTAAGGAAATTAAAAAAGGAACCTACTAAATCTAAGGTCTCTTCTTCAAGAAATAACTCAAACTAGCTAGTACAAAAATTGGCAAATGATCTCATAGATATTAAAAAGTAATTCACCCATAATACTCCTTACAAGGATATTCCGAGAAAAAATTTTCAATCTTGAAATCGTCTACCTCTTATCTAGCCAAATATCACAATTGAAGGGCCACCTCTCAAAGTTCCTATCAATGCAACATGTGAAGTTCAAGAACCGAAAGATGAAGATGAAGTTGAAGGATATGAGGAACTTGAAGAGGAAGCAGATGAAATGCCAAAAGAAGCCAATGATTCTTAGGTTAATTTCCTCATCACTGAGGGAGTTGATGATGATATAGATGATTATGATGAAGTAGTGGTAGATATGAATAGTGAGTCATATGTTGTCATGACCCAAGAATAAATGAGTAAGAAAAATAATTGGTTCAGCCCATAAGGAGATCTAAGGAGGTTCCAGTTACCATTCCAATTATTGTGAAAAGAGGAGCTCCTATCCCTACCACTTCTACTCAAAAGGTAAGTAGTGCTAATACTCCCTCTACTTCTTTGTCTTCATCTATGAATAAGAAAACCTTGAATGTCAAATTTGATAGGCCTAAGTGTTCTTCCCCTTATATTCCAAACACCCCATCTACCTCAAGATCCTTTGACATAATTGACCATCTCAAGAAAACTAAAATCCAAATTTTAGAGGTTGAGTTCTATCAGACCCATCCCGATGCCTTTGCTCAGGTTGTCAAATTTGTCAAATCCAAATCCAATCCTACACCCACCACCTCTAAAGGCCTTTTACCTACTCCCACCTCTACACCTCAGTAGAACCTAATGGCTATGACACCTTCTATAACTGAGAAAATTGAGCCTTTCTATATCACTCTACTTATAGTCCATGTCATAGGCCCGTGTAATTGTGTAATCAATTCTAGGACATCGAAAAATGTGATGCCTACTAAAATTTCTCTTGCTTTAGGTCTAACTTTAACATGCACATTTGATTCTTGTTATTCTATGGAATGTAAAGAGGCGTCGTTGGTAGGGAGGATTAAGGACGCACAAGTAGCTTTTGTTGCTTTTCCAGGAAAAAAGGGTCAAAGCTACCATCTTGGTAGCAGATATTCCCCCATCCTATGGCATGTTACTAAGAAGGAACTTCTGTAAAGAAGTGGGTGGAGAAATTCAAATGGACTGGTCACATACTCTCATTCTAGTTAATGGGAAAATGAAGAAATTGTTACCTAAGAGGAAGAATGAGTATATTGTGCAGAAAACTGATGATCCTAAAGCACAAATCCTCTATGAGGACATTGGTCACAAGAACTACATGATCATTTTAGAATAAGAAAAGAGAATTTCCAAATGTGTGATGGATGACCCTAATGGTGTTTGGATCCTTGAATTTGATGGTAGTTGTTCTTTAGCTAGTTCTAGAGCAGGAGTGGTCATGTTTTCTCTTGAAAAGAAGTATTATCCTTTCTCCTACAAGCTTCAATTTGAAAACACAAATAATACAACAGAATATGAAGCTCTTATTTTGGGACTATCAATGGCCAAGGAGATGGGAGTTAATAACCTTTGTGCACGAGGAGATGCTGAACTCATTGTTAAGCAAGTCAGAGATATTTTTCAAGTTAAGAACAAGAGGCTAAAACACTATAGGAATCTGGTGTGGGATTCTATCAAATTATTGGATGCCTTTTCCATAGAAGTTGTTCCTAGGGAAAATAATACTAGAGCAAATGCTTTATCCGTTTCGGGATCCTTACTAATCCCTCATCCCGACTTTGCGGTGTTCTCGAAATGATACATGGCCAAGTGTGCTCGATAATGCCGATTGGCGGGTATTCAATGATGATCAACATTTTCTTTATTTTCTTGAACTCTAGGATAATTTCAATCAGTTGTATTTTTAAGGAAGTGAATTTTCTTCTCGTGAATCTATAGTATGCACCATAATCGAAGAAGGAATTAAGGAAGAATCTGATAAGGATGGTTGTATTAATTTAAAAGGTAACAAGATACCCAGAGGATTAGTAAGCCTAGAAGATTTTTTTGACAAACATGACAGGTATATCAAGTCAAAGATATCACATGAGGTTCATCAATCTATTGAGTATGAAAATTTTAATATTGGAAGTAAAGAGGAACCCAAGCTTGTCAACATTGGCAAATGCTGCACAAAATAAGAAATAAATAGAATGATAAATTTACTAAAAATATATGTTGATGTGCTTTCCTATTCATATGATGATTTGAAATCTTTTAAACTAAGAGAAATGCAACATTATATTCCTCTAAAGCTAGGAATCAATCCTTTTTGGTAGAAACAAAGGCAATACAACCCCAATATTTTAGATACCATTTATTAAGAGATTCTAAAGATTTTGAAAGAAAGATAGTTTTTCCAATTCATCACTCATCTTGGGTGGCTAATATTGTGCCAGTAAGAAAAAATAATGGTGAGATCCAGATTTGTGTGGATTTTGAAATCTAAATCAAGCCTCCCTCAAGGACAATTATCCACTTCCCATGATGGATCAAATTTTGCAAGTTGTTACCATCTTTAAAATGTTATCTATGTTGGATGGATTTTTAGGGTACAATCAGATTGAGGTTGATGTTCCTGATCAACACAAGACAACCTTCACAACTCCATGGGGAAATTTTCTTATAAGAGGATGTCATTCGGTCTGATTAATGTCGATGCCACTTTTCAATGGGCAATGGATTTGGATTTTGGGTCTTTGAAAGGGAAATGTATTGTCATGTATCTGGATGATTTAACTATCTTTTCCAAGAAAAGGGAAGACCATTTCCAACATCTTGAAATTGTCCTTCAAAAGTGTAGGGAACATGGGGTATCTCTAAATCCAAAAATTCTATTTTTGGGGTCACTGAAGGCAAGTCTGCTTGGACACATTGTTTCCAAAGAGGGAACCAAGATAGATCTAGAGAGGGTATAAGCTATCCAACAAATTCCTCTCCCCACAAGTAAAAAAGGTGTGCATTCTTTCTTTGGAAAGATAAAAAATTTAACGAGATTTATTCCTGATTTTGTTGAGATAACCTTGAGTGTATCTCGGATGATGAAAGGGAAACAATCTTTTTTTGGACACCAGAAGGGAAAGAAGCTTTTGAAAATATCAAAAAGGTAATTTCCTAAACTCCCATTCTTTCTTGCCCTAATTTTGAAAAGGATTTCTTGATCTATTGTTATGCTACTGAGAATACTTTCACTGCTATTCTAACATAGAAAAATCCTGAGGGATGTTAGCTACCTATTGCTTTCATGAGTTACATCTTTAAAAATCATGAAGTAAAATATACTCAGATTGAGAAACATGCTTTTGTTGTGGTTAAAGTAGTCAAGAAATTTCATTTCTATATCCTCAATTCTCACTCTATTGTCTTTGTCTCAGATACAATGGTTAATTCTATTCTCACATAACAAGAGTTTGGGACCAAAAGAGAAAATTGGGTAACAAAGGTGCAAGAGTATGATTTGGATATCAGGCCAACTAAGTTAGTGGGGAAAAGGACTTTGTGAATTGATTGCTACAAGTACTGAAGATAACCCTCCTAAAGAAGACACACATATTCCAATTGTTCTCTTTATCAGTTCAAATGATGAATGGTATGTTGATATTTCCCATTTTCTTACCTATGGAGAATTCCCATCACATCTAAATGCTAAAGAAAAGAGAGCCATTAAGCTGAGATCTACGTAGTATGTGCTTTGGGACAATTCCTTATTCAAAAGAGGGATTGATGGAAGGTTTCTCAGATGTGTGGACAGAGAACAACAAAAGAGGTTGCTTAGAGCATTTCATGATCAAGCTTGTGGAGGACATTTCTCATCTGTTGTAACTACTCATAAAATCCTTCGTGTAGGCTACTACTAGCCAACTTTGTTTTGAGATGCAACTAAATGGGTGAGTAAATGTGAAGCTTGCCAAAATTTTGTGGACAACCCAAGTTAGCCACTCTGCCACTCAAGCCAGTGGTGATAGAAGAACCCTTTCAACAATGGGAACTAGAATTTGTAGGTACTCTTAATCCTCATTATAGTGTTGGAAACACTCATGTATTAACTGCCACTTGATTATTTCACCAAATGGGTGGAGGACATTCCAATAAAAAGCACAACTTCGAAGTAGTATGTAACTTTATCAAGGAAAACATTCGATTAGATTTGGGGTACCAAGTAAATCATCACTAATAATGCTCCTAATTTCTCTTCTTATGAAATGATGGATTTATGTTATGGGTATGGAATTTCCCTTGCACATTCTTCTAATTACTACCCCCAAGGAAATGGACAAGTAGAATCAACAAACAAGAATTTTGTAACCATCATTCGAAATCTTGTTAATGAATCACAAGAGGAATTGGCATAAGAATTTGTATGATGCTCTTGGATAGATAGAATTACTCCCAAAAGGGAAATTGGGATGTCTCCTTTCCAAGTGGTGTATGGAACCAAGACTCACCTGCCGATGACTATGAAACTACCATCTTTATAGTTGATGAAGTCCATTGAAGATTCAAACTTCACTAGTGCTTTGGAGAAGAGAATCATGTACCTACAGAAGTTGGATGAAGAAATATTACAAGTGGTAGATAGGACTACACATCAATAAAGAGTAAATAAACTATTTGACAAAAAATATAGACCTACAGACTTCCAAGTTGGAGACATTGTTCTACTTTGGGACAAGAGGCGGGAGCCTTGAGGAAGTCATGGAAAATTTGATTCTCTCTAGTTGGGTCCTTTCAAGATCAGACACTTTGCTGGAGAAAATTATTTCTACTTGGACTATATGGATGGAACATCTCTTCCATTACCATATAGTGGGAAATACTTGAATTTTTTTCAGTCCTAGGTTGCTAGGTAGTCCTTTGTACAATCTTGTATAGTTTTCATTTTTGGTCTTTGTTTGGTGTTGTGTGGGTGTCTCTTCTATTTTGGTTCATCCTTGACTCTATTTTTCCCAATGGATAAGGCACTGGTCTATCTTATAAACCCTAAGATTCTGGAGTTCATACTATGTCTTGTTATCATGATGCTCAATCTAAGCCATATCCCCAGAAAGATCCAGTTGTTGTCACCTCCCAAGAGTTGTGAATCTCTTCTCAAATTTTAATTTTTTTGGGTTAGGTATTTGTTAAAATGCCCTTGTAAAGGTCCCCTTGAAAAGTGTTATGCTCAAATAGTTAGTCATTTTTCAAAATTTTGAGTTTTTTTTTTTTTGTCCCTCATGTCCCAAGTTCCTTCGGATCGTCCTATTCCCTGATTTTCTACTTTTTCCACAAGATCTTGTTTTCCTTTTTTGTCGGTCTTTTCAGATTTTCATAGAAATGGTGTCCCAATGTCTTGAGGGCTATCTATGTCAAATATTTATGACTTATTTGATTTTCATGCGTTGTGGGTGTTTCATCTTTTCTTGTCAACGTGTCCCGAGTGCTCCCTAACCGCCATTTCCCCACAAGTCCACCTTTTTTATTTCCATTCACTACGAAATTTCAGTTCTGCACATCCACAATGTCCCATTATCTCTTGGGACAATTGTGCATGTTTTTTTCACCTTTACCACAAATTGGCTATTTCAGCTCCGCGCGTCCCAAATGTCCCAATGTCCCATGGGTCATTTGTGCACTTTTGTTTACCTTTTCCAATTTTCATTGTTTTAGGTCGGTATAGAATATTTATTACTTCATTTATTTCACCTCGCTGACCTACTTGAGTTTAAATGTGCATAAATAGTTGGGTAATTGGTCATTTTCTCTACCTTGTTTGCATTTTCTAGAAATTGTATAGTTCCCTCCTCTACACTATTTTTACCCATGGTCGAGTTGTGTTCCATTATTTTCAAATCTACAGATATCAAAGAAGTTGTGAATCATCAAGGTATTGATTAAGGAACTAAGGAAATTTCTCTCACATAGATTCTCTACTCCTTCCATAAGATGAAGATCAATTATAAATGGCATGAGAACTTGTCCTCCTTGGAGACGTCTATACGAAATAGTAGATAATGAGGCTCAACACCTAGACTTGGATGATTTTTAGGCTCAAATCAATTTTCAAAACCCTAATCCTATGGCTCAGTTGATCAAAGATAATGGGATCACAGAGGTAGGGGTTTTCCAATTTCCATCCAATGTGTTGATACGGTTCTCACTTGTAGTTCTTGCTTCAACCGTATACAAAGGAAATTTTTGACCCTCAAGGAAAAGAGGTGGACCGAATCAATGAAGATTTTATTCACACTACTTCCAGGATTCCCATGGTTGAAAATTTGAATACTCTTACTAGGGACCAAATCCGGTATCTTTTCGATCAAGACAATGAAAAGTTAAAAGCAGAGTTGCCAAATCCTAGTTCAAGAACCCTAAGAAAAAAGCCTCAAGGCTGCCCAAAACAATGTTCAGGGTTGATTTCCATGAATAATTGTCATATGTCATTACTCTTCTTGCTAGGATAATGGGAATTCCCTCCACCAATGAGTTTCATTTTTGGATGTGTCCCTATATCAATATTATATGTGAGGGAAAGAAAAACTTGAATTGGGTAGGAATAATTTGTAATGACTAACCGAGTAATTGGTAGATGTTCAGAGGACTCAAACCTTCTACATGACCTCCTATCTAATGTACACCATTGTGGCTTACAGAGAATGGTTGGGTTTCTCCCCTGTGGAAGACAAGAAAGATGCTCTTATCTATAAGTATCATCCAAAGTTGACTCTGAAGGTCAACAATCATCATTTTAGAAGAATAAATGATGCATTCACTATGTACATTGTCAGATTGTTAGAAGGAGATACCACGAATATTTTCAGATGAAGTAAAACAACTGATCAATATCTATGGCAATTTCTTCACCTTGTTTAGGAAATGGTCATACATAAGAATGGCAAGATTTAAAGGACAACCCCTTAAACTTCCATGTACTATAGTGATAAGATGACATTGGTAGAGATCTACAAATAATTGGATAAGTTACATAGAACCTGTAGGGATAAGAAGATTACAGGTATTCAATTCCCAATCACATTAGGTAACTACACTTGCAAGACTGCCTTAGATGCTCGAACATTGATAGAACCATTGCTCCTCTTACCCTTCACTATTATAAACCTAGAACTTGCTTTGATATTAAGGAGTTCATTTCCACCAATTTTAGAATGGGTTATTAACATCTTGCGATATTGAAGACTACTAGGCAGATTGTTCTGATGATTATGAGGCTCGGAGAAGGTACTATGGAAGATTGTCTCTGCAACAAATTGAGGATTTTGGTATATTTAATGTTCCTAAAGGATTTGAGGATGATGATGAAGAATTGTAGTCTCTTGAGTATGAGAGATCAATCAAGCACACTCCTATTGAAACCATTGAGAGAGATGATTTAAAGGAGCTCAACAACCCTGTCTTGGTGAGAACTAGGCTTTGGTTTGATAGGAAAATTAAGATGATTAGAGAAAGAAAATCCAGGTCTACTTCTCAAGATACCTCCACCCCTTAGAAGGAAGTTCCCTCATCAATTCCTAAACACATGAACAATGTTCCCGAGTCCTCGACTCTAGTGTATGTAAAGAAGGAAAAACTAAAAGGATGATAAGGTGGAGGATGTTACTTAAGAGAGTGAGAGTTTACCTTCTCCCAAACAAACTGAAATAGGACTTGATGAGGAAGTAATTTTAGACCTTGGTGATGATGACAGTAAGGGAGAAAAGAGTAGGAAAAACTAGAATAAAATGTCCTTGAAGAAAGCAATGAGAAGGGAAATCAATTAAAGAAAATAGTTTCAGAATCTATGGAAATATCTGCTAAGGAAGCTCATGTTACCCAAGTAGATACCTCGTGTGTTAGAAGTGGTTGTTGTACATACTCTTTGTGTTATGAGTGCATCTGCACTTGGGCCCATTACTCCTTCCACTTCAAGTTCTTCATTTTCCTGGGTACAACCATTATTGGAAAGCAAGAAAAGGAAGGCCACTTCAAGTATTGTTTCCCCTAAGTTTGATGCAGTGGCAGCACTTTTGGGTACTATGCATCCTCCTGCAACTAAGAAGGCTAAGGTCACATCAAGATTGGTTGCATATTCTCAAGGGAAACAATTCATGGAGATTACAAAACTTAGGTTAGAGAAGGGTGAAAAAGACATCTCAATGGATGATTTGGAATTAACAAGAATTACTCTTAGAGAATCAATGTCAGAAGGTGAGGTGCGTAACTTGAAGGAGACATTATCCAAAGTAGTTGAAAGGGTGGAAAAAGGGAAGAAGACACATGAGCAATTGGAAGAGAAAAATCAAATTTTGTCAAGTTTTATCAAATCCTTATTAATAGAAGATAAGGTATTGGATCCAAATCCCCAGCTTCCATCCCACCTCCTTTTATCCTTTCAAATGATGAAGTCTAAGCCATCAAAGAAATTATTAAGCATGCCACTTATGGGAAAGAAATGGAAGCTATGGTTAATGACTTGATAATCACATATCTGAATTTCATTGAGGAAGAATTCAAGGCATGTGAAAGGATTGCTAAGATATAATTAAAGTTCACTAGAACACTCGTGGGTTGGATAGGGAGTTGAAATTGTGGAGTGAGTGCATTCAGGATCTTCATTTAATGAGTGAAACAAATGTACAAATTCTTTTAGCAAACAAGGTTTTTGATGATGCAAAGATGAATCTGTCTAAGCAGTGGGTTTTCAGTATTGACTAGAAAATAAAGGTTCTTGAAGAGGCCATTGGTGAACTTAGGAACATGTTGCAAAAATATAATCTTTTAAATCTTGTGTCATGTCTACCTTCTTGGATATTCATTTCCAAATATTCAAAGAGAGTTCAAATGATAAATTTACTATTCAAGAGATCAAATCTCATTTTAAGGCATTTGTTAGAGAATATTTGTTCAAGTAGGACACCATATACAAGGAGAAGATGAAAGAAATCTATGCCTTTAGCAGATTCTTTATCATAGATGCCAATAAATATTTTTTTGGAAAATGCAAAGTTTGGGAAAGAAATGGAGAATCTTTTGGGTAGTTGGACTCATGCAACTGCCAATACAACAATTCCTTGAGGAATGGACATAACTAAGGCATTGAAAAGATTTAGAAATCAAGTGCTCAAGACAAAGGGGACTACAAGTTCTTCCACTAGCATCTCGGCATCTTAGTTAATTTTTTCCTTTCTTATTTTAAAGTGTCTAATTAAGGTGGCTTTACATATTTAGTCATGTGTTATGGAAACAAGAGATAAGTTAAGTTTGTAATATTTAATTAGATACTAATCTTTGGAATTAAAATAAAGGAAACTAAAAAGTCTCTTTTGTAACCGCTTATTGGGTTATTTAAATAACTTTTCTTGTCATTGAAAAGGATGGGATTTTGGATATCTGGGATGTAAAAAGAACACTGAACTATTAATCAATACAAAATAAGTTTCACCATCTCTCATGCTTTATCTCTTTATGTTCCTTTTCTGATTCATATGAAACTATGTGTATTTAAGAAAGAACTTTGAGTCTTTTAATTGATAAGTGCATTTGGAACTTTATGTATGATACATGCATGTCATGTGTTTTTATATGTGTAGTTTAAATATTGTTATTTTATGAAGCATTAGTAAGATATCATGTTGCAATCTATGTGTTAGAAAGTTCTCTCCTCTCTTTAGTTTCTGAATATCAGTCCTGACTTTTCCTCTCTCTTCTGTATTGAAAAACTTTGAAAAATGCATCTAAAATATCAAAATCCTCACCAAAATATTGAACAAATGTTTATATTGTAAATAAGTAGTTTAACTTTTCTCTTGTGTTCAATAAGGGAACCTCTCCCATAAATAGGAGGGACTATTGTCCCCTGACTATTGCTTGTTTTCAAAGATCAAATTCCACAACCAACATGCATTAAGGTGTAGGAAAAACAACACTACTTAAACACCTCTAAATAAAACACAACACCACTTAATATAAAGGACAACAATGATCCTCCTCCTCTAAAATGAAGTGATCCTGGTCCTCAATAAAATTCTACATGGATTTCTAAAATTGGGTATAATATTGTAGAGGATATGAAAAAGATAAAAGTAAATATCACCGTACATGAATTAGCCAAAATCACATAACAAAGAGATTTATTATTTAAATATCTAACTGAAAAGCCAATAAAGACCCCAGTAAGTCTTCCCATACCAATGTAGATTTTTTCAAGAGTAATTTTGAGGTCCCTCATTTCTTACTTACTATTAGAACCTTTGGGAAGAACCTACACAATTGTTTAGTAGACTTTGGAGTCTATGGTAATATCATGCCTTCAAGTATCTACAAGAAGCTTGTCCCGACCCCATCAAATAAGATAGAGTGGTAGTCCAGTTGTAAAAATACAAGGTAGAAGTGATAGGTGGTCTCCTTAACATACATATGCAATTATCCTTTGAGCCTAGGATTCAACAGTTCATAGACATACAAGTTGTATATATCCATGATGCCTATAGTATGTTCTTAAGTTGAGATTCTCTTGAATGGATACATGTCCACTGACTATTCACATATGTGGTTTCCATAGAGAGGTATCACTAATCAGATTAGAATATAAACAAAACCCAAGATGACACACATGATCAATAAGCATAATACCAAAAATGATGAATTCAAGTTCCACTCAACTGATATTGGAGTATATATACTCTTGATGTGAAGGAAACAAAACTTTTTGAAGAAACCCAAAATACCCCAAGACTATGGTATTTACACTTTGATGGAGCATTCACTAAAAATGGTTCTAGAGTATGATTTTTCTAAACGTACCTAAGGACCAACAACACCATGCCTCTTACAAATTATAGTTCACTTACACCAATAACCTCAATGAGTATGAATCCTTAGTGTTAGGACTTGAGTTTTCCATTAAAAAAATCAAAGAGGTCATGATTTTGGAGATTCATAGGTTATAATTAATCAAGTAAGAAGCAATTATCAATGTAAATAGTCATATATCAAGAGATATAAGCATAGGGTTTGGAACCTCATCGAATATTTTGATGTTTTTAACATTTTGTTTGTGCTAGGAAATAAAACTAGAAGGATGATGCATTAATTACTTATGTTTCTTCTCTCATTCCATCTCGAGAGTTAAAATAAGAAAGAATGTTAGTATAAATGGATCCCAAACCCTATGTGCTGACAATTTGGATCATTTTTTAGGTAATCAATGATGACCTTAAAATCATTTAGTTTAAGAATATTCCATATGTTTTTGAATCCCAAAGCCTTGATGAAAAGGATGTGAATGGATTTTTGAGGATGAAATCCTAAATCGTTATAAACACTATTTGATCTAGACCAACAAACCAAAAACACTACAAATCCCAAGGCCAATGATAAGGATTACACTCAGGTAAAATTTGAAACCAAATAACAACCTAAGTTAGTCAACATAGGCTTGACATGTTTGAATGATGAGAAAAATAAGATAATAACCCTATTTAGGAGATAGAAAGATGTCATAACCTAGTTTTATGATGACTTGAATATATTTATGATATCCATTTTTGCACTCTACAAAATGGACTAACCTACAGTCTACAAATTGGCGATTAATGGAGAACAATTTTCTAACATGGCGAAGGTCTGAGCCGAAAAGGGAAAAAATGATAGTAAAATGCCACTGGTAACACTAAAAAATGCTACTGGTCGGTAGCAGGTACACTTGCTATCGATTGGTAGCATATTTTATGTTACCGGTGGTAGTCGATAGCAGGATTAGTGGGTCGTAGGAGGAGAAATGGCGCAAAAGCACTTGGTAGCACCCAAAATGCTACCGACCCGTAGTAGATAGTGAAGGTTTCGGTAGTGGTCAAGAATGTTATCGACAGTAGAAATTTTTGTGCTACCGGTCGGTTAAACAAAGGTGATGATGAATATCATTCAAGAGACAAAAAAGGTGTCGGTAGTACTTGTACAAATTCTACCAAATTTACTATAGATTTTAAGTTACCAAGGGAGGGAGCGGGGAAAACATGTTATTGGCTGGCCACATTTATGCTTACAGCCTACACCATAGATTATTATGCTACCATTTGAGAGTGGAAAATACGTGCAACCGGCCGGGTTCGGGAAAAAATAGACATTAATGGAAGTGGTACAAGGTTGTTCAACTACCATCTTAATGAGGTATGACACCCATGACTGATCGTGCAAGCAAAGTTCCAAATTCCTATGGCCTCCAATAACTTTTTAATGAAATCAGCTAGTTAGTGAGGCATTTACAAGGTTCTTCTTCTATATATTATAAAATTTGCCTCATTTTGAGGAGATTCATTCTATTTTGCAAAGGAACTCTATCAAAATTATTCCAGAGCTATTGTGAGCCAAAGGCCTCAAATTTGGGATTATTGCAAAGGATTATTCCTTGTGCATGTAGTGTAATGGATTTTGCATGTTTAGAAATAAAATCGGTGTTTTGTGGATTTTCTTTCCCTAATTTGGGTTATATTGCATCTTTTTCCTTTAATTACATTTGTAGGTATATTGTGCATGTTTATATTTCTTTGTAAGACATTTAATTTGTTCTGATTTATAAATCTAGGGAACTAAATATTATTTTAGCTTTCGTGCTTCTACTCACCCTCCTTCACTTTGTTTACTCCCTACTGTTCACTCACTCGGTGTTTCTTGCTCCCTTTCTTGGTGCATCACCTTCACTTAGAGTAGATTTACTTTTATGAATTCTTCTATCCATGTCTCCTTGAAAATAATTATGATAGGATTATATTAGATTTCCATTCTCGAACTTTGGAGAAGTTGGCACGGAGTTAGGAGAAGAAGTTGACTTTCTCAGGAGGATTATCCTACTTAAAACATCCCACACTATAGGATAATCCCATGTTATGCAGGTTACATTGATTGTCTCACACACAAATAATAATAAATCGGGGTGCTGTAATTTTTATAACAATTCGATACTAGAGTTATCACTCATACCATACCACTAATGGAAAGCCATAAACTTGTTAGACAAAGGAAAATACTAATGAAACCGATTTTGAACCTCGATTCACCGAGAAGTGAAAAAATTACTTGCTTTTGGAATAATTTTCCCCATTAGGATAAATCATTAGAGTAGATTTACTTTTATGAATTCTTCTATCCATGTCTCCTTGAAAAGAATTAGGATAGGATTATATTAGTTTTCCATTCTCTGAACTTTGGAGAAGTTGGCACTAGGTTAGGAGAAGAAGCCAACTTTCTCCAGAGGATTATCCTACTTACAACATCCCACACTATAGGATAATCCCATGTTATGTAGGTTACATTGATTGTCTCACACACAAATCATAAGCAATCAGGGGTGCTGTAATTTTTATATCAATTCGATCCTAGAGTTATCACTCATACCATACCACTAATGGAAAGCCATAAACCACTAATGTTAAACAAAGGCAAAAACTAATGAAACCGATTTTGAACCTCTGATTCACTGAGAAGTGAAAAATTTACTTGCTTTTGGAATAATTTTCCCCATTAGACACTCAACTTGGGTCATTAACTTAGTTCTATTGGAAAAAATAATGGAGAAATTAGATTGTGTGTAGAATTTAGGACCTTAAATAAAGCATCCAAAAATGATAAGTATCCCTCCCTTATTTAGATGAGGTCACAAAAATAGTAATCAGTTCTAATATGATGGATTTTAGGATATAATCATGCACTTTGGTATACAAGAATGACATGATGGATCCATTTTGTTAGGAATATCTATGTTAATCAGTGTGAACATAGAATATTATGTAAGTGATTATATTATCTAGGATAATATAATATGTGTTGTAATAATTAATTACATTATTGTAAATGTAATTATTAGTGGGTGAGTAAATTTGTTATGAGTTGTTGAGTAAACAAATCATTAATAATATTAGTTTTGTGAAAAACAAAATCTTTGTATAATAGCATGGAGTTGTTTTAGGAGTTATGTGTGGAGATATTTATGGAGATTATATCTCCTTAAATATAGGAACAACATCTCCTATTTAAATGGATGTAATACTTCCTATGTATTGAGCAAGAATAAAGAGTAAGATTTCGAATTTTCTTTATGAAATTATGATATTAACTTTTCATTTGGTAAAACCGGAGTTTGATGCAAGAAATTTCAGGTGCTTTCATGATCAGATCCGTCTCAAAGAATATTATATTTCGTTTCCAGATGTGGGTTTTTCTATAATTTTTGTGCAGAATCACGTGCTGGTCAAGAAACTACAGAAGAAATTTCAGAAGAACCCAGAACGTAGTTTGGAAGAAATACGGATTTTACTATGCAGCTATCAAATTAAGCACATCAATTCTTCTCTTAAAAGTTTTCTCAATTTTCAATAATGTTGAATTGTTAATACAAGTTCTTGACTTGCTTGGAGGTTAAAAGGTATTCAATATAAAATTTTAAAGTACTTGATTCAATTTTGTATTTTTTTATCAGTATTGTACAAAATAATGGAGAAACTTCGAATCGATTGAAAAGTTTGAAGGACAAGATTTCCATACATGGCATACCTCATAGATGCAATTACATTTAATAGAAAAGGATCTATGGGATGTGGTGAAGTCTAATTCAACTCCACCCACTTTGGAGGAAATGAATTGGCAAAATGGAATGCAAAAGATCGAAGAGCATTGGGTACCATTGGTGCGGGCTTATCAAAAGCCTATCTACATCATGTGGATTTCCAAAATCTGAAAAATTTGGGAGTCTCTTAACAAATTGTTTGGTTCTCAAAGCTGAAATGGCAAAGACTACATTGAAGCAACGCTTGTGCCGGTTGAAAATGGAAGAGAACTCAAAAATGGCAGATCATATAAGTAAGTTTCGTTCTTTGCTAAATCAACTATCTGGAATTAAAGAACATGTAAAAGATGATGATGAAAGCTATTCTTCTTAATAGCAATGCCTAAGAGTTACTCAAATATTGTATTTACTTTGAGTAAAATTACTATTAGTCTAGAAGGAGTGATTTCTACATTGTTAGAACAAAGCAATCATGAAGAACATGAAGAAGTACTATATGTAGGAAACAAACCGAGCTCCTCATCTAAGAAGGAAAAACATAAACCAAAGAAGGTTCCTTCACATGGAAAAATAAAATGCTTTTATTGTAATGAGATTGGGCATGTAATACTTGAATCGTAAAAAGAGAGCTATTGATGACAAGATAGATCAGAAAGCCCTTAGCTGAAGTAGAAATCCGGCACCAAATACCCTAACATTCGAGGTTACAAAAGTCTACTCAAGCTTTTGATGAAGAACTTTCATGTCCTAGTGATGAGGATTTCATGGTAGACTCTTTTCTTGTTGGAAGGAAGGAAGCTGAATGGAGGAAGGAGGAAAATCAGCGTCCTCTCGTCATTCACCAACGATGGGGTCGCAATGAGGTGTGGTGATATTTTATTTCAATGTGGTGTGTTTATACACAAGGGTGAAACTAGTTTCATGTTTTGATTTTAATGTGTTCACATAGACTAACATATGAGTGGATCTATTTGGTGTGGAAGAAGCAAAAATGCATGACTCTGACCACAATCACCCCGGCTTCACGGGGAAAATCATCTACGTTGACGGTCCTCGATCATTTATAGTTAAAAATGCGGTCCTCCGGATCATGCCATACTTCGGTGGAAGGTACTTCGGTGGAAGGTGATCAGATGAAGATGTTCATACGACAAGGATGATCATTAAAATAGCAAGATCCAAGATGCATGAATACTTTCATGGGTTGATGTTTCCAGAGCTCTTACCCCATGTTCACACTAAGGGGGAATGTTAGGAATATCTATGTTGTAGTGTGAACATAGAATATTATGTAAGTGATTATATTATCTAAGGATCTTGAATAACATTAGTACATGTGACATGAGTGAAACAAGCCATAGTACATGAGGATAATATAATATGTGTTGTAATAATTAATTACATTATTGTAAATGTAATTATTAGTGGGTGAGTAAATATTGTTATGAGTTGTTGAGTAAACAAATCATTAACAATATTAGTTTTGTGAGAAAACAAAATCTCACGTATAATAGCATGGAGTTGTTTTAGGAGTTATGTGTGGAGATATTTATGGAGATTATATCTCCTTAAATATAGGAACAACATCTCTATTTAAATGGATGTAATACTTCACATGTATTGAAAATAAAGAGTAAGATTTGAATTTTCTTTATGCAATTATGATATTAACTTTTCACATTTTCCTCTGAAGAAATGACATTTGGCTTAATCAACGTCAAAGAGATTTTCCAAAGCACCATGGATCATGCTTTCCAAGGGTTGAATGGTACATGTATTATCATTTATATGGATGACCTAATTGTGTTCTCCAAAGATAGGTTAGATCACATGGGGCTTTTACAGAAAATATTTGAATGATGCAGAAGGTATGGTATATTTGAATCCAAAATGAGCATGTTATGTGTGACAAAAGAAATTTATTGGTCATGTGATAAAAAGGAAGGTATTTATATTGATACTGAAGTAATGGATATTATTTCAAATATTAGTCCCCCAAATAGTAGAAAGGAATTAAAATCTTTCTTTGGTAAGATCAATTTTGTGAGACTGTTTATTTCTTATTTTGTAGAAATTGTCATACCTTTAAATGCCATGTTGAAGAAGGAAGCCAAAGTTGAATGGAATGTTGATGCTAAGAAATATTTTCAAGATATCAAATAAGTAATAACATAGGCACCAATTCTCATGATTCATGATTTCACAAAGGATTTTTACATATATTCATGTACTTCTTAACACACCGTTCAAAATTTGCTCACTCAAAAAATAGAAGATAATGAACATCCAATTGCTTTCATGAGCACCAACCTAAAAGATGTAAAACTCCATTATTCCTTCATGGATAAATAATATTTTAGATTGGTTAAATAAATTAATAAGTTTAGGAATTACATCCTTAGGAATAAAGTTCATGCCATTATTACATATGTAGCCATAAAACTAATGTTTGGGATAGAATGATCTAGGAAAACACAGAGAGAAATGAATGAAAAAGTTACAAGAGTTTTAATTGGAGATTAAACCTACCAATATGGTCTAAGAGACAAGGATTAGTACAACTTATAGTAGATGTAAATCCAAGGATTTAAATCCTATAAGTTGATGAAAACTTATTCAAAGAAATGAATGGTATGTGTTGACAATTTTTGCACTCGTGCAAAATGGGAAACTCAAAACTTTGTTTTCGATGGAATAAATTGATTAATGGACCTAACTAGGGGAAGTCATATATTATCATTGTGTTTTCAATTGCAGTAATTGATTAACAACATGCGATGCAAATCTGCTAGTATGTGTGTTGTTACGAGATGTAAATCCTCACATGGTGACATTCCATGTTCGTCTTCAAAGAAGGAAATAAAAATCCTCGAAGGACCAATGCATTGCCTTTATAAAGGCAGGAATCACAACTTAGGTGGGATGTTAAACTCCATAGAAGAAAATAGAGTTGTTGATTGCAGGTTGTAGAGTTCATTATTAAGTTACAGGTATTTTCAATTTGATCATTTCCTATGATTAAGTGTTATAAAAGTACACAACTCAATTACATAAATGATATCATTTATTCATGAGGAAATTCAATGTTTCCCACACAAGCCATGGGATGTAACTTATGATTATTGAAATAAAATATACATATACATGAAGCTAAAAGCAAAATAGTATAGAAGAAATCCATCATTTCCTTGGGTTTTCACATGGTCTTCATTGCTTCGATTCTAGTTCCATATTTATCTTCTCGTATCATCTAGCTCATCAATGTACCTAAAAGAGAAGATAAAAACATCGAGTTCTTGAGATCAGGGTTCAATCTGCATGCATGTGCTTCTAGTTTCGGTGCAAATGGATCTCTTGAAATTAATAGGCATAAGATACATCAAAGTAACAAATATGAAATCAGAAAGTAGTATCTTACGAAGCTCATGGAATTCACATAAAATCATGATAGACAAAAATAAAGAGAAATAAATTCATTATAGAACACAAGAGAGGCCAAAAATCCTATTGTTTTCTAACTAGTTTGTCTAAATGTGCAGGTATATGTAAGAAAGAAGAAAGAGACACTAACTATTGTATATCAAAAGAAACATTACAGTATTGATGAGACTATACAGAAGCAATCATTGAATGAAACATTATGAACAACCAAATCAAAAAGTGTTCAATTTTAAGATGAATCAATGAATAAATGATCAATTACTATCATATTTTCAGTTCAGACTGAAGGTAAGAACAACCTTAGAGTTCACCTGATCAGATAAATTTTTGAAAAGACAATCATGAAAGGTTACAAGTGACCTGTTGAAGATGAAGAAATGAAGATATAGCTTTGCAAATCTAGAAAGGAAATACAAAAAAGTACAAATAATGATAGCATTGTATATTCAATTATAGACTTCATTTATTGATATACTTATGAAAAATAAAGGGACCAAGTAAACAAGTCTTGATCCATTTTAGTGCATATTGTAAGAATGAAACAAAGTTAAGTTTAATGGAGAAACAAGAGTTGAAAGTGAACCAATAGATAGATACAAAGATCATAAGAAAATGGTACATGTGAAGGTACAACTTTCCATTATGAAGAAATCGGATACAACAATTGAAATTCATGCATTCAAAAGTACACAGTTTGATCAAGCTTGTAGGAAGCATGAGAGTTACTGAGAATTATAGGTACAACTATTCAATCCATATGAAATTGATCACGCACATTGATAAAGACAAATTGATGATGTTACCATTACTTCAAGCCAACTGGTTTGCCTTGTTGTAAATGATACTTGAGTAAAGCTATGACATGGAGAAGTAAAGGAAGCTGGAGATAACAATATCATATGTAAAACAATGAAATATAAGGCTCAAACATGCTTCAATAATACAATGCTTAGGATGATATCAAAGGGTTGTTGGAATTTTTATCTAAAAAGCAACAAACTTCTTATACACGAGCATCTAAACAATGATAATATACAACTTCTAGTGAGTAATTCATGCACCCAAATGAGAAAATAATAGTGATATATTCAAGTTGCATGATATTGAATTCCAACAGAGATATCCAAATTGTAAAGCTAAAACATCATGGAAAAATGTAGAATATAACCATGAAGAAGTGAAGTTCTAGAATCTCTAGAATAAAAAATGGCATCTATTTTCGAGAAAAATAAATCAATTACAGTCTAAATCTAATGCGGCCATATCATACAACTATAACCCATAAATTTTGAACTTGAATCGAGCTCTCAAAAGGGGTGGAGGCATTTAAATATCAAAAACATAAATTCTAGAACATAATAAGTAAAGCTTCGAGGTTACAAAAATGGCTACATGTAATCAAAATAATTGCCTTTGACTCAGAGGTTACAGATCTATGGTCATCAGTGAAAGTGGGAAAGCCCAAATCTGGGTAACTGAAACAAAACTTCTTAAAGCCACAAGTTTGAAAGGATAAGTTTCATAGACTCATAAATAATTATACTTCCATTTCTGTAAAAATTTTAAATTTTTGCAAAGGATTCAAGAAATAAAGCAAGAAACTGACCGGATTCATAACGATATTGTTTAAACCATCAAATTGAGTAGAGTGCAGAGAAAACATGACACCAACCAGAACCCATTCGAGCTCAGAATATATAGAAACATTATACAGAAGCCGAGGTTTTAAAAATATTAGTGATGATAGAGTTAAGAGAAACTTTGAAACAAGTTACAAGGTTCAAGTAACTAGAAATCTTACCTTCAACGACAATGGCCAAGTCTAAAGAAAAAAAAATTTTGCACGAAGTTTTCAAAAACAATCTTGAAAAGACCAAAAATGGAAGCATCAAAATGATAAAGATCTCAAAAAGAAAAGAAATCAAAAAACTTCAAACAGAACCTTCATGATGAGTAGAATACAAAAATTTTATGCTCGGAAGACCGATTTACAGAGAGATAAACAAGCTCAAAGATCAAATTAATGGTAGTGCGGAGAAAAATCACTAGGGCTTCGCTGCCCTTGAGAGCAAGTGTGAATGACCAAAATGATTTGGTTGAGTTCATTTTAGCTCACCGACTTAACCACGGTTGGATCTAACTCGTTCGATGAGTTCAGATCGACGATCTAGATCAAGGGAGTACTAAGATCAATGGTTACAAATCAATCACTAGAATCAATGCAAACCAACACTTCACCACAATCACCCGAGTTATCATCAATGGCGAGAGATGCATAGTATAAAGAACAAAGGTTGAGGACTAATCCCAAAATCAATGCAAACCCCAACCTAACTCATTTATAGTTAAAAATTGACGGATCCATATCAATAGTACAAGATCCAATGGATCATAATGCAAACCACCAATCTCACTACAAGTTAGTAAACTTGACCATAGTTTAATCAAGTTAAATCAAATCCATGACAATCCAAATAATGGGTTAAGTCATCATGGGAGGGGGCCTCGGCCTAAATGATTTAATTATCATTACTTTGACCTTGTCTAAGGTATATTTCTTCGTAAAATCAAAGGGGCAAAAACATATATAATGCCACGGTATAATTCAAAAGCCCGGCACCTATCATAGGTGTAATGATAAATTCTAAGGATGCTTGAAAACATTAGTACATGTGACATGGTCAAACAAAACCATAGTCTATGCCAATTATTCAAAAGGTGGCCAAGTGATATATGATCAAAATATATACTAAATGCCAAGGTCAGAAGGGGATAAATAATTACCTTATTATTCACAAAAATAACTTAAACTTTCAAAATAACCTTGTACACAAAAGAGGATATTATTTTAAACATGTGAATAAGTTGTCCCCACTGTGAAGACTAATTATTTTTCTAAGTAAAAGAAATCAAAGACATTGTTTTTAAATAGGAGTATCTTTTTGCATGTCATTGCTAAAGGACAAAAATGAGAAGAAGTTAGAAATACCCTTGCAAGTGGATGAATATGCAAGTGTCACATTAGAGGATTAAATATTATTATTTAATCATCAGCTACAGGACAAAGAAGTTGCATGCACATTAAAGAAGACTTGCACATAAAGCAAGGGCTACTATTAGCCAAAATATTCACATAGATTTATTGTAATAGAAATAGAGCAGTCAACTACACTTTGAGTAAGTGTATTTTTTGAACCAAGGCTATTTTTGCCTCATTGTAAAATCATGGTTATTTTTATTCCTTTATTTATTCGTGATAAAGGCTAAAATTAACATGCATGGGTCATTATGGACTGCAGCCTATTTTTAGGAGGGGTTGGGGTGATTATTTTTGTTATATTGTGTGCATTAACAAGGCATAAGGAGGAATTTTTGGATGTAGGAGTGCTTGAAGCAATTTTTTTAGTTTTTCCCTTGAATGAGAACTAGTTATTGCCTTTCTAATTATTTTCAGTGGTGTGTATCTTTTTATTAGCTCTTGTGAATGTTAATTTCCTGAATTAATTATCTTACCTTGCTGCAAATTTGGTGTTTTCTATAGTCTTAGTGTGCATGTTAGCTTGTTGTGTTGTTGTGATTTATCCCTCAATACATAAGTGTTTTGCCTTAGGATTTAGCTAAAACCCATTGGTTCATGCTTTTGTAATATGTTTCTCAATATATTGTGCATGTACTACCAAATCCCTCAATCATTTTGGTGTATTACCCCATTTTAAATTTAGTAACAACAATTGTTTTACCCTTAAAACTCCAAAGACCCCAAAAAAATAGTTTAGGATACATCAATAAAGAACCAACCTTGTAATCCCAGAGACTCACCTCAACAATAGGTATACCCATAAACCTGAGGTGTTTCCATTATATCTATAGAAGTGAGGGAATAAAGAAAGTCTATAACCCTTGTCATTATCCCTCAACCAGTGCACTTTTGAGAGATAATAGTTTTTGGCACACCCAGTGGGACATCACGAGAGATATAATCTTACTTTTCAAAGGTGTTCCATCATTCAAGTAGATTAGCCATCATGTATACAAGTTTTTGGACAAGAACTACTATTGATGTGTTCTAAAGATTGAAGATCCAAAGCAAAACTCATCGGCGACTCTGTAAATCTGATTTCAGACTAGTACAACATTTTTCATCATCAAATTCTTCATTTGCATCCTTTTTAAGGTATTTTTCAAGAAATTACAGATTTGTTATTTTATTGTTATCATTTTTTTTATGAGAAGCGAGACCATATTTTACATATTTCTATATTTTATGAGGTCTTGTAGCCATGAATCCCCATTTTTACAGCAACACTACCAATCGGATCAACAACTTTTTATCCATTTTCCCCTTCAGATCAGTTCTATGACCCCTATTAGAATGAATATCCCCATAACTGAACCCTGCACATCAATACAATTATCAATATGACAATGGTTATGATGTTCAAGATTAGGGTTAAGCAGATTTTCAAGGTGACATTCATGGGGTAGATCATGGAAGTACGGAAAGAACAAATACAAATATTTCCTTATTTTAGGCAACCCTGTCAATAGGGAGATCCTACTCCTAGTTGGCTTAGTCTACAATAAAGGCTTGGGGTAATGGGGTAATGTTGTAAGAATTTGAAAATGATAGGCATTGGGTTGAGGAACCCCATCAATTAGATGTTCCCACTTACCTTCCCAATCAAAATCCAATGCCCACATATCTTCCTTACCAAAATAATATAGCCCATTCATCAGGTTTCCAAATTTTTAGGTTCTTTCTGATTTTTTCTTTTTCTATTCCACAACCATGTACTGAATCTAAATTTAAGTGTTCAAGTTGGTGTTTTGCTCTTTTTCTAAATATAGACCTTGTACCTAGTCTCTTGTTCAAAAATTTCTAGTTCAAGCTAAAATCAATCCCACCCCTCCTCCTTCATCATAGTACCAATTCATGAAGGAGAATATCAAAAAATCATCCATGAGGGGCAACCAATTGAAGAAAACAACATGCTAAATTTATTGCATAACATGCAATAATGGGTTTCAAAATTTTAGTTTGATCATGTTCTAGAGTTGGAGAAAGAACCCATGCAAGAGGTACATGTTGATTTTTTAGCAGATCTAGCAAAAGTGGAGGATGATCAGAAATCATCATATTCTGAGTGCAATGTGCATGAAGGCACCATACTCACACAATTTGTGGAACCTAAAGAGGAGAAAGTATCGATTCTTGATGAAGAGGATTTACATATCAGGTTCGAAGATAAATCAACAAATTTAGTGCATGAACAATAGGTTTTCATCTTGGAAAGTTTCCTATTAGATAAAAAGGATGACATTAATGAAGAAAAGAACATGACAGAACATCATGTTGTTCATATTTGACTTCACTAAGAAGAAAAAGATGAGTTTGAGATCTCAAACTTCATGTTCGATGTTGAGGAAAAGGAGATTGTTGCATTGTTGGATATTTTCAATGGCTCATGAAGAAAATCAAAAGATATTGCAAGCAACCAAGAGCAGAAATCTTTCATAGAAGATAAACTTGAAGAGGATCTGAATAATGGATAAGAGTTTGACAAAGATCTAAAAAATCAGTCATAACAATCATAGTACATTAGCTTGAAGAAAGTGAAATGACTCAAAATCAGTCTCATGAAGGTTCTCTAAGATAATAAGCTTGCGAAAGCAAAACAACTTTCAAATCAACTTCAAAATGTGCTTAGTGATAAAATGGAAGTCAAGGAAAAATATCAGATCGAACAATCAGTTTATTTACATCAAGGAGGCCATGTCATATTTGGTATCGGCTAGTTTAGAGCCAATTATAGCAATACCAAGAATTCACGGCAGTCTTAAAGCACAAAAGTGAGTTTCGGACTCTTAACAATGAAACCCCAAAACCTCTCAACATATCTTATAGACTAGATAGAGGTGTTTCTCAGCTATTGGAATGATCTTGTGAACAAAGTAAAGGTACATGTCTTCTTTCTAGCTTCTTCATGTTACTTTTTTTCCAAGCTAAATTCATGGCCTCAATTTTTGAGAAAGGGAAGCTACTTTTCGCTACTTGTTTCAAGTTTCGTTTAACCTCAATTTGCAACTAGTTAGAGTAGGTTAGATTAGGATTTCCCTTTCAATAAGTGTAATTCATGCACATTGCAACTTTTAATTTCAATAAGTGCATTTATGCACGTGATCTAGTTTACCATATCCTTTCCCAGCTTTAGTTTGTTTTTCAGAAAGGTCATTTTTTTCAAAAAGGGCAGATTTTGGTTATATGCTTTTGACTTCATGCCTAATGGAAAAGAGCAAGGCACTAGTCTTAAATCTAGTAGGCAGTTTTCTTTGCGGATCGCTAGAAATGTTAACAATTTTTACACTTGTGCAAAAATGGGCAACCCGAAACTTAGTTTTTGATGGAATAAATAGATGAATGGACCTAACTACAATGAAGTCATAAAATTTTCATTGTGTTTTTAGTTATAGTAATTGATTAACAATATGCAGTTTGTAGCTATGTGTGTTGTTATAGAATGTAAAACCTCACATAGGTTATCATTTCATGTTCTTCTTTAGCAAGGAAATACAAAATCCCCGAAGGACCAATGCATTGCCTTTATGAAGGTGGGAATCACAACTTAGGTGGGATGTTAAAATCCATAACAAAAAACATAGTTGTTGATTGCATGTTGCATTTTTCATTATTAAGTTACAGGTATTTTCAATTTGATCATTTCTTATGATTAAGTGTTATTAAGTATGTTATTGAGTTGTTTAATTCATTGTAAAATCATTACATATCATAAGAGTTGAAAGTATAAGGAAGTACACAAATAAATTACGAAATGATATCATTTATTCATAAGGAAACTCAATGTTTCCCATATAAGTTGTGGGATGTAACTTATGATTATTGAAATAAAAGATACATGTACATGAAGCTAAAAGAAAAAGAGTATAGAAGAAACCCATCATTGCCTTGGGTTTTCTCCTAGTCTTTATTGCTTCAGTTCCAGCTCCATATTTATCTTCTTCATCATCCAGGATAATCAATGTACTTGAAAAGAAAAGATAAAAAAACATTAGTTGTTGAGCTCATGGTTCAATCTACATGCATATGCTTCTAGTTTCGGAAAATGGATCTCTTGAAATCAACATGCATAAGATACATCAAAGTAACATATATGGAATTAGAAAGTAGTATCTTATAGAAGATCATGGAATTCACATAAAATCATGACAGACAAAAAAGAAAGAGAAAGAAAGTCACTATGGAACACAAGAGAGGCCAAAAATCCTATTGTTTTCTAACTATTTTATCTAAATGTGCATGTATAAGTAAGAAAGAAGAAAGAGACACTAACTGTTGTATATCAAAATAAACATTACAATATTGATGAGACTATACAGAAGTAATCATTGAATGAAACATTATGAACAACCAAATCAGAAAGTGTTGCATTCCAAGATGAATCAAAGAATAAATGATCAATTACTATCATAGTTTCAGTTCAAACTATAGGTAAGAACAACCTTAGAGTTCACACGATCGGATGCATTTTTGAAAAGACAATCATGAAAGGTTACAAGTGACCCTATTCAGGATGAAGAAATGAAGATATAGCTTTAAAAATCCAGAAAGGAAACACTAAAAAGTAAAAATAATGATATCATTGTATATTCAGTTTTAGACTTCATTTCTTGACATACTTATGCAAAATAAAGGGACCAAGTAAACAATTCTTCAATCCATTTTAGTGCATATTGCAAGAATGAAACAAAGTTAAGTTTAATGGAGAAACAAGAGTTGAAAGTGAACCAAAGTATAGATATAAAATATCATAAGAAAATGGTACATGTGAAGGTAAAACTTTCCATTATGAAGAAATCAGGTTCAACAATTAAAATTCATGCATTCAAAAGTACACAGTTTGATCAAGCTTCTAGGAAGCATGATGAAAATCTGACAATTCATGCAATATAGGTAGAACTATTCAAGTCATAAGCAATTGATCATGCACATTGATAAAGACAGATTTATGATGTTACCATTAATTCAAGCCAAGTGGTTTGCATCATTATACATGATACTTGAGTAAAATGCAACATGGAGAAGTAAAGGAAGTTGGAGATAAAATATCATATGTGAAACAATGAAATATAAGGCTCAAATATGCTTCAATAATACAATGCTCGAGGATGAAATCGAAGGGAAGTTGGAAGTTTTCTCCATAAAGCAACAAAAGTGTTATACAAAATCATCAAAACAATGATAATATACAACTACTAGTGAGTTATTCATCTATCTAAATGAGAAAATAACCTCGATATATTCCAGGTTGCATGATACGAGAATGTCAATAGAGATCTCTAAATTGTAAAGATAAAACATCATGGAAAAATGTATAATACAACCATGACAAAGTGAATCTCTTGAAGCTCTAGAATCATAAATGGCATCCATTTTCCAGAAAATTAAATCAATTACAATCTAAAGCTAATGTGGCCATATCGAGAAAACTATAATCCAAAAATGTTGAACTCAAATTGAGCTCTCAAAATGGGTGGAGGCATTTAAATATCATAAACATAACTTCTTGCACAAAAGTAAAGCTTCGAGGTTATAAAAATGGCTGATTGTAATCAAAATAATTAGTTTTGACTCAAAGGTTATAGATCTATGGTCATCGAGTGAAAGTGAGAAATCCCAAATCTGGTAACAAAAACAAAACTTCTTAAAGACACAAGTTCAAAAGGATAAGTTTCATAGACTCGAATAATTATACTTGTATGGTATATGAAAATTTTTTAAGTTTTGCAAAGGATTCGAGAAATAGAGGAAGAAACTCATTGGATTCATAATAATATTGTTGAAACCCTCAAATCGAGTAGATTTAAACATGACACCAACCAAACCCATTCAATCTTGGAATATATAGAAACACAATACATAAGCCAAAGTTTTCAAAATATCGGTGACGATAGAGTTAAGAGAAATTTTCAAACAAGTTCAGAGTTTTCAAGTAACCAAATCTTACCTTCAACGACAATAATAGTAGTCTAAAGACAAATTTTTACATAGAAGCTTTCACAAAAAATCTTGAGAATACCACAAATGGCAACATTGAAATGATAAAGAGCTCAAAAAGAAAAGAAATCATAGAAACTTGAAACAAAACCTTCATGATGAGTAGAATGTAGAACTTTTGTGCTCAGAAGACCGATTTGTAGAGATAAACGAGCTCAAAGATCGAATTAATGGTGGTTTGGAGAAAATCACTAGGGCTTCGCCACCCATGAGAGAAAGTGCGAATGACCAAAATTATTTGGTTGAGTTCATTTTAGCTCATTGAATTAACCACGGTTAGATCTAACTCATTCAATGAGTTCGGATCGATGATCCAGTAAGGGAGTACTAAGATTAATGGTTACAAATCAGTCACGAATCAATGCAAACCAACAATTCACCACGGTTCCCAAAGTTATCATCAACGAAGAGATGCAATAGTACAAAGATCAAATGTTGAGAAATAATCCTGAAATCAATGCAAACCCCAACCTAACTCATTCGAGTTAAAAATCGATAGATCCATATCAATAGTACAAGATCTCATGGATCACAATGCAAACTACCAATCTCTCTACAAGTTAGTAAACTCAACCACGGTTTAATCGAGTTAAATCAAATCCACCGACAATCAAAAGAATGGGTTAAGTCATCGTGGGAGGGGGCCACCCAAAATGATTTAATTACCATTACTTTTACCTTGGCTAAGGTTTGTTTCTTCGTAAAATCAATGGGGCCAATATATATAATATGCCACAAGTATAATTCAAAACTCAAACACCCGTGATAGGTGTAATGATAAATTTGAAGGAGTCCCAAAAAATTAGTACATGTGACATGGTCAAACAAAACCATAGTCTATGCCAATTATTCAAAAGGTGGCCAAGTGATATATGATCAAAACATATCTAAATGCCAAGGTCGGAAGGGGGTAAATAATTACCTTATTACTCACAAAAATACCTTAAATTTTCCAAATAACTTCATACACAAAATATTTTATTCTCTTACACATGTGCACAAGTGGTCCCCACTTTGAAGATTGTAATTATTTTGCTAAGTAAAAGAAATCAAAGACATTGTTTTTGCACAAGAGTATCTTTTTGCATGTCATTGCTAAAGGATAAAACTGAGAAGAAGACAAAAATACCCTTGTAAGTGGATAAATATGCAAGTGTCACATCAAAGGATTAAATATTATTATTTAATCATCAACTACATAATAAATAAGAAGTTACATGAACATTAAATAAGACTTGCACATCAAGAAAGGGCTATTATTAGCCAAAATATTCGCTCATATTTATTGTAATAGAAATAGAAAGTCAACTACACTTTGACTAAGTGTATTTTTCAAGGCTATTTTTGCCTCATTGTAAAATCATGGTTATTTTTATTCCTTTATTTATTCATGATAAAGTCTAAAATTAACATGCATGGGCGAGTGCAGAGTGTAGCCTATTTTTAGGAGGGGTTGGGGTGATTAGTTTTGCTATATATTGTGTGCATTAACAAGGCACAAGGAGGAATTTTTAGATGTAGGAGTGCTAAAGCAAATTTTTGCCAGTTTTTACCTTGAATGAGAACCAATTATTGCCTTTCCAATTATTTGCAGTGGTGTGTATCTTTTTATTAGCTCTTGTGAATTTTAATTCCATGAGTTATTTATCTTACCTTGCTTCACATTTGGTGTTTTCTATATAGTCTTAGTATGCATGTTGCTTGTTGTGTTGTGATTTATCCCTCAATACATAAGTGTTTTGCCTTAGGTTTAGCTAAAGCCCATTGGTTCATGCTTATGTAATGTTTCTCAATATATTGTGCATGTACTTAGTCAAATCCCTCAATCATTTTGGTGTATCACCCCATTTTAAATTTAGTTACAACAATATTTTTACCCTTAAAACTCCAAAAACCCCAAAAATTTAGTTTAGGATACATCAATAAGGAATGAGCCTTGTAATCTCGAGAATCACCTCAATAATAGGTATACCCAAAGACCTGAGGTGTTTCCATTATATTTGTAGAAGTGAGGGAATAAAGCAAGCTTATAACCCCTAATGTTATCCCTCAACTAGGGTGCACTTCGAGAAATAACAATATGACCATATTATTCATCATTTTTATGGCACATGCCCACCGAATTAAAAAGAGAACAAAGGAGAGAATTAAGATCAAGGCCTACCACTTTATGATCAAAAGTGGAATCCTATAAAAAAAATAACTATGAAGGAATTTACTTAATATTGTAGACTAAAAATCATGCACATACTATTATTCTATTATATTGCCAATTATGTTGTTTTATGTATGGATCTTGCGTAAGAAAAGTATTCACTAGTGTCCCAATTTCTAGTCCATAGGTTTGTTTTTTTTTTTCTATTGTTTTATCTATAACTTCTACATATATTTTTGGTCGAGTCACGGGATCCTATCGAATCATTCTTTACACATTTTTCGGTAGTTTTCACTAGACACAAATGCCCATGATTGGACACTAGCACCCAGGAACTCATGTCCATCCTAAGCACTTGTGTTGTAACAGGATCTTATTTATGCTTCTCAACTAGGAATTATGTATTTATTTATTTATTTATCTCCATGCTTCACCGATTTAAATACCCATATATTTAAATCCAACATACTTATTTCTCTTTAACTTCATGCTTCACTAATTTAAATACCTAGTATTTAAATTCCAACATAAATATGAAATTGAATCCATCTAATAACTATCATAAACCGTGTGCAGTACTGCATGAGAGTATACATATCCTACTCGATCCCTATCAAACACTCTTTGCAAGTGTATTTACACATTACAGTATGTATATAGGTATACTAATGGTTTCTTCATCTATGAAAGATAGTCAAATACTTAAATATAAGTGTCTACATGGGTATCTCATTGAATCCCATCCGACATCCTACACTTAAATCTTTTGTGACTCTGGGATAGTGTAATCAACAAATTACACTACTTTGATCAAAGTTTTAGAGACATGTATGCCATGCTCGGTTCCGTGATGACACATTCATCGTAAAGAACTTGTCCACCACCGAGTTAAATTATATAGATTCTCTTCCATCTTATTATGTTCATAGTTAACAAATCTTAATAAATCTTGTACTTAATTAGATTTACCCTTTTTACAAAAATGCACATCTTCCATATCTAAACAGGTTCAAGTGTATACATTTCTACCTAAGGATAGGAATGGCAAGAATCTTGACTTATTCAATTTCAAGGCATCGATTAACATCATTCATGCCCATAGGGTTTTCTTATACCGACATAAGCAATCATACCTTTGTTTAAGTTTTTATTATACTTACGCAGTTGTCAATACATCTTCTTACACTAACTCAAGTTCATTGCTCACAACTTGATCCTTCTAAGTGTAAAATTTCTACCGGCTCATCTTGGCGGCTTCATGATCCTTAGTGGATCATCTTACCCTTTGCATTGACATCATACCTTTATAAGTTATTTAGTTATTTTTTCATCATTGGCATTCTACCATTTTGTAGATGTCCTTAATGTTGTGTGAAGGGGTTCCCTTTTGATTCCTATGATCATACTCGGAAGATTGATTATAAATGATAAACATTGTAATATTCATTTGGACTATGTAATTTTACAACTTACAGTGGCAATACTTTTAAATATCCATTAAAGTATCTACTACAATAGTAATAGATCACATCACTAATGATCATAACATATTCCCTCATATTTCTACCATCATCTGATAAAATCAGATTTAAGAGTTAGATACAAATGGAAATGACTATCAAGATAGTCAATATACATAGGTTGTAAGGCCTTCATATTTTTCCAAGGTACCTTATTAAGTTACAAATTTTATGTTTCATCGCCATTGTTAATACGTTAACAAATATGTTTCATAACATTTTAGCTTTTAATACATTAACATATATATTATATATATATATATATATATATATATATATGTATGTATGTATGTAGTATGTATGTCATGTAACAATAACGTATTATGTATGCTTATATATATGTATGTATGTATGTATGTTACCAATTTAGATTTATAGCATGTATGGTCTTAATCTAGATCATATACCCTTAATTCATAACCCACTTGTTCTTTTCATTATTTGATAGATGTACACATTGATACTTATTGAAAAACCTGAATGAGACTTATCCGAGAAAAGGTATATGGCCCAATGGCCTTTTTAGGATACACAAAATACATTTTATTTCTAAGAAAATGTTATACATTTCTTCCATTGACATGATTAGGTTCAACAATCAAATCATCCTTAAACTTACAATACATTAAATCACATTCTAATAAGTATTACTTCATTTCTTTATTTCTGATTTCTATGCAAAGTAATAAGGAAGTAAGGCCATTATTTTTCCTTCTACTTATTCTCAAAGATCACTTGAACCATGAATCGAAAGTGTCAATGCACCAAAAGAACATGGTCAATCCAACCTTGACATGACCGATGGATAGTCATTTTTACCAAATTACAATTTATGTCATATATTACTTGTACAAATGAAATGCTACAAAATAAGGATCATTTAACAACATGATATTCTGCAAGATCTATCCACATAAACTCAAGATAATATTACAATCACAAAATTTGACCTCGTTATTCTATTTTAATTCCTTAATGGCAAGACAAGGTAACATAATAATAACAAAAGTATAAGATCAAGATCCTCCAATTCATCAAAACAAAACATCCTTTATTTTTCAAGCAGATGAACATTAACGTACACCTCATTTATTCTCTAAATACCTCACATAATAGGTATATGTAGCTATTTGGATAATTGATGTATATATTCCATAAGTCCAGTTCTTACTACCTTAGTTAAGGGAATCCATATGTTTCCAATATATATATATATATATATATATATATATATATATATACTGTATGTCAAATCCACAAGGTGTGTTTTTATTTTCTTCCAAATCATTTAAATGATGAGGTCAAGCCAGATAGAAAGTAAGTTCCATGTGTTCAAGTTCTTTTTAGCCTCTTATATTCTTATCTAAAACTAGATTACATGATAACCCCCTTAACCAAATCATATAGCTATATAATTAATGATTACTATGCATGCTCAACAAATTTAAGGTAAATTCCAATTACCTTAAACTATTTGAAGACCCCAATCTTCATCCATCAATTAGATACGATCAACATACACACCACACTACCCAAACCATTTACCAACCAACCACACACTAACTTTTCATGCCACCAATTGTAAGTCAAGAGTAATACATGACAACATCACATGTATACGTGGGACTATCAACACTGATAGTCAATCCTGACAATATCCCAAAAATGAGAACAAAATCTATAATTTCAAGATCAATTCGATTCACAGATGTCTTTTTACCCTAATATACATGAAAATCCTTAAATACCGTGATTCAAGCTAGGAGGAATTATATATATATATATATATATATATATATATATATATATATATATATATATAACCTAGGGTTTAATATATATATATATATATTTTTTTTTTTAAATCTCTAACTTCTTTTTTTAATAGTATATAATATTAAATTATGAGCTTCCATGCATTTAATCAAAATTTAGACCATAAAGAAGATACTTCATTTAAATGTGAGGATTTGTTAATTTATCTAACAAAACCCCTAATTAAGGGAGGAAAATTACCTAGGTTAGGTTCATCAAACATTATACATACAGATATATTGTAGGCAAATCACTCTCCTAAATTAACATGAATATATCTCATTTATTTTATGATTTATTATCAAGTTGGACTTATCACGCTTTCAAGCCACTCAAAAGAACAAAAATAAAAAAGAAAGGAAAACTGAGGAAATTTTTCTAGAGATTTAAAAGAATTCATAATCAAACCCATTTCATCAAACATTTAAAAACCCAAATTATAAATGGGTTTGAATTATTCGAGCCCAGAAATCCAATTAAGAAGGATTTATCTTATATATATATATATATATATATATTGACCTCAAGCAACATATTTCAAATCTAGTAAAAAAATAGGAGGAAATTTTTAATGCATAGAGATTTTCAAAAGAATTCATAATGTAATTCACATTTTTAAGTTTGGAAGGAGAACATTTAAACCTAGAAGAATTCTCTAATTAGAACCCGATTCGAACAATACCTATAAAAATAACAAGGCGAGAGATTTCGTTTATACAAGTATGAAATGGAATAAATTACAAAAAGAGAAAGGAATGATCCATGCCTGATAGAAGCTTGATTTATTTTTTTCTTCTCCAACTTTCTCCCATGACTCCAAATCTAGATTTGAGAATTGAATAAGAGTTGAAACCTTGATGAATCTCCACCATTAAATGTAGTACCTTGTTAAGATAAAATTATCCAATAATAGCTCCACAAATTATATACGAGAACTCATGGTAGGAGCTCAACGATATCCAACGAAAAACAACCAAAAACAACTATATTGAATCTTGTTAGCTTCCTTGGGAAGCTTCACAGTTCCCGGGGATAATAAATATCCTTTAATGGTATTAATTGATCATGAATGCCATGTAATCGCTAGAAACTCTCCCACCATCCAAAGTCTATTTCCCATCCATTGGTGGTTGACCTTATTTGTTTGGCCAAGATTGAGAAAGCATCAAATTTTCATGTGTAAGCATAGTTCGTTTAACATAAATTTAAAAATACAAAATACAAGTTATGCATGGTGGAAATCAATTTGTCCCAATCTTGAGAATTATTCCAACAATAATGCCAACCTTTCAATCAATTTTTACCTTT
This sequence comes from Taxus wallichiana var. yunnanensis, assembly GCA_018340775.1. NCBI lineage: Eukaryota > Viridiplantae > Streptophyta > Pinopsida > Cupressales > Taxaceae > Taxus > Taxus wallichiana. The sequence goes on along the minus strand of CM031237.1, from coordinate 445,759,622 downwards.
ATAATTACTTGTTCGTTTTGTTATTTGTCCACCAATGGCTTACATGTTGATAGTCCATGTCCATGATTACCCAATAATTAATAGTAATAATTAGTCAAGTCATCCAATTAACTAAGTAACTAATGACATGTTTAACAAACTAGGCCTACCAATCGTTTGTATGCAATCATATCCAATTGGACAACTTTTTAATTATTTAACAATAAATTAAACCCTTTTCATTTGAAAATTTCCACCCCTATCATTGTGCATGCATGGGTCTCTACTAGACCATACAATTATTCAATCAAACAACAATAACATTAGCCTAAGGTTATGGTTTGGAAAAATGATTATTAATAATCTAACAATACTTATAGAATATTGGAAGGTCCACCAAGTATGGTGTGAGCTTGGAACTAAATATCAATCAAGCCAAACCATTTATGACCTTAGCCATGTTAGTGGCTTACCCAGACATTTAATATGCCTATCAACACTAACCTACCCCTTCCTAAATATCATATTTTGAGATTCGTGGTCATTGACCTTCACGAAAAAGAAGGAAGGTTAGTATCATATAATTAACCATATATTGAAGTAGTACTTTCTCAACAAATAATTTAAAGCAACCATGAATAAATGCAATAATTATTAGCAAGTCACCATTTCCAGTAAGAATAGAAAATTATCAATTTCAACACCAAGTACCGCATGACCAAGCAAGGTGTCAAATTGCATCAACTCATCATTTTCATAAAATCAATTTGGTCATCTGTATCACGATAGAAAATGATGTAAACAATGTATACATATATAAATCAAGTATAATAAATGATATAACAAAAATGCACTCGACACATCATATACACATCAAGGTAAGTACTCTCTACCTCTGTGCTAGAAACAAGGGTAAGATATAAATGTTAAGTGTAATAGAGACGTTGAGAAATAAGTGTTTTTGTGTGGTTGTGTGTGTAATTACACATTTGGGTGTATATCCTTCTCAGGATATACATTCACGCATGCAGTTGCACACACAACTTCACGACATGGCTTATTGTCTTTCCTTTGTAATTCATTCAACATTTATGACTCATCCTCCTAACATAGCAGACTCAATTTGTGGATTTGACATACTTCCCCCTTAATGAATCATCATCCTAATGATTTTCACTCAATAATCACATTCAGAATAATCAAGCAAAAATATCCAATTACTATGATGAATAGTCAACATTTTTGTTAAAATTAAGTAATTTTCCTAGATTTACGATCATGTGAAATCAATTTTATTAGTTGTAACATCCTTCCAATCAGCAAAAATTGTCTCACAATAAAAAAATATGACATAAATTTTGTCATCATTTCTCATCATATCATGCAATAATATTTAATATATGCATCAAATAGTCAAAATCAAGCTATATAAGAAAAATCAAACTAGGAAAACACTATTTATTTTACTTTTCCATGTTCCTTTCCTAGTCTGCAAAGTTTGTTAGGACACTTGATTTTTAGCTAAATAGCCAAATCTAATTACTACATCTTAGGTTCCTATCTGAACTTAAGTATGTCATCCAATTTTCATAATGAGGTTAAGAAATGTCAATGTTGTAATGACTGACATAATTTCAAAGCTCAAACAAACCACTTATCAAATGCTAAAGAAAATCAAATTCTCTTTCAGTTTTCAATTAGTTACTCGGTATAACACTTAATTATGCTAGTGTTATACTTCACCCGATAATCTTTTTTCCTGCCGTAACGTTTCATAAAAATTGCAATTTTCAGATCTGAAACTCAAATTTATCATCTGTAATAGCCTTTAAACTAGAAAAATTGTCACACAATCGAAATATGACATAATTTTTTTCATAACATCCAGTCATAACATGTAATATTATTTAATATATAATATAAATAGTCAAAAATAAGTTATATAATACAACAACAAACAAGGAAGACATTATTTTCAATTTCCCACAAGTCTTCCTAAGTTGTTTTGTTTCGTTACTCACTTGTTTTTCCAGACCTTTGTCTTGTACAATTCCCAATTTTTGTGCAATGCACACAACGATTTTCCTTTTATGGCTTTTTTTTTCCAAAACATATCCGTAGTTTTCACCCTTTGGATATCCTCATCATAAGTTCATGTTCAATGATTACTTAAATCATCCTAATTGTTCCTCTCTTTTCCTTTTAGGCTTGTTGTTTTGCATGCTTCCAGGTGTTGGTTATCTTCCATATTAGCAAAACATTGATTTATGTCAAAACAGTCAAAGTTAATTGCTAAGTCCTAATTCTTTTAAGAACTCATTAACTCCAAATTTTGTGATGAGGTTCAGTCAACGTCAATGTCAGTGTTGTGTTAATAGTCAAATATTTATAATTTCTTCTTCATATGCAAAGGATAAATCAGATTTTTAATTCTATTTAAGCTAATCACTAGATACCAAGAACTCAATTGTACTAGTGTCAAATAAAATCAGCAACAGGAAGTTCTACATAACCTACTTGATGTCTCGTTAGGAAATATTTTTCCTTCATCTTAGATTTTTAGTCACCAAAGCATTGTTCTACTGCTTGCTAGAAATTGCAGCAAGTCTTTATTGTTGAAATCATTCTAACAGTCTACATTTGCTACCTCATTATTTCCACCACTTTTCCTAAATTTGCAGGTGGAGAAGAGAAAACACTCTTGTATACTTTTACTCTTTTTGAGTCAACATTTATTGCAGATTTCATTATGGCCTCGCTTGGCCTTTCCATTACTTCTACTACTACAACAAATAGACCTCTACTCTATCTACTTAATCTACCCTTTGCGGGTTTATATTTCATTTTGGATTTTCATTCCAAATCTTCCATCAAGATAGTTCAATCAATTGAGTAACCCCTTACTGATTGTTATCATTTAGTTCAAGTTATTTTACAAAGAACTGATCATTTTAACACTTGACCAATTGCTCCTTGCATCCTTCTAGTTTTGTGTGTCATGAAGGACTATTAGAGTGTGTTATCTAACTTATTTACTATCAAACCTGAAGCATAATTTGGTCTGGTTCGTTATCCATAGTACATCCTTCTCATATTCAATTTATTTTGTTAATAAATTAGAATTCAGTAAGTGTAAGGACTCAATAGGTCCAAGAGCTGCAACCTTTAGCTCTGATACCAAAATGTAACAACCTCTTATTTACACTTCTCAACTAGGAAATTATTTTATTTATTTATTTATCTTCATGCTTCACTGATTTAAATACCCATATATTTAAATCCAACATACTTATTTCTCTTTAACTTCATGTTTCACTGATTTAAATACCCAATATTTAAATTCCAACATAAATCTGAAATTGAATCCATTTGATAATTGTCATAAACCATGTGTAGCTGCATGAGAGTATACAAATCCTACTCAATCCCCCTCAAACACTCTTTACGAGTGTGTTTAATCTTTATGATCATGTATACAAGTATAATAATAGGTTTATTCATCTATCAAAGATAGTCAAATATTACATTCTAAGTTTCTACATGGGTATCCGTCATTGAATCCCATCCGACATCCTACACTTAGATCCTTGGTGACTCCGAGACAATGTAATCAACAACTTACACTACTTTGATCAAATTTTTAGAGACATGTATGTCATGCTTGGTTCCGTGATGATAATTTCCTCGTTAGGAACTTGTCCATCACCTAGTTTAGTTATATAGATTCTCTTCCATCTTATTATGTTCATATTTAACCATTCTTAATAAATCTTGTACTTAATTATATTTACCCTTTTTACAACAATGCACATCTTCCATATCTAGATGGGTCAATTGTATCAATTTCTACATAAGGTTAGGAATGGTAAGGATCTTGACTTATTCAATTTCAAGGCATCATTTACCATCCTTCCTGCCCATAGGGTTTACTAATACCATCATAAGCAACCATACCTCTTCATAAGTTGTTATTATTCTTACGTAGTTGTCAATGCATCTTCTTACACTAACTCAAGTTCATTTCTCAAGTTACAGCTTGATCCTTCCAAGTGTAAAATTGCTACCATCTTGGCAGCTTCATGATCCTTAATGGATCATCTTACCCTTTGCATTGACATCATACCTTTATAATGTTGTTTATTTATTGGTTCATCATTTCCATTTTTCCATTTTGCATATGTCCTTAATGTTGTTTGAAGTGGTTCCATGTGATTCCTATGATCATACTCAAAATATTGTTTATAAATGATAAACATTGTAATCTTCATTTAGACCATGCACTTTTATAACTTACAACCGCAATACTTTTAAATATCGTTATTCCATAATATATCACATCATTAATGATCATAACATATTCCCTCATATTTATACCATCATATGATAAAATCATATTTAAGAGTTAGATACAAATGGAAATGACTATTAAGATAGTTAATATACATAAGTTTGTAAGGCCTTCATATTTTTCTAAGGTACCTTATTAAGTTACAAATTTCATGTTTTGTCACCATTGTTAATATGTTAACAAAGTAGTTTAAAACAATAACATCTTAGCTTAGATTTATATATATATATATATATATATATTCAGATTATAGCATAGTCTTAATCCATTCATATACCCAAATTGTAAATTTCCTTTCATTATTTGATAGATGTAAAAATTGATACTTAGTGAAAACCCGAATCGAGACTTATCCGTAAAAGGACACACACACACACACACACACACACACACACACACACACACACACACACACACACACACACACACACACACACACACACACACACACACACACACACACACACACACACACACATTGGGTTCAACAATCAAATCATCCTTAATTTTTCAAGATACATTAAATCACATTCCAATAAGTATTACTACATTTCTTCATTCTTGAATTCGATACAAAGTAATAATGAATTAATGCCATTCTTTTTCCTTCTAATTCTTCTCAAAGATCGCTTGAACCTACTACTTGAAAGTGTTAATACACCAAAAATCACATGGCTACTCCAACATGACTAACATGGATAGTCATTTTTCCCAAATCACAATTTATGTCATTTAATACTTGTACAAATTAAATGATACAAAATAAGGATCATTTAACAACATGATATTCCATAAAGATTTATCCACATAAACATAAATATTGCAATCTCAAAATCTGACCTCATTATTCTATTCTAATACCTTAATCAAATCATATAGCATTAAGCAAGATAAGGTAAATCAATATTAACAAAAGTATCGATCAAGATTCTCCAATTCATCCAAACAAAACATCCTTTACTTTTAAAGTAGATGGACATTAACTTACACCTCAGTTATTCTCTAAATACCTTACATAACATGTATATGTAGCTATTTGGATAATCGATATATATTCCATAAGTCTGGTTGCTACCTTAGTTAAGGGAATCCATATATATATATATATATATAGTAACCATCCATAAGGTGTGTTTTTATTTTCTTTCCAATCATTTAAATGATGAGGTCAAGATGGATAGAAATTAAGTTCCATGTGTTCGAATGATTTTTAGCCTCGATATTCTTATATAAAACTAGATTACATGATAACCCCCTTAACCAAATCATATAGCTATATAACTAATAATTACTATACATGCTCAATAACTTTAAGGTAAATGCCAATTACCTTAAACAATTTGAAGACCCTAATCTTCATCCATTAATTATCTATAGCCAAACATACACACACAACTACCCAAATCATTTACCAACCAACTTCACACAATAGCTTTTTCATGCCACCAATTGCGAGTCAAGAGTAATACATGATAGTAGCACATGTACATGGGAATATTAACATTGATACTCAATCCAATCGACAATATCCTAAAAACAAGAACAAAATATATAATTTCAATCTTAAGTCGATCCACTGATGTATTTTTACCTTAATAACACAAAAATCCTTAAATACCAAGATTTGAGCTAGGAGGAAATTATATGTATATATGTATATATGTGTGTGTGTGTGTGTGTGTGTGTGTGTGTGTGTGTGTTTTGTAGAGATCTCCAACCTATGGTTTAACAATATTCTTATAATTTTTTTGTTTAAAAAATTCTTTGATAACCCAAAGATATTCTTAGCTTCCACACATTCAATAGCTAAGACCACAACCTTGTTCATACCCATTCGAATGTGAGGCTTTGTTAATTATCTAATACGACAAGCCCCTAATTAAGGGAGGCAAATTACCAGTAGGTTCATCAAATATTTGCACACAGACCTCACGGTGAGGAAAATCACCTTCAAATTACGGCAATCTCATTTATTTATGATTTATTACCAAGTTGGACTTATTATGTTTTCAAGCCACTCAAAAGAACAAAATAAACAAGAGAGGTGAACTAGGAGGAAAATTTTCCACATGATTTGATAGCATTCATACTCAAACCCATTTCTAAATGAAAAACCCAAATTATAAATGGGTTTTGAATTATTCAAACCCACGAAGTCCGGAAGAAGGATTTATCTTATATATATATATATATATATATATATATAATTATTCAACCTAAAAAAGATTTCACAATCTAGTACAACAATACAACAATCCTTTCAACACATATTTAATTCAAATTTTTCAAGTTTGGAAGGAGAACACTTAAACCGAGAAGAATTCTCAATTAGAACCCAAATATTAAACAAGACCCATACAAAAAATAGGAAGATATTTTGTTTATACAAGTATGAAATGGAATAAATTGCAAGAGCGAAAGGAACGATCCATGCCTAATAGAAGCTCATTGTTTTTTTCTTTTCCAACTTGTTCCCATGACTCCAAATCCAGATTTGAGAATCAAATAACAATCGATACCTCGATGAATATCCTTCCATTAAATACAATACCTTGTTCACTAAAATTATCGATAATAGATCTCAAAATTACATGCGAAATAGCGGTAGGAGCTCAACGATATTAAAAAAACCAAAAACAACTACATTGAATCTTTTTAGCTTCCTTGGGAAGCTTTGCAGTTCTTGGGGATAGTAAATATCCTTTAATGGTGTTAATTGATCATGAATTCCCACGTCTATCCTAGAAACTCTCTCGAGCCCAAATTTTATTTCCATTCATTAGCGGTTGACCTTGTTTGCTTGGCCAAGATTGAAAAGCATCAAATTTGCATGTGTAAGCTTAGTTTATTTAAAACATTTATTTAAATAATAAAAATACAAGTTATGTAAGTTGGAAATTAATTTGTCCCACCCGATAATTATTCCAACAATGATGCCAACCTTTCAATCAATTTCTACCTTTATAATTGTTTGGTCGGGTTTTCTATTTGTCCACCAATGACTTGCATATTGATAGTCCATGTCCATGATTATCCAATAATTAGTAGTAATTACTAGTCAAATCATCCAATTATCTAAGTAACTAATGACATGTTTAACAAACTAGGCCTCTGAAATCGTTTGCATGCAATCATATTCAATTGGAATTTTTTTTAATTATTTAATAATCAATTAAACCCTTTTCATTTAAAAATTACCACCCCTATCATTGTGAATGCATGGGTCTCTACTAGACATACAATTATTCAACCAAACAACAATAATATTAGCCCAAGGATATAGTTTTCCCAAATGATTATTAATAATCCAACAATAATTATAGAATATTATAAGGTCCAAAGTATGGTGTGAGTTTGGAACTAAATATCAATCAAGCCAAACCATTGATGACCTTTTCCATGTTGTGGATTACCCAAACATTTACTATGCTTGTAGACACTAACCTTCCCTTCCTAGATATAAGATTTTGAGCTTTGTGATCATTGACCATCACAAAAAAATAAGGAAGATTAGTATCATATAATAAACCATATATTGAAGTAGTAATTTCTCACTTTGAATAATTTAAGGAAACAATGAATAAATGTAGTCATTCTTAGCAAGTTGCCATTTCCAAAGAATAATAGAAAATTATCAATTTCAACACCAAGTACCGCAACCAAGCAAGGTGTCAAATTACATCGATCATCATTTTCAGCAAGGCGGTGACCATTTGTACTCATGACAGAAAATGATGTAAACATTATATACATATATAAATCAAGTACAAAAATGATATAACAACAATGCACTTGACATATCATATACATCAAGGTAAATACTCTCTACCTCTATGTCAAAAACAAGGGTAAGCTATAGATGTTAAGTCTATTATGGAAGTTGGGCAATAAGCATTGTTGTGTGGTTATGTGCAGTGCAATTACGCGTTTGGGTGTATATCCTTCTCAGGATATACATTCGCACTTGTAGTTACACACACCGCTTCACGACAAGGATTATTTTCTTGCCTTCATAATTCATTCAACATTTACGACTCATCCTCCTAACATAGCATTCTCGAATTTGTGGGATGTGACACATGTCCTCTTTGTTCTTATTCACATTTTTGACATTTATGGTCGGCCTTTTCAATTTTATCACTCCTTCCCGAGTTCCTATTCAATATGTTGGGTCATTAGTATCTAAATTCAAGCAAGATATACCTATATAAACACAACATACATACCATTATAATGGCAGACAATTTCTATCAAGGGCTATCTATCTACATATCAAAGGGACTGTATCTTAGGCTTATTACTCTGTATACACACTACATATGAAGGGGAGTTCATTTTTTCATCCACACATTTACATCTATCTAGCTACTTCCCACTATCTTAGTTTCATTGATGCAAGGAAACCTAGAGCACCTTTATTGTACACATAAACACATAGAACTATATTGGGTCTACGATGTAGTGCAACACTTGGTCATAAGTTCACTTGTTTGATAGCCGAGGATAGTCGACCCCTCATTTTACATCTTTATTTTTAAGATCTGATGTGGTTTGAGGGGTTTTAGGTAATTCATCTTAATTTTAGGTTTCAGTGAATAACGGTGAGCTCCGGTGAAGTACATGTGATCATCAACGAGCAAGAGCAAAACCATAGTGACATTAAAGAAACTTTCTTGAGCTTCCCAGTAAAACCAATGCCTAGAAGAGGTCTCTGGCACCCCAATCTAGAATTCTGACACTTCTACATTTTCCCGAGTGTGATTTTGAGTTTTTATTTCATCTATTCCTCTCGCTCGAGATACACTTTGAGATAAGAGAAATCAAGATAAGTCCTCTATCCCTCTCATTTGATTGCATAATTATATTAAGTAAAATTATTTAGCACTTGTATTTAATTGTAGAAAATATTTACATTCATATTTTAATAAAATATTTCAGATTTTATTGAATCATTATCATGAACACGTATATTAAGAACTCATTTCCCTAGAATCCACTAAACCATAATGGCTAAAAGTAATTCTTTTCTCAAGGCAAGCCATGCATCATGAGATTGTCAATGTTATTACTTGATGAGGTTACTGATGCTAAACTTATCACTCTATATCATATTCCTCGTGTTGATTATAACCTTCAAAATCATCTTCGGGCCATTGAAGTAATTATTCCTACTATTTTTTCCCATTCTTCTTTTGGCCTTGTTTCTCCATAAGACAATTTTTTGGGTTGTACTCCTTGTTATTCCATAAGATCTAGGAATACTCTGCCTTCTTCTATTTTTGCTAAAACTCTTGATGATGCTATCATTGATTATATGCTTATTATTGATGCAATAATGCTAGTTCTCATAATAATCAGAATGAGTGTAAAGTTATATCTCATGCTTCTCCTATTTCTAAAAATGCTTCTAATGATTGTCACGATACATATTTCGATAGTTCTTCTCCTGCTTTTGTATATGTTGATGATTCATTCGATGAAATACTTGCATGTGAAACTCTATTTGCTAGTGACAATGATTCTATTAGTGAGCATGTTATATCTCTTGATTCTGTTGAATGTGAATTTTCTACTCTGCTTTCATCTCTTTCTGAGGTTATCTCTACTATCATGCATGATGATTCTCTTCCTATCATTGTCACTTCTTTAGAATTTACTCCTAATATTCCTCTCAATGTTCTATGCTTATCTCCTCTTATTCCTTCTCCTTCTCTCTAGAATATATTCCTATTACTTCTTTTATTCCTCCTAGTGTTCCATCTCTCATTTCTTACGCATGTGCATCTAGTGTTCTTACTGCATATTCATCATCTACTTTTTGTTCCCATGATCAATCATAATGGCAAATTACAACCTCTCAATTTGCCTCTCACATCTCCCACAATTCCTTCACATGAAATTTTATCATCATGCATGTTGTTGGACAATTATAATCTCAGGTCCAGTCTCTCACTCTTGAAAGAAAGGCCTATTATGTGTCTATTGATAATAATTTTCTTCATGGCAATCCCATTCCAAATAAAATTTATAGTTCATCATTTCCTAAAGATTTCATCATGCCTACATTCTCATGCTTTGATGGTACTGACAATCCATATCTACATCTCAAGCATAATAGTTTGGATATGGAATCCTTCTCGAATAATCGATTATTTATCAAATATTGATATCATAGTCTAGTAGGTGAATATATTCAATGGTACACTCATCTACCTTTTGGATCCATTATCACATATCATGGCATGGAATATGATTTTCTTAGGCGTTTTATGGTTAATGATGGTCCTAGAGACACACATGATCACTACCCGGTTTACATCAAGGAAAGAAAAAACCCATTCTCAATTACATCTTATGATTTAATTATTACATGCATCAAATAGTGTTCCAGCATTTTGTTTTAGAAAATCAATTCATCTTTTATCGAGGCTTGATTCTTGTGCTAAAACAACACTTACAATATGACACATGTGAATCATTTATAATCTTATGCTATAAGGTCATCGATCTAGAACAAAATCTAATTATTACACATGTTATAGATCCTCCTTCTACTTCTTCTGTTGTTGCATCACCTTCTCATTATTTTCCACTTTCATCTATCAAGCATCCTCCAAGGTCTTCATATCCTCTTCCTCGCAAGCATATTCCATCTCCTCCATCATATAAGCATAATCCATCTCCTCCACCACATTTCTCTATGTCTAAGTCATTCATGCATCTCCTACTCGGGAGCCATTGCATTTCTCACATTCTTCTAGGCCTCATGTGTTATGCACTTTACTTTATAAGTGCTTAATCTGCTTACCTTCTAATAAGCATCATCATGGGCATCACTTCCATCACCAGCGTGATGTTCCTTATTGTAATTATTATCACATTTACGGTCAAAATGATCATTATTATTACACCCTTCATGATAAATTACAACACTTAGAAGAAAGGGTGTCATTATCTTTGAATCTCACTCTCATGAGCGTTATATTTCTCCAATTCTATAAGCTGTGCTATTACTTTTGTTCACTTGTCACCTTATCCTATCTATAAGGTAGTTATTTGTCCACCACCTAATGTCATTATTCATGCAAAAACTCCATCTCGATCATCCAATGATGCACCATTTCATCCGCCATGTAGTACTCATAATTGTGATTGGCTTCCTAAGCCATCGGTATTTGTGCTTCCCATTGTGGAATCTCCCATCATCGACACCATCTCATTAGGAATTCAATTTGGCTCATACACTCATGTTGCTTTCCACTACTCCATGCTTGCTTACTCTCTAGTAGGTGACTTATCTCACCTCACCACTCGATGATGTACTTGTGTTCTCTGGGTTCTTACATGAATGTTGAGGGATATGTTACAATAATAACCTCATCTCATCATTACATTATCGTCATTGCCATATATATATATAGCGCACTATTATTACCATTTCTATGAAGATGCACTCTTATTTTACGATTCATTCTTGATTGTTGAGGGTCTTATATAAATGAACCTCATCCTCATACAAACACGTAGGGGGAATTACCATTCTTTCCCCCTCTTCATCATACTAACACTGATCACATAAATTTTTCACAATCATTTTATTCACATTTCTCTTTATCATCATTCATTTTACACATACATTTATTACCATTTATCATTATTCATACATAAACTACATTGTTTCATCACTTATCACCACCATTCATTATTTAACATCATTATTTACACAATAAAATTAAAAAAACACATATCAACAGCGATCATCACATCAAATATAAAAAAACACATCAAAAATGTAATAATGTCAAATATATCATCCAAAATCATGGTTACAAAATACAATCACTGGGGGCAAGCCCCCTACATCACTACATCAATACATCTCATACATCATCATCATTATCACTATATACAATTGTGAGAGCTCTAGAACTAGATGCTTTATTGCTCAATCTACGTCGTTGGTCGCAGCCCCTTTATCTCCCCACCTTCCTTCGCAAATAAATCCAACTTGATTGATTGCTCATGAACCAACCTTGTAGCTCTACATACTTTGTAAACACATCCTATGCTAGGGATATTCCACCTACGGCCTCCCTAGTTTGATGAGTTTCCACCCATGCATTATCACACTCTCTCAAAAACACAAAGTACATGTAGTCACCTCTATCACCACTAGATCAAACAAATGAGCATGCTCACCTATAATATCATCCACTCAATCTAGCATCCCACCTCTAATGAGCACATCGGTGGGCACATTCCATGTGAACCTATGGATCTAAGTATCAACAATCAATGACCAATAAGTATCCCCTACAATCATCCAAAAAAATCATTATTTCATACACAATTTGACATCAATAAATAAAATAAGTAAAACCCATAACTATCAATACACATTTACTCATGCTCCATTATCACCACTACTACACCATCACCACCAAGGGTAGGTGCTTTCCCCTCTACTCCTCCAAATGGTGGTACTCCCACCTCATCCACAATAAATAGAAATAATAACACCCATTAGTGCACTACCCACCATGCACTATATGCCTCGGTACATCCCGCATCATCCACCTATATCGGCTCTATGGCCACATCCATCTCATCTACACTGAGGGCACTAGCTATGCACATGTAGGCCTTGGTCTCTATATTTATCTCCTCGGCACTCTAGTGTCTCACACCCATACATATGTCTCTGGGGTACATCCTGAGCCATACCAAACTGTCGTGACACACACTCTTCCTGGAGTAACTCTTCCACACCTAGAAATCAGTCCTCTAACCACATAGTATGTCAAATGTATCGTATCTCGACTCCATCCCCCTGGCCATCCCCATATTGTATTGATATGGACTCCATATAATGGCCCCTAGCCCCATGTGACCAATCATCGATCTATATGTATCAGTTTCCATCCTCCTACTCCGGGAGCCTACCCATATCCCAAAGAAATATATCTAGCCTCGCCCACTATACATGTGGTCCACTAAGTGGCCTCAATATCACAATATTCTCATAGGACCATGTATGTAGTAATGTGGTGGCTCCAAGACCACCATTGTGGTCCTCTTGTGTAAACCTATATAGATCTTGATATAAATGTGCCAATACACATCGCACTCATGCATATCTCATCTCATTCTCCTCTATACACTAGTAGATATCATGCATCTTATACAATATGTCTACACCACCACCCTCCACTACCACTAATGAAATAATAACCATTGAAATGAACTTCCACAATCATAGAACACCTAATCTCAATATGGCATCCAAACTAATATTGGTCTCTATATGTACCCATGTCCATATAAAATACCACCTAAATACTCTCATCTAGCATTGTGCATCCTCTATTAACATCACCTAGACTCTCTCACCCATAACGATAATAATATGCGATATACATCCTCTAGAGTCACAATCATCTCCCCAGTAGGTAACTAAAAATATAAGTTTCTACAAACCACCTCTCGCATAACGCAGTGATCTATGACATATTATGGGGTACCTCCCCCATCCTCGATAGCTACCGTAGGACAAAACGATCTAAAACATCCCATTCTGCATCTAATAAGTCTAATCCCAACAAAGTACTCAAGTGTTGTCCTCCACAAAACTCCCTTGATTGGATATCCCTCTCGCACAACACCAAACAAACAACAAAAATACAATGTTATCCCCTCATATTAATGCAAAAACAACTAATAATAAAATAAAAAAGAACCAATTTTCACATGCATCACATTATGGGTTCGAAATAGCCTCTTGGGTCGCCAACGCCTAGGAGTACAATGAGGGTGTTGAGGAACAAGTCACTAATGCCTAGATATGGGTGTTGACATCCTAAGGGATGTTAGTGCCTAGGCCACTCTTGCCTGGGTCGAAACACCTAAAAATTCAAAAAAACAAATTTCACACAAATTCACAAAAAGGAAGACATTTTAGCAACACTATTCGAAAAAATCATACTTACCACTCTGTTGTCATATGCGATGCCACGCACACCACCACCATCTCAAATCAGCTCAATCTCGTTGTTCTAACTTGCGACATTGTCATAGGCTCCAAGATCAAATCCAACTTGCTCAAAGTTCAAATGAAGTTACTATTCACCTTTTCCTATTTCTATTTATAGTAAATTGCAAAATTTTCCACATGTCATAGTTCTTATTCATGCATATTCTCCCAACTCATGTGCACCACATGGTTTTGCCAATATCTTGCACTTTGCTACTCCGTTTTATCCCTCATTTACACCACTTGATTCATAATTTCTCATACTATTGTATTGTACACATTTTGTAGCATTATATTCTCATCTAATGCATTTCCATTCAAATATACACACACCTTGATGACATATACTACACCTCATTTCACTCACTCTTACATCATTGCACATCTACTTTTGGCTCAACGTTCGTGCTTATTATCACTCCCTTTTTCATCAAAATGGGGGAATATAATTAGGGTCACTCCACAATCCCCATCACACCACTACATGATCATTTCACACCTCAACACGTCATTATCAAATATTCTCTTACATCATGTGACATTTCATACCACCTTCTAGTGATTCCCCTAATGACCTAATCTAGGGGAAACAAGCAAAAAATATCTCCATGAGTAATCCATCATACACATTCAATCCCAACACAATTTTCTACTACTTGAATCAAATCAATCAATTGACACAACACATCATATTTTATTACTCCTCCCAGATGACCTAACTTGGGAGTTGCATCATCATTATTTTCCTAGATGACCTAACATGGGAAGTTACTTTATATTTTCTATCACTTCTAGATGACCTAACATGGAAGCCATCTAGCACCATACACATTGTGGCAACACCCATGGAGTGGGGAAATGAGACATCATTGCCTTTCCTATATTGCTCTTATATGGGTTATTCTCGTTGGATCAAAATGAATCAAAATGAACAAAATATAGTCTTTGTCTGTCTATAGTGGCTATACCTTTTGAGGATGTAGTTAAATTTGGAGAGTAAAACTAGACCTCTCTCCCTAGCACTCTTCCTCTAGCGAGAAGGATGCCTAAATCCTCAGTTTTTCACACACACAAAAATTAGGTTGGGAATTGATCACTCCCTACCCCATCAAATATCAATCAATGATAATTTCAAAATCTCCAAATTCTCCGAATCAAATCATCAATTTTTCCAAGTTCTCCTCGCAATGATTTTCCATCTCTATTTACACCACATGGGTCAACATACTGATCCATATGTTTTACCATGTTATATACTCTCATTTTTCATGTACTTCTACAACAAGGCTTCTCCGGAATTCTCACAAGTATGTTCCTTACTTCCTTTACACTACTTGAATTTCATTCAAATAGCATAAAGGGGGGAGAATGTAGACAAAAAATCACGCACATACTACTATTTTACTATACCACTAAGTATGTTGTTTTATATATGGATCTTGTGTAAGAAAATTATTCACTAGTGGCCCATTATCTAGTCCATAGGTTTGCTTTGTTTGTTTCTATTATTTTATCTCTCACATATGTCACTTCTACATATGTTTTTGGTCAGGTTACAGGGATCCATGTAAGTCAATCTTTACACATTTTTCATCAATTGTCACTTTGGACACTAACGCCCGGGACTAGACACTAGCACCTGTGCTGCTTCATCATCCCTAGGCACCCATTCCTCTTTGTTCTTGTTCACATTTTTGAAATTTTTGGTTGGCCTTTTCAATTTTCTCACTCCTATACTGAGGTCCTAGTCGGTGTTTCCGGTCATTAGTGTTGAAATTCAAGCAAGATATCCCTATATAAACATAACATACATACCATTATGATGGTGGGAAATTTCTATCAAAGGATATTTATCTACATATCAAAGGGACTGTATCTTGGGATTATTACTCTGCATACACACTTTGCATAAGAAGGGGAGTTCATTTTTCCATCCACACATTTACATCTATCTAGCTACCTCCCACTATCTTGGTGTCACCGCACGAGAGTAACCGATGATCACTATTTCACACACAAGCACATAGAACTACAATGGATCTAAGATTTAGTGCAATGATCAGTCATAAGTTCACTTTTTTAACAACCGAGGATATTCCAACCCCTCATTTTGTATCTTTTTGTTTAATATTTGATGTGGTTTGAGGGTTTTGTAAGTACTTCATCTTTATTACATTTTTTCGGTAAATAACAACGAGCTCCAATGAAGTACAGGTGATCATCGAAAAAAGAGAAAAACCCTAGCAAAACTAAATAAACCATATTCGAGATTCTCTGTAGACTCAAACACCCGGAGAGGTCTCGGAAACCCTAGGCACCCTTTCCCCTTCCCAGAACCCCACCAAGCATTCCTGAAACTTTTGCATTTTCCTATGCATGATTTTGACACTTTGAGTTTCTATTTCATCTATTCCTCTTGCTCATATACACTTCGAATAAGATAAATAAAGATAAGTGCTCTATCTCTCTCATTTACTTTCATTATTATATTAAGTAAAATTTCTTAGCACTTGTATTTCATTGTAGAAAATATTAACATTTAGGTTTTAATAAAATAAAATTTTATTTAAAGATTTCTCTCCAAATAAGAAGTTATTGAAACAATGCACAACTTTCATGAAAATTTGGGAAATGAAAATCCATCGGCATAACAACTTCCCAAAAATTTTTAAATATGGTTATTATTGGCTAATAATATTCAAGGATGTTTATGCCCATGTGAGAAGCTTCCACCCATGTCATATTTTTTCCAATAGGGAAACACATTCAACTATACCACTCCAAACAAGAACTTGAAAGTAGACTTTTGCACAATGCGGCTTGGAATTTATTGGATTCATTAACCAAAACTCATCAATAGGCCATAAGTTTGTGCTAACTACCATTGAATATTACACCAAATGGAATGAAGCAAAGATCTACCAAGAATTCTAGTATAATTGATGTTTTCCAATTCCTTAAGGAGAACATTATAACCAAATTTAGCTATCCATTTTCTCTCATATGTGATAATGAACCATCTTTTACTTATTCTGAATTCATAGAATGGGTGCATGAGAATAAGATAATTATCAAGTTTTCATCTAACTATTACCCTCAAGGAAATGCAAAAGTAGTAGAATCAACCAACAAGAATCTCATCAATGTCATCAAGAAATCAATAGACAAAAAGCCAAGAGAAAGGCATTCTCTTTTAAATTATGATTTATGGCATGATAGAACAAGATACAAACAAGTTCTAAAAGCTTATTTATTCCTATTGGTCTATGGAAAATATTCATTATTCCCAATCACCTTAAATTTACCACTTATGAGTTTATGTAAGAGTATATGGAAGGAGATAAAAATTTGAGGCTAGAATCTTATACATTCTTCAAATGGAAGATGTCGTGAGATATATGACATTACAAAAACTTAGTATGCACTAAGATATTGTCAAAGATGGTTTGACAAAGGAGCCAAATGTGAAAAGTCATTCAGAATTTTATATTTGATGCTACTATGGGATAAAGTCCATGAAAATGGAAAGGTTAACACAACAATTTTGTGCCACTTTTTTAGTGGATTTTCTTGGTTTTCCTTTTACCTTATCAAATTTTGCTTTGAAGATCAATTGAAAAGATTGGTTACTTCTAAAACACCTTTAAATTGAATGATTTTAGTGACAAAAAATAAATTAACTCATTTTTAAATATAGAAATCCCTCCATTACCAAGCTAGACATTTTATAGACCCATAATTTCTATGATAATAGATGAAGGAAAGATCCCTTCATTAGCGCAAGAAAGTGTTTAGTCGCATCTAATTTATTATCACATAGGGACCCTTAAGGCCATGTCAAGTAAGAAATCATTTTTCATGGCCTCTTGATCCATCCCAAATAAAAATGAAGTATTAAAAATTAAAAAAAATAAACTATCTAGATGCATGGTCAATGAATCTTTTTTTTTAATGGAGTCCTATAGTGCCTTTATTTTTTTCCTCCTTGAACGCTCATGCCCTCAAAAGTAAATGAAGATTATTTATACTTGTATGCCCATAGATTCATGGATCATATTCAATTTATTTTCACTTCTTTCTACCCCACAAAATACAAGTTGATTATGGAAACAAAAATGCTAAGAATTTTCAGTAGGAGTGCTCAAGTCTATTAGGAAGATGGGGAATGCTTTATTTTATCCCAAATACATTGTGATTATGATTAAAGAAGATTGATGAAATCCACAATTGTAATTTCCTTATTATTTACTTGATAAATTAGTCACACTTGAAGCAAGAGATTAATTTTTAGATTAGTAATGGCATTGCTAATAAATAAATGTAAGGAGAATAAAATTAGGACCCATTCATCCATGTCTTACGGTAGTTATATCCAAATAATTTAATATATGGACAGATCTCAAGGCTAAAACTACCTACAAAAACTCCTTTAATTTTATAGAGCATCCTTGAGGAGGAATATGGCCCAAGTAAGAGAGTGGTTAAGAACTTGGAGTCACTTAAGGGGAAGATAAATTTTGCATATGACCATGAAGCATATGTGAATTATTTCTTCACTTGACCAAGCTTAGAAAAATCAATGTGGTTTACCCAAGAGGATGATAATCTCATCTTAAAAATATGAAAACCATAGGGAAGTTCCTTTAGAAAGAGGAATAATCAAAATAGAATTTAAAAGAAGAGGGGAACCCACATATATGGAGCCACCTAGAATTGGCATGGACTTAATGAACTTTGTAAAGTTTTCATCTCTCTCACTCCTTCTCCAAGGCCCACAAAATTAAAAGCTACTACAAAAGTTCAGGAAATAACTCTTGACCCAATCACATACCATTCGCTTGTTTCTTATGATATATCTTATTTATATGATAATAAAGTAACTAAGGAGACTATAGTTGAAGGAAGTTTAAATTTTAGTGGCTAATGATTGTTAATTCATGAATATTTGTGTTTTTGAAATTTTTATTTAGCTAATTTTTAATAGGGGTTGAGTCGCTTTCTATTTTGCCTAAATTTTCTAGGTACAAGTTAATTTTTGGGGTTAATTTTCCTATCATTTACAGTAATAGCCATTGTTTTATATTCAAAGCACCTTTACTAAATGCACAAAAGAGAAATTTGCTACCGGGTCAGATCTTAATGCTACCAACCGATAATTAGCTACCATCCAATAGAATTTCCTTTCATATTATGGCATTCACCCAAGTTTTAAAATTCATTTATGTAAAATTAGCTAAGTAATATCTATGGTTATTTTTTAGGGGTATTAAAATTTACCCCGATTGAGGGAGCTACAATCAAGTAGTTGAAGAGATAGAAATTCATTTATGTAAATTAGCAGTCCAAAGGAGGAAAAGAAAAAATAATCATCTTCTCAAATCACACCTTCACAAGAACCTCAACAGAGATGGATTGAACAAGCCTTGATTACATAGAGGGAGAAACTGATTGGATTTCCCAAGAGGACCCTCTCGATAAAAAGAGAATTTAATCCACAAATAGGTAATCTAAAAATGGTAACAAGGAAGATAATGTCCACTCATAAGGCCCTTATCTAAAATTAAACTTCTAAGGAGTTATTCTCTCTTACCTAGAAAATATTCAAAAGACTCCCAATTAGATGAAATCAAGAAGATATAGTGTATTTTGTTTAATCCTTAGTATACGCCACGATCTAGATGGTTCGAGAAATTCAAGTAAGGAACAAAGCACTAGCATATAGGGTGATGCCACATCCCCTAAAAACATTGAAAATATGTAAAAGAGGCCCTATTTTCCTATTTGATGTGATAAAGGAGAGCATTGAAAGGAAATAAAGGACATGACTTCTCAAGAAAGACTCATATAGTCAAAAAAATGGATGTCCTACAAAAGATGCACCAATTCATAAATAGTGTTGTGGATGAAGGAGTTTTTCAAGATCCGAACGAGCTCACAACTGATGATATTGGCTTATGCCAAACATATGCCAATTATACCAAAAGTAATTGGAAGACTAGGAAGAATAAATGAACATGCTACCCACACAATTATATGCTTTTATATCAAGGGATAGCCAAATCGTTTCAAAAGAAACAATCACGGGGTCTTCACATTAAACCAAGAGGTAGTAATCATGGGATAATTTATCGATATCCTCAAATATTTCATGGTCCATTTTCACAATAAAATTGTGGAGGTAAATGACATAGAGGAAACCAAGGTCATTAAAATTATGTCCCAGGATAAGGAGAAGATCTAAAATATTGATACTCTCAAAGAGATTGCGTGAAAATTATGGATTCCCGTGAGGGTCCTATTAGACAATGCTCCTAGACTCTTCAGTAAGCCTATAATAGACCTCACCAAGCTCAATATGGACTACAAAATCTATAGAGACAACTTAAAATCTTCCAAGAAGGGAACACACCTCCATCTCCAACTCAAAAGGGGCCATTATTAAATAGTAACCTAAAGTGATTGCTAGGAATATTTTAAAGGCACGTATGGCTATGTAATCAACTCAGTAACTAAATTTTTTTAAGATAGTTGAATAGGTTGGTTTCTAAGCATATTTTCTTGATCCTAGGTAATCATAGTATGGTGAGGGTGGTAGGATTATGCCCCATATTTTGTATAAATAAATATGTATGCCTCCATTTTAAGGGAGGTGAATTCTTGATCAATTAATGCAAGTTAGTATATTTATTCCCGCAAGTTGAAATTGTTTGTTCTCATTTCCATTTTTCTACAAGTTTCTTGATGAAATTAAATTGATATTATAATTCTTTTTTGCTTTTATTTGTGATCTTTAACTTTTTCTCATGTACATTTAATGAAAATTTGGTAGTAGTAATTTGATAGAATAAATAGATGTGTATTTTGGAAATCTTGATAATTTGTTCAATTTAGGACCCATCTATTGCAATCACTATTCTAATGTCCTTTGAATCCCTACACTAACAACATATTAATTTGTGTGAAAGATAAGTTGAGTGTTCCTTGTTATTATAAATTTTTAATGTGTTCAAATTAAATAATGTCAATCTCATGAAATTTGGATTATGTAAAATTTTATTTTCTCTCTACCATATCTCCCTTTTAATTTTTATTTTGAGAAACATCCTTTAGTTAGATTAGACTTAGGAACTCTTTAGATAATAATTTGGTGAGGAAGGTACAAAGAGTGACATTGGAAGATTTAAAATTCTAACAAACAACCATCATTATTAATTTATAGGGTAACATACCCAAAAATTGTGTACCAAGTCCTCTTTTGAATTTAAAATGAGAAGGAAATAAGATCCTATCATCCTACTTGGAGGTGTGTGTACCACATGCATCAAAAACTTTATCATACAAATTTAGAGTTATTTAACATTAAATTAAATCAAACTATTATCTTTGTTTGCCTTCATGGTTCAAGCTTGTATTGTCTCATTCATCAGGTGTTTGGGTTGATTTTTTGGTAGATCTTGATAGCTCTATTACATTGAAATGTTGAAAAACAATTCATTTTCTTAAGTTTTATAAAGAGGATACTCAATCGAGTTCATGAAATTCTCAAACTTAACTCAATGTCCTTTCTCAATGTTTTTTTGATTTTCCAAGGTCTCACATTTACATTGCATTCAATATTGCGTTATTTTCTAGTTGATAGTTCTTTGTATCGACTACTTCGATGTTTAATATCTTACCCAAAATATCATGTGATCATTAAATATTAATCCTATTTTTATTGAAGATTTCATTGATGTTTTCTTAGTAGTGACACCACCAAACCAACCTATGAGCTCTACCCACAATTTTAAAAATTCAAAGGTGTGTGTTATCAAAACATTATAACACCCTTGATTTCTTGTGATTTGTGTGTGATGTAATTAGTGTAACCTGCATAACATAGGATTATCCTATAGTGTGAGACCTAGCAAGTAGGATAATCCTACGGAGAAAGTCATCTTCTTCTCCTAACCTAGTGCTAACTTCTCCAAAGTGCAGAGAATGGAAAAATAAACTAATCCTACCCTAATGCTTTCCAAGGAGACAGGGATAGAAGAATGCATAAAAATAAATCTACTCTAAAGGAAGGTGATGCACCAAGAAAGGGTGAGACAATCTAAGTGAGTGAAAAATAGGGAGAAAACAAGGTAAGAGAGGGTAGGTGGAGGCGCCATAGTCTGAGACAATATTTAATTCCCTATATTCATAAAGCACAACAAATTAAAAGGTCTTACAAAGAGATATACACATGCACAATATACCTACAAACATAATGGAAGGAAAAAGATGCAATACAACTCAAATTAGGGAAAGAAAAGCCACAAAATATCAATTTTATTTCTCATAAACACATACAATCCATTACAATATAGGCACAAGGAAAAATCCTTTACAACAAGCCCAAATTCGAGGCCTTTAACTCACAATAGCTTTGGAACACTTTTGACAAAGTTCCTTTGCAAAACAGAATGAATCCCCTCAAAATGAGGTGAATTTTACAATATATAAATGAAGATCCTCCAAATTTCTTCACCAACTAACCTACTTCATTAAACAAGCATAAAAGCCATGAAAATATGCTTCCACAGGGTACCTTTATGGCAGAAGAAAACATGAGCGCCATACTTCACTAAAACTAGTTGTTGAGCTATCTTTTCACTCACCTACCTCACCTAATCCAAGGCCCATCATTGATATTCCTATGTTTTTGGTTGGTAACACATTCTTCGTTGTCGTCCGGTAACATTTTCTTCATGGTGATGGCCGTAACGAGTTAGATTCAAAGGTGTTATCATTCGGTGATTGTTCCATGTTGTTGGTTGAACACCATTGTATTACCAATTGGAAACGCCATATATGTTGTCATCAAAGCTATTAGTTGAAAATTTGGGTGACTATGATCCTTGCATTACCAACCAATAATGACCATACATGTTGTCATTCGGTAACATCCATATGTTATCAACATGTAATGACTATTCCTATTGTTGGCGGATTTCCTCCCATTACCATTCGATAACACCATTCTTGTTGCCGACCGATAATGATTCTTTCATGATATAACAAAGTGGCTCGAACATCACCACGCGTTGATCCACTCACCGTGAGCTACCTTTTTGCAACCATTATTTCATTAATTTTCTATTCCCATTTTTGTTTAGTCCATTTTGCAAGGGTGCAAAAATGGATAACAATTGGTGACTTGCGGGATGATCTTCCTACTAGATATGAAATACCAACCTTGTTGTGTCAGTCCATGGACATGAAGTCATTCTAAAGCATGCGATGGATCGACACCTAAAAATTTTCCCCTAAAACCTTTGAACAATGTTAGCACCTATCATCACTTTAAACCATGGGTTGGAGATTGATTGTTCCATTACCAAACTTTTCCTAAAATTGGAAAGTACCGGAGAAAAAAAAAGGCACAACTATATACAAAGATAGAAAATCATACACATCCAAAATGGAATATGCAGAGAGTGCACAAGCACTTATTACAAAAGAAACCTAAAACTACAACAAATCAATGTGCTAAAATCACTTGGAGGAATAGAAATCCTAAACTAATATGTACAAGAAGGATATTTCACTCAATAAAAATGCTTGAGATAGATTCCATTGACTAGAACCTGTAGTTCTTTTCATTTTGTCCAACCTTGATAGCTGGAAAGCATTATTTTCTTTACAACTTGAAATCATATAAGGGCCACTCCATATTGCATCAAACTTGGAGTGCCTTCCCATATTTTCCTATCTGCATCCCATTTTAGGACCAAGTCTCCCTCTTGGAAGTTTCTAGCCTTTGCCTTCTTATCAAATTTCACCTTAATTTGGGCCTGGTCCTTCTCCATTACTTGCATAACTTGATTTTTGAGATCCTCAAGCTCCATAAGTTCTGCATACCTTACTTGCATGGGCTCAAATTATGATAGTTCAGCTACTTTAGAGTGTTCCAATGTGGGAAACCTAAGGGATATAGACAAGATTTCCTCCCTCCCATAGACTAACCTATAAGGAGAGTTCCCTGTTGACCTCTTGGGAGTAATCCTATCAGCCCACAAGGATGATTTCAACTTGGTGTGCCAAGTCCTTTGATTTTCATCTAGAGTCCTCCTGATGATTCTTAACAAATTCTTATTTGTGGACTCTGTTTTCCCGTTACCCTGGGGGTAATAATTTGATGAGGTGTTGAGGTATACTCCATTCCTAATAACCCATTCTGTGATCTTGGAACCAAGAAATGCCAAAGCATTGTCTGATATAATGGTGGTTGGTACTCTAAATCTTGTTACTATCCCTTCATAAAATTCCAGTATGCTAGACTCATTTGCTTCCTTAAGTGCCACTGCCTCGGTCCACTTGGTGAAATAATTTGTGGCTATGAGGATCCACTTGTGGCCCAAGCTAGAATTTGGATTAATCACCCTAATGAAATCCATCCCCATTGCATGAATGGTTCATTTACAAAAATGGGGTGGAGTGGAAGGGCCACTAACTCTCTTTTCCCACAAAGAAGGCACACTTTTTACACTTCCTAATCCATGTATAACAATAATTAAAGAGGTTAGGCCAATAATACCCCACCTTCATAATTCTAAGAGTTGTCACCCTTGGGGAAAATGGCCTCATGTTTCACCATCGTGAAATTCATGTAACACCTTTTCTATTTGATCTATCTTGATGCACCTTAGGAGGACACCATTCACATCTTTCTTGAAAATAATACCATCAACCAATACAAAGGGAATATAATGAAACTTGAAATACCTTCTTTTT
Source organism: Taxus wallichiana var. yunnanensis (assembly GCA_018340775.1). NCBI lineage: Eukaryota > Viridiplantae > Streptophyta > Pinopsida > Cupressales > Taxaceae > Taxus > Taxus wallichiana. Next base: position 445,734,507 of record CM031237.1, on the reverse strand, counting down.
CCTTACTCAACCCTTGAGGACATTGACCAATCTGAAGGAAATGGACTATATCTTGAGTCCAACAAGGATCGGGTGAAGCATCGGCTGATTTTTCTTGATCATCTTGTAACACCAAAACAACTTCTTCTCTACCACCGACTCAAAGATGCTACCCCAAGGGTAACTATTCACATAATCCCTTTCCCCTGACCAACTTGGTCACCTTAATATCAATGTCATATTCCATGACCTTGGTCACCCAACCAACTCTTTTTTCATTGAGGTCCTTGTTTAAAAGAAATTCTTTTATACCAACATGTGTGACTAGTAGATGAATCCTATTATTTGACACTAAATGCCTGAATTTCTTTAAAATTCTAATCACAACAAGGACATGTTTCTCAATGAATGAATATCTTACCTCATAGTCCACAAGGCCTTGGCTGAAGAATGCAATAGGTTGTTCTAGTCCTTCTCTATTCTGTTGCACCAAGATTGTGGAGATGGAATCTGAACCGCCAAAGGCATAGAGGAAGAAGTTCTTTGGAGAAATCTGGATTAATGAGAGTTAGAGCTTGAGATATGGCTTGTTTGATAGCTTCAAAATCCCTTTTCCTTTGTTGACCATTTGAATTCCAAATTGCTTTTGAGTGTCATTGTTAATGACTTTACAAGAGTGGAAAAATATAGCATGAACCTTCGAACAAAGTTTATCCTCCCCAAGAATCTTTGGAGAGCCTTCTTATGACTTAGAAATGGTAGAGCATAGATGGCTTTAACTCTTTTTGGATCAATAGGCAGCTCTTCTCTTGACATGATGTGGCCTAGGATCTTGCCCTCATGTGCCAAGAATATGCACTTTTTGGGATTCAAGGACACTTTGAATCTCCTGCACCTTTGGAATACCTACCTAGGTGAAAGAGGTGGCTTTCTACATTCTTGGAAAACACAGTGATGTCATCAAGATAGACAAGCACTATTTTGTTCAAAATCCCTTTGAATGCCATATCCATAACCCTTTGAAATTTTGCTCTAGTGTTCGAAAACCCAAATGGCATCTTCTTATAGGCATAAGTGCCCCATTTTATGGTGAAGGTCATTTTAAATTGATCATCCTCTTTCACCATGACTGATTGTAGCTTAAATATCCGTCCAAGAGGGAGAATCTTTTGAACCGACCACTACCTAATATCTACTCCATGGAAGGAAGTGGGTAGTGGTCTTTGAGGGAGGCCCTGTTTAAATCCTAAAAATCCATGCACAACCTGATTTCCCCATTTCTTTTCTTGACCAGCACTAAATTCGCTACCCAACTTGAGTGCTTGATTAGGAAAATAATGCTCATCTCAATGAGCTTATTTAGCTCCTTCTTCATGAGAGGATCTATATGAGGATTGATTGGCCTTTGTTTATACCTGACGGGTTTAGCTCCCGGATCTAGTTCAATCGTGTGTTGTGCCAATTTAGGATTAAATCCCTTCAAATCCTCATAGCTCTAAGTGAAGACATCTCGGGAACTCTTGGAAAAGTCTATATGAATTCATATTTTTCTTGATCTGTGCTCACCTTGCCAATTTGGAGCATTTTACCCTCTCCAACCGAAATGGGCTTTGAATCTTCCCTTTTGACCTAAATGTTGGCCTTCTTTTTTATAATTGATCATTTGGGTTGAATATTGACTCAAGAGTCACTAAACCCTTTAGCAATTTGTTTGTCTACACCTTGAACTACTTGATCCCATATCGCTTTGCTTTCCAAATTCTCATGATTTTTAGCTAAGAATTTAGCTTCTTCCTATAAGAAATTAATTATTTGTTGATCATTCTCAAATACCTGCTAACTTGTGTTGTTATCTGGAACATCTAGCCTTACAATCACTCTAATATGAGGCTAACTTTGATCCCTCTTGATACATCAACAACGCCAAATGTTGCTTTAATTTCTGTGAGCCTATCTGGACCTCATTCTTCTTCCTCGGTATGGCCTGAATATTGAATGCTTCAAGGTATTCAATTTGATCCCATACTTGATGCTTGTAGGCTTTGAGTAAATCATTCTTAATAGCATGTTTTCCTCTAACCTAGTTGACAATTAACTCACTATCCCCAAACACTTGCAAGTTCTTGATACCCTTTTCCTTTCCCAATGCAATCTATGGATCAAAGCCTAATACTCGGATGTGTTGTTTGAACATGCAAACTAAAAGATAAAGTTGAGTAGTACTTCAAAACCTATGGTGAAATAATCATCGTATCTCCTCCATCTCCCTATGTAGTCCTTGAACCATCAAAGAACAACTACCACACTTCATTAACATCTTTACCATATGTTTTGGTGATGCTAGGGAGAGGTGTATTTTCTTCATGTAGATAATAAATTCCTAACTCAAATTCTTCCATCTCCTTGTAGGGATCAAAAGCATGCCTTTTTTGAGCCCACTCATCAAGTGTTAAGTCCGAGATGCTTCCAAGCTTAGTATCTACTTCCTGAGTGCTTGGGAAATCTTCCTGATCAAAGGATGAATAGTTGGCATTGATTAGACTTGGTACGTGAGGCTCAATATGAAAGTTTGGAATAGGTTTGGACCTGATAGTAACCTTAGCTCCATACCTTGTCCTAAATAACATATGGGACCAATCAGTAGACAAATAGCCTCCAATTTTGGCATTGAAGTCTCTTGATAGACATAATGCAAAGAGTGGTGGCAAGTCTATGACTGACACATCTTGCAAGACTATGACATTGGGGCATGCATGCAGTGTAAGGCTCAACCCTTTGATTACTCCAACTGTTGTCACTTTTGTTCCATCTAATTATACTACACCTCTAGAAATAAATTCATATTAAAGGCCCAACTGATCAACTATCTACTTGGGCATCACTGAGCTACTTTCTCTTGAATCGATCATGCAATTGAGGACAAGATTGCCTATAATAATTAGAGAAATATAGAATGGGGAGGCTTCATGTTTTTACCCTATTGAAATCCTTGACTGCCTTCTTGTGGATCTACATTAGTGAGCACCTTCTCTTGGTCCTTGGGTGACTCATTTGATATGGGCAAGTTAGCTATGGTTGCTTGCAAAAGATCCCTTTGTCTCAAATTTTTCAAAGATTCTCACATAGAGATGCTTACATTTGTTTTCTTCATGTGGTCAATGATATTGAATAAATTTGGGTTTCTTTGTGCTTCCCCTACTTAGAACTACCTTTTCCTGTATACGAGTTTCCACAACCGGCACCCTAGGCTCATTTTGTGGGCCTAGACCGGGATTTGAGCCACTAACTCCTCGGGGTGTGATATAAGGTTGAGCAACACTTGTGTTTGATGATTTTCCTCCTTCTATATTTATTTTCTTAGACCTTGTGTTCGATGCTACCCCTGAAAAGGAGACTGATTTATACCATAAAAATCCTCTACTTATCAGTTCAAAAGTGTGGTCTCACTAGAAGGTGCCTCTTGAGCAACTATTTTCTATTGATTTTCTTCTTGGTTTGTCTCTTGAGGCACACCAACAATTTGTACCATCAAGGTAGGGTTTAACATACCATTGAAACATGCTTCCTAATTATGGGGTTGACCGCAAGGAAAACACCATTCATATTCCTGTGCAATGTTATTCTGGGTTGGAACCAAGGCCTGGGATGTTGAAGGTGTATTAGGATTGTATGGCTGAAATGGCCTAGCAGCTTGAGGTTGTCCTTGATTTTTGTTTGCATCTTAAATAAGTGGTCTATTAGGCTGATATGGAGGCATGTTTGGTTGGGATTGAGGCTAATAAGGTCTAAAATTTTGGGCTTGCTACCTCTTAAGGGTCACCAATTCATTCCCTAGGTTCTGTAATTGCTTCATAACCTCTTGGAGTTCAGTTGAGGTGCTAGAAGAAGAGGTAGAAGCCTCATTGGAACTTTGATTTCTAGGAGTAGGAATAGGGGCTAATGTAAGAGCTTGACTAGAACTAGGATTTCCCATTTCTGGATAAATAGGCATAGGTGGCCTAGGTGTGAGTTTACCAACTTGAATGAGGAAATTCTCATCTCTAATGGCTATGGCATAAGCTCCTGTAAATTTATCCCTCCCATAGATTGTATCATAATAGATATATCAGAATTTAAAGCTTTAAGGAAATAGAGAAATGCACCTTCAACCATTTGGTCTCACCACAATGGGAATCCTATCCCATGTCCTTTGAAATCTGAAATTGAAATCAGCCATTTGCTCATTTTCTGCTCTTTTGATTATAGTCAGCTTCTCTAAAAGGGATAGATTATCTGTCCCTCTCCCCAAACTGGTTATAAAGTCCTGAGCATAGTTCATTCTAGTTCTGAATTGACCCAGCGCTAAGCTTCTGAACCACTACAGAGCTTTACCTTTGAGATAAGAGGCAAGAATTTTGACTGCTACATCCATATCAACAATCTCATGAATGACATAGACATTTGTAATGTCTTGGATGTGATCAATTGGGGTCATATGATTCTCTCTTGTGAAGTATGGGATATTCTTCAATGTTACCACTAGAATTGGATTTTGGGCATTGAGATTGAGTGGACTACTCCCTATGAAATTGACAAAGGGATTTGGCAGTCCTTATGGTGGTTGTTGATGTGCCATCCTGATCAGCCTAAGAACCCTAGTTGATTGAAGGAAAGGTCTACCTGGTGGAGGTGTTGATAAGGTTTTGTTTGGTGGAGATGGAGACCTTTGTACTCTTCTTCCTCTCTTCCTCTACCTGGTAATAACTGCAAGTATTCAAAGACACCTTCTTCTCTTTCTCTGACCGATTTTGAATCCTTCTCATGTACTTGGGCCATTGGTACCGATGAAACAAGTTAATTTAATAGTTAGAGTCACTAGATGTGTTATTACAAAGCCTCCAAAGGTTGGAATCTCATTAAGACACACACCCAATCTTGATAAAATAGAAGTATGACTTTTGGTCCCACTGGCATGCCAAAATTGTTATCACAAAATTACAACACCTCTAATTGCTTGTGATTTGTGTGTGATGCAATCAGTGTAACCTACATAACATGGGATTATCCTGTAGTGTGGGACCTTACAAGTAGGATAATCCTCCAGAGAAAGCCAACTTCTTCTCCTAACCTAGTGCCAACTTCTCCAAATTGCATAGAATGGAAAACTAAAGTAATCCTACCCTAATGCTTTTAATGAGACAGGGATAAAAGAATGCATAAAAATAAATCTACTCTAAAGGAAGGTGATGCACCAAGAAAGGGTGAGACAATCTAAGTGAGTGAAAATAGGGAGAAACAAGGTAAGAGAGGGTAGGTGGAGGTGCCACAATCTAAGACAGTATTTAATTCCCTATATTCATAAAGCATAACAAATTAAAAGGTCCTGCAAAGAGATATAAACATGCACAATATACCTGCAAACATAATGGAAGGAAAAAGATGCAATACAACTCGAATTAGGGAAAGAAAAGCCACAAAACACTAATTTTATTGCTTAGAAACATGCACAATCCATTACAATATAGGCACAAGGAAAAATCCTTTACAACAAGCCCAAATTTGAGGCCTTTAACTCACAATAGCTCTGGAACAATTTTAACAGAGTTCCTTTGAAAAATAGAATGAATCCCCTCAAAATGAGGCGAATTTTACAATATATAGATGAAGAGCCTCAAAATTGCTTCACCAACCAACCTACTTCATTAAATAAACATGGGAAGCCATGCAAATATGCTTCTCAAGGGTACCTTTCTGGCAAAATAAGACATGGGTTTCATACTTCATTAAAACTAGTTGTTGAGCTATCTTTTCACCCACCTACCTCACCTAATCCAAGGCCCATCATTAATATTTATGCGCTTCTATTCAAGAACACATTCTTCATTTTCGCCTTGTAACTTTTTCTTCATGGTGACAACCAAGTAATGAGTTGAATTCAAAGGTGTTGTCGGTCGGTGGCGTGTTCCATGTTTTCGACCGTGCAACACCATTATATTATTGGTTGGCAACGAACAACATACATGTTATCATCGAGCTGGCAATCAATAATGTCACGTGGTTATGGTCCTTGCATTACCATCTGGTAACACCAAAAGTGTTACAAGATGGTAACGACTGTACACGTTGTCGGCCAGTAACATCCGTACATTACCAGTGGGTAATAGTTATTCATGTTGTCAGCAGGATTTCCTCCCATTACCAATTGGTAACACCATTCTTGTTACTAGCCGGTAACACTTCCTTTATTTTATAAAAAAGTGGCTCGACCTTTGCCACAACTCACCTACTCACCGCGAGCTACCTTTTTGTAACCCCTTTTTCATTAACTCCAATTCCTGCACTCGTAGGTTAGTCCATTTTGCAAGATAGCAAAAAAATGGATAACAATATGTTTTTATTTTATTTTAGAAAATCTGATTTATTTTGAGTCAATGAGAAATTTTTCTTGTATGGATTCAAATTCCCATGTAGAGTGATTGAGACTACATTTTTCTATACCCTCATAATCTTTTGGGTAAAGGAATTGAATCTTTCCAACCAGAAGTTTATAAAAATAAAAGTGATTGAAATATTACAAAGGGGGAAGTAGAATAGTTACATTGATGTCATCTTTAAAAATACTTCTTGTTTAAGTTTATAAGTGCTTCACTAAAATGAAGCATAGTTAGTGTTTAATTTGTTAGTCTAATCCTAAATATGTTGTTTGAGCCTTATTGTTAACATTAAATCTAATTTTATACATGGGCACATTCTTTGTAGAAACTAATGTCCACAATATGTTTTTCTAGATTTTGGTGAAAAAAATGGAGCAACTAAGCCTAATTTAAAAAATTATGGAATGGATTTTCACATCTAACAATCGAGGATACAACTACATTTGATTGACAAGGACATATGAGAAATTGTTGATGAAAAAGTGCTAAACATTAGTGATGCAAATGAAGCTACAAAGTGGGAAACCAGGGATCTAAGAGCCATAACAATTGTTAGTCTAGGACTTTCGATGCCTACATACATCATGTATATGCTTACCACTTTTGATCACTTTTCCCTGGACACTAGTTGATAACTATATATTCCTTAGGTTGAGACAATTGTCTCTTAATACTCAATACTATATATTAGTATTTGATTTTGATTTTATCCTCATCATGATGCATAACATATATGGATTATGTTATGACCTATTTTATTATTTGATTATAGTGATGTAGCTTATGGTTGCCCAAATTATATGACTTATTACATTTATTTTTAGTATGGGAATTTTTACAAATGATGTTGGATGACCTTCTTTCTTATTAGTGTATGGATGATGATGATTATAATATTATGATGTGTATCTTAGTGAGGAAACACTATGTGCAATGGATTATGATATGCATATATTAAGTAATTGATTTTCATTATGCTTATATTAAAATGAATATTATATGATGTCACATTATTTAAATTAGTTATTATAATGATGTCATTTAATTTAGATAGAGGAAAATGTGTATTGATGTTGGTTGTGTTCTTAGGATATGAATGCACTATTACATATGTTAAGTATGATTTAATTTCTCATTAATATTGATACTTGTACATATGTAAAACTTAAGTTAAGTGTGTAGGTATTTGGTATTTGGTATGCTTCCAAGCATCCACAAATAAGAGAGGTAAGGAACGATCCATCATTATTCTCACTCTTAATTGATAGGTCTTAGGATGTGTTGTCTTGTGGTGTTCCTAACTCCTTTTTGTCCCTTTCTTCTAACATTTTCACCTTGTAAGTGACCTAATGTTTATGAATAGTGTTGTATGACCTTATGATAGTTAATTATATGTGTTCTAACTCTTTTATTACCTTTCCAAATTTAGAATTTCAGATTTTTGTTTGAGATCAAATTTATAACTTAGTTTCGGAAAGAAACCTATGTTTCTCACCCCCAAACTTAGCCCAAAAATTTACCCATAGGGTAAGTTCCTTTTAGAGGATTATTTAACCCTTGGGCCAAGTAAAATATGTGGGGCAGATTTTATAATTGTGCTTATTTAATCATGAGTGTATGATTGCATAGAGTGCATGGTGTGAGAATGCATTATGAAGTCAACCCCTTGGAGAATAAATATTTTGGTCTTGTAAACACTCATGGTTTATTTTTTTAGAATGTTATCAACTATTATCCTCATTTTCTTAGATTGTGATCAACCACCGGTATATTGCATTGGTATATCAACTACTTTTTTAGAATGTGATCAACTAGTATCCCCAATATACCAAAGAATTGTGGATTTGGATTTGGTTTTGTATTTTTATATTTTGGTGGGAATGAGATGGAAATATGTAGTGCTAAGTAGGAAAACTAGTGGGATGTTGTAATTGGTACTATTTTGGTGAAGGTCTTTTAAGGATTTTTTTAGGAAGGGAAAGGGATTATGTAATTCTAGAAAATTTGGGAGATTTGGAAAAATATTAAGAATCTATTGGAAGGAAAAGGGATAATTGTTGGTTTGTATTGTGATTTTTACACGTGGACTTGGGAAACAAAAGGTATGTGTTATTTTCAATTATTTCTTAGTGTATTGTTGAATTCTTTCTTGTGTATTGTTGAATTCTTTCTTATGTTGGATATTCAAATTATAGTGATTTGTATGCTCACTTGAGATATGTTGAAAATTTGGGAGGCAATGTCAATGTTGTATAGTGCCATGTTATTTGTTTTGTTTTTGTGTATATAGGGGAATGATGTAGGGACTTATGGTATTTTTCATAGTGAATAAGGAAAAATATTACAATTGTTGTGTTTTTTAAAGATGGATAGAATACATGAAAGGAAGAAATGTAACCCAATGAGTATTCCACTGCCTCACAAGAACAAAGGATGTAGGGAGTTATTGGGGTAGAGTTAGTTTATGAACTTTTGGTATTCCATTTACTGGTATAGATGTAGGGACACAAGGTTTAGATTTCCTAGGTATTCATCCCTTAAGAATACCTATTTAAAATATGTATTGTGTGTATTATTTGGAAAGAAAACTAAAACTCTATCTTTGCTTGTTATTGCCTGCATAAACTATTATGTCATAATATTTCCTAATTGTGGAGTTGTGTCAATTTTTGTTCTATGCATCTTGGGTTGAGGAATTGTATGGATCAATGTAGATTATATCGCACATATAATGAGATTATATGAGGTGAATATTGTTTCCTCCCCTTGCTTGCGGATGTTTTGGTTGCATTATTGTAGGGATTAAATGAAGGATATTATTGGACCTTGGAGGTCTATTGCAACTGTGTTATAGTTATGACAACATTACATGTGGTTGTGTAAATATATAACATAGTATGGCTATGTCTATAAACATGAGTGTTGATGACAAAAATTGTTGCAAGTGTGAAATCAATTTTATTGTGACCTTATATGTATGAAACTTTCATGAATGAAAGTATGTTACTTAGCCATTAGTGTTATTGAATTGTTGCATTTTATTGAATTAACTAATCGTGGACAAGGTGAAATACTATCAATCAATTAGAATAATTACCCAAGGTGAAAATCAATCTAGTTCTAAGGAATATCAATTTATTTATCATCCTGGAATAAATTTACATATACAAGTGAAGTATTAATTGTTGTGTAGTATAATAAAAAAATATGAGTACATATATTACATCATGCCCGGTAATTTACAATATATGCAATTATACCCTTAATAGTACATTGTGTAGTTAGTTTAAATCACTAACAACTATACAAGTAGAAAATATGGATTTGAAACTTAGTTTTATAAAAGTAGGAATAATGAAATCAATCTCTTGTTTCATGTCGTGTCTATTCTCTATTATTTTATATGTAAATAAAATCTAAAAGGAAACTGAAATATCTTGTAATTATTTTCATCCTCCTTAATGAAATCAATTAGTTTAGCAAACACTTGAATACACAAATATAAGTATGTGTGTGTGTGTGTAAACATACTTGTTTTAGACACTAAAATTTGACAATTTAACCTTTTGACACTACTTATTGCAATTATGCTTCTTGGATAAGACAAACACCCACATCATATTCCCACTCAGTCTATCTTTCCATCTCTTTCATAACTTTCTTATTCCTACACACTGATGTGTCAACAAACTATGAATACAAGTCCATAAAATCAATGTTTAAACTCTTACAATCATTGTGTAACTTTCAGATTTGATTCACCTTCTCTTTTCCAAAACCGTATAATTCAATCAAGTTGTATAATCCAGTCCTAGCTGAAATGTATGGTTCTGCGCTAAACATCCTCAATCTCTTCTTTCAATACAATATAATTTTTGGTTTTTTATCCCTTGTGTCAACCTTATTATATTATTTTACCATTGGAGTCCTATCTAAACAAGTTAAGAGTACCTCATTTACATATCTATAAATCATATGGCATTTTATTGACATAATCTCTTGTAATAATCACAAAAGGAACTCAAGGCTCCCTAAATCTTCCTAAAGTTGATGTACATCCACTAGGGAAACCATGAATATAGTTCTCGAGACACTCAAGGAGTTTAAATTCCCTCACATCCAAGCACACCAAGTTCATATTTCTAAGTCTTAACAAGAGGACAATATAATCAAGCATGATCAAAGATGTTAAAGTTGTTAACTAGCTCCATCCATATAGATATTACATGCTAGATTGAAAACTATGTGTGGTTTGAGGTATCTTCAGAGTAGTTCTAATGTAGGTAGTGTATAAGGTACAAAAAAACCCAAAAAATAACGTTATTGCGCAGTGTAATTTACACATGGTTAGGGTTTTGGAGTGATTTATCTTATTACCTATAATATAGAGATTGTGTGACAACTAGGATTTACAAAGAAGAAGAAATTTTCCAAGCCTCTCGAAGTCCTACAAAGTCACAAATCCCAATTATGAAGATATCCAAGACCATACAAAATGGGTAGGACCAAATTATACATCCCAACTAGATTATACGATCTTATAATAGGATATTTCCATATCACATTTGTTATCACTCAAAAATAGCATTTTAGGTTTTAATCATGGAAGATCAATACTTTTGGCTAACATGGGATCATATCCAAGTGTGGGACCTTACATATGAGGAAAACATACAGATAATTTTGGTTCCTATAACTAAAATCCTAATGCTAACATTACCCCTATAGTTGAAAACACACTAATTCTAAACTAGTCATTCATAAAGATCGAGTTAGAAACATGCATGGAAATGAAATCATAAGCTACAAAAAGGTGATAACACCAAGAAAAGGGGTATAGACACTCTTCGTGAGGGAAAATGAGAAGGAAATGGAGAAGGAGAGGGAAAACACATGTGCCACAAACCAAAAATATGGTTAGCCCTCCATTTATCACACAAAACACAACCAAAATGAAACCTACAAAGGAGAAACACATGCACAATGTACCTATTGTAAATGGATAGGAAAGAATGCACTAAAACTAGGGTAGAGAAAGAGCCACAAAATAAGATTTTATTTCCAAAATTGTATACATAGACCATTATGCAGTGATTTACGGCACAAAAACACATCATGAAGCCCAAAATGGAGGTTTATAGCCCATATCTTCCTGGAACAACATTTTTTCATAATACCCCGTAAATTGAGAGAGTGTAACATCTATAAATGATATATTTTTCCAATATATAAAACATGGGAGAGAAAGGAGGGGGAAAGAGAGGGAAATACACCATTTTCAAACCAAAACCCACATAATGCCATAAATTCCTACAAAACATAAACAGCACATGACAAGTCCATGTTTTCATGTCATTTGACTTACGTAAGGAGGTATGGGAGCCATGAAGCCATAAATCTAGGTGGTTGAACTATAAAATTGCACCTTTTCAACACTAAACTCATGTTTACACTTTTACCCCCAAAACTCAACCAATTTATACATTTCTTGATGGAAAAATGAAGCCTTTTTACGAGAAGGTTCCAATGCCACAAATTTTTTTAATTTGGAGATATGATTCAAAAGTCATGGCCAACAAACTAGATCCATTTCGGCCTAGGAAGAGTTTCAGAGAACTCATGGAATGGTGGAACATTCCTAGTGGGCATTCAAAATGATTTAATGATTGTGCCATGGATTTGTAAATTAGTCTCGAGGGAATGAAGGAATAAAGGAACTATTATAGTTGTTTCATGTAGGGCCAACTTACCTAATTTTTCTTAGTTGGTGGTGAATGCAGAGGGTTAGAGAAGTAGTGGAACAAGGGCACTATTCCCTAGGTGTTTGTGGATCCAAATTTTCTACATCATTACTTTTCCCTTGCATTACTTGTCCACTCATCAACCAAATTAGAATTCTAGGTAACTTAAGGAACATTAGAACTATTCCTTAGTTCCTTTCTAACGCCAATTCATTGATTTAGCTTTCTCACCTATATCGGGGTCCAGGAAGTGGTAGAACATGGGAACTATTCCTCTTATCTATTAAACCCTGAAATAACCAATGTAGTGCCCCTTTCCCTTAAGTTAGATAATTTGGATGTTTGGATTAGTGGTGGAATAAATGAATTTTTCCTCTTGTGTAAGAATTTTTGACTTATCCGATGAGCTATGTTTGGGTGGTAAAGCAGGTGGAAGCAGAGGAATGAGAGAACTCCATAAAATTCCATTTTTTCCAAAAAACCCAAGTTTTCCAATTTTAAGTATTTTGAGTGGGAATTTGGTACAAGGATGGAAGCGAGGAACAAGAGGAACAAAGGAACCATTCCTCATATTCCTCGAAAGGTTGATTTTTCCCAATTTGACCCAACTTTCACAAAATTTGGCTAACTCCTTGATAGTAAGGCCAAAAATATGGAGGACAATGCTCGGAACATTGAAAATTTCCCCAAAATACTAATATTTTCCCATAACTACGAAATTGAGATTTCCTAATCCATGGAAACACCACCTAAGTCAAAAAAATGAATCTATAATTTGTTAAAATAGACTGGGGTTATTTTGGATAACAACAATTTCAGCAAGAAAATATTTTCAAAGCTTTGCACTTAAATTTATCTAATCTATATACCCATTATTCTTATACAACTTTGTATAACTAACTCTCTCTCTATCTATCTATCTATCTCCTCTCGTATTTTTATCTTGTCTTGATTTATCAAATGAACTATTACATTATTATGATTTTATACAATTAATGTTGGAAGTTAATTTATTAGAATAAATCCTAGTCTCCAAACCTTACATTCCTTTTTATTATTGTGTATTGCATAACAAACCTAAATAATCATAAAAAGGGTATAAACATCTGGTGAACCCAAATTTTACATTAAATATTTTGGCTCAAACCCTTGTTTCCTAAGGGTTTCATATCTACATTGTATATTTAGATTCATACTTGATTTTCATCTATCATCTTCCCTAACTCTAATTTGCACAATTTTCCCTAGGGTCTCATGGTCATTCCTACTCTTTAGGTCTCTTTTTAGGGCTCCTAATCACCAAATCATCTTTCATTTCATATATCAAACATAGTAGTTCTATTTTCATATTCCTTTGAGGTTATTATTAATTTCTATATATGTATTGAAAACCTATTTTTTATTTTCCCTAATAATTAGTAACTAGGGCATAATCGAAAAAATGTATACATATTTTTACAAGTCCCTAGGGGTTATTGTTCTAAATGTTCATATATTAAAATACCTCTCTTTTTTATAAAATTCAATATCTATATGCATATATGGTTGTTTTATTAATTTAACGACAATCATTTTTTTCTCAACATTAGTTTTGGGTCTTATCTTCTATGATCTCTCGACTACCAAAGGCCCTCAATGTGCTAGTTATTATTATTTTTTCCTAATTAGAGTTTCTTCTATTAATATTTTAACCATCATGCATTATGATAAAAATTCTAAAGTCTCATAGTGTGATTTACTTCATTGTCATCGAACAAAGAGAGATACTCTCACAAAAACAAAGACAATAAACAATGCTCCCTAATAATATGACACCTTCTCATGTGGATTAAATTTTGAGATGTATTTCATATTCTTATATTAGTAATGATAAAAAAAAATTTAATATGATTATCTTAGATTATATTCAAACTTTTCACCATGATCTTCAAGTTCAATTTCAAGCTATGAATAATAAGATATCCTTCTATTATTAATGATAACAAATATTTAATACGATTATCTTAGATTATATTCAAACTTTGCACCATGATCTTCAAGTTCAATTTCAAGCTATGAATACTAAGATCACATATCTCAAGTATGAGATAACATATCTACATGATTCTTCCAATGTATGTGTCCATAGTGTCTCTACATATCATGATCAATTTAGTTCTAAGCCCACTGAGAAGCAATGTGATACAAACATTATGCATGAAACATGTGTTCATATAAGTGAAGTGAATGTGATACGTAGAGGAAACAATGTATGTGTGTTTTCATGCTAAATGTCTAGCACACAAAGTTGAAATTTTTTTATCATGAAAACTAATCCCATAATTTGAAAACCTCTCTCATGGTCATTGTGAATCCTTCCTCTTCCAACCCATCAACTCACATAACCCCTCTGGGTATGTGTCATACTCATTCTAGATGATAGGAAAGTGGTAACATGGTTTTCAAGTGTGTTTAATGTGTAGGGGAATGGGTCCAAGTTGATTTCACAATGCAAGGCTAACCTTTGAGGTGGAATAATGCTCTCCAAAGTACTAAATTGGCTATTTTTAGCCATATTGCAACACGAGGACATCACACGAAATCCAATTGGAAAGTATAAATCTATTTAGGAGTTATGAATGAGATAAATGAAGTGATCTAAGGTAGTTTAGGGAAATTTTTGAAGGTAAATGATGTCAGGAATAATTCAAGAAAAATTGATTACTTCGTGCACACGTAATGAAGGCTTCAACAAAGAAACTCACCTTGTTCTAAGATTCTTAAAGGAGTTATAATCTCATAAAATATTCAATGGAAATATCTTGGAGTCCCCTATATGATAGATGCATTAATTTTGATCCTTGAAATCATTACTCTCCATGGTTTTTGGGTCATTTTTGTTACTCCATATCGAAAAGGTGACTAGTGCCATAACTCAACTTGCGAGTTGAATCAAGTCATGAAATTGGTTAAATTAATGTAGTGGATTAGTAAAATTTAAAATCATATAAGGTTTCACCTCAAGACTCCAAATTTTTCTCCCGGGGTAGAAAAAGCAAGATCCGTGTTCTAATTTTACATTGGGATAATGACATCAACATCACTTAAAGGCTAGAACGTAATTTTGGACCCCGCCTATCCCTTATCCCTTGTAATTTTGTGCAATGGGACATTAGGGACATAAAAGTGTACCCTTATGCATGTTTTTATTTCATCACTTAAAACTTATGACTTGGGTTGTTAGGTGATCATAATGCAAAATTAGACCTCTTCCTCATATCAGGACCCTTTGACACATTTTTCAAGGCCGAGTGTCCCTTTTATTTGTCCCAAGGTGAAAGGGGGCATGAGGTAATAATTTTCTCTCCCCATCTCTCATTTATCCCCTAAAAACATGAAAAACCACCGTTGAGCCCCAAGAGCTAGTTTTCAACCCTTTCATCTCCCTCTCATTAAACCCCTTTGTTGAAACTTGTCCTAATCTAGTGCAAAGTGAATTTTATATCCCCTCTTGTCCCCTTTTACCCTCATTCACCCTATTTTTAGGGTACAACTCCATCAACCCCCATCTAACCATGGTTAAGCCTAGTTGGGTTATACTTGAGTTAAGGTGTTGGTTATCGCCAAATCACTACACCCTCTAAATGGCCAGTTGATGGGTAGGATATTAAGTGTGATTGGGTAACATGGGATCACCTCTCAAGCTGTGGGACTTGGGATTGAGTTGAACCTGTGGAGAAGGTTGACTTCCTCATCCTAAACTAAACACAACACTACTTCTAATGAAATAAAATAGCTAACTATACCTATACTAACATTTTCATGGGATTTAGGGAGAGAGATTTACAAGAAGTAAACCTATACTAGAAGTGGTGATGCACCAAGAAAGGGTTGTTGCTAGACAATTTCTATTTTTCTAGTGAATGAAGATGAAAATGAGAAGGATGAACAAGCACCACAACTCAACCACATACAAAGCTTCACTCTCAAGATAAGCACAAAACTCCCAAAACCTGCAATGGAAACTTGAAATTGCACAATATACCTACATACACGAGAAAGGCACAACGAAGTAGCTAGAATGATGAAAGGACCAATAATTAGTCACAGAACACAATTTTATTACTTCAATCATGTGTATAATTCATCATTACATGAGGAAAAGGAAAAAAAAATTATTACAATATTGGAGAGAGACTTGAAAGCCCCCACAATCCACAATAACCTATCTTCGAGACGAGAGAGAGGAATATCAAAATGTCCAATCAAGCTAACTAGCTAACCCCTTGGAATGAACTTCACCTTTACATTTATAGAAAAAATCTTGTGAGAGAAGAGAGGAGAAATTCCTAAATTATGGGGCACAAATAATGGTACATGATGATCTCCATTAATTACATCCATAATTGCACATGCCCATCATGCCCCCATAGCTAAAAACTTTGAAATCATCCACTATTTTATTAAAATATAATATTTATAATAAAATATTTTAATAATAAAAGTATTATTTTATTAAAATATTTTAATAAAAATAAAATTTGATTTTGGTGGTCTATTTGGTAAAAATCCACATTGAGGGGGTCTTAATGTAATAATTTGAAAAAATGGCTTGTCACAATAACTCAAGCTAGCTAACAAGCTACTCCTTTTAAATTAGGCAAGAACTTTGCTTCATGTGGTAGGTTCCATGATTTTATGCCACTCCACCACATATATGCCCATTAGCTTGGGAGTTAATTCCTTATTGGCCTCCACGCTTAACCTTTTCAACAACCTCAACTCCTTGCTAGATGCGGTTGACTCAGATTTTAATTCCTTCAAATCTTCCAAAAACAACTCAGAATGTTCCTTATTAATCTCCATGATGACTCAATTGTACCTCCTATCCCCTCTCCATGGTTTGTGTTGATGAGCTCTCAACTATCTCCACTTGGCATTGATCAAGATATTCATGTTTCTCATTTGTTACATCTACCTAACATTGATTATTCACCATGTGTTTATCACCTAGCATCAGTTTCTCCTCCTTGTGACTTTATAACCCTTTGCATTGAATGATGATTTGATCTCATCTGCATTAGCCATTAACTTGAATTTCACATTGAGCTCCAACTACGATTGATATTTCGACAACTCAACACTAGAGCTGGACAATCTTGAAACAACTCGTTGGGTCGAGTTTCATCCTAAGATCTTCCTATTAGCACATTTCTAGTGGAATTGACACACTGCTCATCCAACTTAGAGGTTAACCTCTAATTTTCAATGGTTTTATGACACAAAAATCTCGTAGACTCCATAGTAGTAGATTTTCGGACATTGGAGGCCAATTTTCCCATAAACTATATTGCGAATTGACTCTAATTCTCTACAATTCTCACATTTCCACTTGCTCGTTGTTTCCACTTCACTTGAACTAGGATTCTTCTCTGCCACATTTATTTATGTCAATTCGTAAACTACCCCACATTGAATTCCAATCCCACTATGCACCGAACTTGGTTGGTAATTCTCACAAGCAAACCCGAGCTCTCGAGATGACTTAGTCTAGCCACCCCGAATCTCCACCTAAAGCATCGATCCCTCAAATTCCCATGTCAATGCCTCAAGCGTGTGGTTCCCATATTATATTTCCACTCTCAAAATCCTGAACTTGGCTCCAAACCGATCTTCTCCCGCCTTATTTGACTTCGCATGCCGCCTTCCAACAATCAACTTGATTATGACTCGGTGATCTTTTATGCTAAGAATGACTCAATCATCGAGCCACAAGTTAGCTCTATGTAATCATTAGTGCAAAATCATAGCACCCCCGAATGGCCAAAGATGTGAAGTGGTTAAAATGGGGCATTCGGTGTGATTGCATAACATTGGATCATCTCTCAAGTTGTGGGACTTACAAACCTGAGATGATCCTCCAGAGAAAGTTGGTTCTTGTTCCTAAACTACCTACCACGAGCTACTCTAATGCAGGAAAAAACTAAACTATCCTAATCTAACCATTCCAAGGAACTAGAGAGAAAGAGAGGGTGAAAGAAAAGCCTACACTAAAGTGGTGATACACCAGAGAAGGAAAGGGGTGAGATGCTTTGTTGAGGGAGGATGAAACATGGGAGAAAGGAAGATGGGAAGGTCAAACAGAAGTGACACAAACCCAAACCTAATCCATGATCAAAAATCCATGAAACACAACGCCCTACACCTATAAATGTGAAATACATGCACAAAAAATAGATTTGAAAGGGAGAGGCACGGAGAGACAACAAAACAATGCAAAGGGTTGAAGAAACACCACAAAAACATGTTTTATTGCTCTATATGGGTGCATAGACCATTACATTTCTGCTTAGAGGCACAAAAATGCTTTCTAGGCGTAGGAGAAGGTTTTCAACTCAAAATGGAGTTGGAAACAAATTTGACAGAGTTTCCCTATGCCTAGAATAATCTCCTCTTTTCAAATGAGAAGTGTTACAATATATAGAAATAATAAGAGAGAGAAGAGGGAAAAGTTGAATCCTATTTCAACTACCACGGGATATGCATTGAATCCTACCTTGAAGACTCAACTCACTATCAATTAATGCCTTTCTCAAATCAACCCCAAATTTTTTTATTATGGCTCCCTTTGTCTGTTCGGTGTATTGAAGAAGAACGGAATATCGAATTGAATCAGATCTAGTAGTTGGAGAAATTGGGCTCTGTATTAATGGCCTAGAAGATGTTTTCCCATTTTTCACCCACCAACACCTACAAAAATGATATTTTATGTTTCCAAGGCATAGAGGGTGTCGAGACATTTCCAAAAATCATCTCCCACCCAAATCTGAGTTCTCAGTCAAAAGATATGGTCATTTGAATTTTTGGGTCATGGGTGTGTAATATTTAAATGAGTCTGTCTATACCGGGTCCACGTGGTAGCTCTGTGCTCGTTTGAGATTTGACTCCTTCCTTCACTCTTGGAATAGCACCCATGTGACATGTGGCGGCATCCACAGGTTTCCCTATTTCCTTTGTATTCTTCTTGAGTCTTTTCCGTGGGTGGAGGCACTATATCCACCCAAGACACGTGGAGGCTTTGCGCATGTTTAGAAATTGCCCCCAGACTTTACCTTTGGAGTAGCATGAGATACGACACGTGGAGACCTCCACGGGCCTTTGGACTTTTCAATGGTCACCCTCACCTTTTTGGGCTCTGGGACACGTGGAAGGCCCGCGCTCATTTGACAACCTACTCAGGGTCCCGCTTTTGAATGTGTGTTGTTTGGACACCTAGCGCCTTCCACCTGCATTCATTACTTAGTCATTTTGGGCCCATTCTCCTTTTGACCTCTGTTGACCATTGGCTACGTGGAGGGCTGGCATAAGTTTGAGTCTCCACTTTGGGCTCCCATTTTGGAATTTCATTGAGCTGACACTTGGCCCCTTCCGCTGAGTTTAAGAATTTTCAACGGCCGGTGAAAATTTTTGGAGCTTTGGATGTGTGGAGGCTTGGTGCTTATTTCAGCCTACCCCTTTAGTTTTAACTTTTGGAGGTGCGTCGTTTGGAAACTTGGTAGCTTCTATTGTCTCCTCCATACTTAGTTCTTTTCGAGGTCCATCCTAACTATTTCAAAGCCTAAAGACTTTGAATCTTCTTTGTTTCTTTTCCTTTGAGTCTTTGGTTTCTTTGACACCACTCGACCTCCTTCCCTAACCCTATTATTCCATTTCTAAGTGCACCTATAATTTTTTTGTTGGATTTGAGGCACAAATTCACTTGACATAGATGTTTCTTGAATTTCTTCTTGCACAAGGTCGTTTGATCTTTCGCAGCCCCGCCACTCCATTGTAAAGTCCCTCTACAACCTTGTTTGTCATCTTGGAATGTGAGCTCACGGGTCTAAGTCATTTCCTTCATAATTTCCTTATGTGCAGGACTTGTCTTGACCAAATTTTATGGGGGTGAATTTGGGATAACAATTTGGTGACTCACGGGGACATCTTCCTGCTAGATGAAGAGACCAGTAGCCTTGAAGCATCCATTGGGCATGGAGTCACAATTAATGGCTTGTACTTGACCCTTCCTTCAAAATGGACTCCCGATTGCCTGCACTTTCTATGTTCTCGCCTGCTTCCCGAGCCTCATGACACATCTCGCACTCTCAATTTTCATAAGAAAATATTGAAATGGAGTTTCTGAGAGTAGAAAATTGTATTGACCTAGGGGCTTTCATTTGTCCTTGAATGGACTGACTTAAAAACGTCCTTTGGTTTCTCTAGCATTTGTTTCATTTTTTGGAACTAGCAACTGCTACAGACAACTATGGATCTTTCTCGATGTGAATACTGAAGAGCCTGGCCTTGGTCTGTCCCGAGAATGGACTGTTACAATGTTTACCCGGGGCACATTGAACTTCGCAATGACATAACCTTGGAGCAACAAAACACAACAACAATGCTATGTACAAAGAATCAAATCATACATGCCTCAAATGAGACATGCAGAGTGTGCACAAGCACTTTTTCTGCTGAAAACAAAATCTACTCCTACTCCTATACTAACCAAAAAGAAAGAAAAGCTTAAACAAATCCCACTACATGCAGGGAGAAATAGCTTCCCTTTCTCAAAAGGGGCAGCCATGCAAATGATTTGACACTGAATATGGCTGCCTGGATGAATAAAAAATTGACTTTAAGCCTGTCCTCCACCCAAATCATCAAGGTATCTACATTAACCAAAAATACCTCCTCAAGCTGATTGGCATTGGACTCCTGGAGATGTTGATGATGACCCTTGGTACTTTGATGCTCATCCTCATGCCCTAAAGTAGGCATGACTAGTTTTGGCTTCTCCCTTGGCTCCAATGAAGCCAAATATCTGATTGGGAAAGGTATGGTCCTTTGAATCTGCCCATGGTTCTGAACTCTAACTCCAAAAATGGAGTCTTTTTGTGGACCTTCTTGGATGGATGGTGAGAGAGAGATGATGACATCTCCTTGCTTTTTCTCTTCCTTCTCTTGTGAAGAACATGGAAGACCATGATCTTCCAACCCTAGTTCTAGAGGGATGTTGTGAGACACATGTTATTGTCTTTGAGTGCCCTCCTTTATGGCAGCAGGCTCATGTGCTTGGAAGATGGATGATGGAAGAGAAAATGATGTGATCTCCATGGGATTTTCTCCATCAAAGCAATCCTCCAAGTCAGACAGATAATCACCTCGTTGTTTTCCTATTGCATGTGCTCAACCTCCTCCATGGTGTCTTCCTAATCTGAAACTTGCTCACCATGGTTTCCCTCTTCCTCAAACATGAAGTTTGAAAGATCAAACTCTTCTTCAACATCGAGCTTGAAGGGGATGAAGTGGAAGGAAGAACTAAAGGTTCTCTTGTAGCCTAGCTCCACACTTGGAACCTCTAAAATTGTATGGTCCTCCTCCATCATGGGTTCATCAATCAAATCAGGCCCTTGAAATGAAAGCAAAAAATCTTCAATGATGCCTTCTTCATTGAGTGGCCTCAACTCTAATTCGATCTCTCCCAATGCTCCTCTTCAATGGGACTTGGAGCTGGTTGTTCTTCCTCTTCAACTGGTTGTGTAGCTTGGGTCAGCTCAACATCCTCTTCAAACAAATTTCCATCATGGAAACTACATCTGGAGCAGCCAGACTATTGATCTCCTTCTTGTTTTTGTTCCTTCTCTGCTGCAAACTCGGTCTCAGCCACCACTGGCTCTTCAAATTTGACCTCCTCTATTGGCTTGACCATCAAGGGGATCTTTATAAACCCAAATTTGGCAGCCCAACTCTTCATATTTTCTATCATTTCTTCTCTGTTGGGCTCCCCTTCTTATTGTTTTCCTTGACTAGATTCTTGAGTCTCTTCCCAACATGGACTTGGGAAAGCAAGAGGAGTGACAAGTTGGGGTTCAACCAACTTTGCAATTTTTGGTGGGGAGGGAGGTGGAACTTCTTGTTTGTTTGGAGGGGATGATTGTTTGGAAGGGAAAGGGGGAGAGGAACTGAGGTGGGATGGGAGATCAGGAGATGGAGAAAATAAATTAACACTTGGGGTAGCAGATGAGGGGCTTGACTCATGAAACTACTAAAATGATAAAGCTTGAGAAAGAAAATGAAGGATAGGGAGTTGGTGATTGACTTACCCATTGACAAGGTTGTCTCACACCTTGCTCATAAGCCTCAATGTCCTCAATCCACTGTGTAAGTTGAGGCAGCACTTCAACCATGAAGTTAAGCTTCTCTTGAGGGCTATAATGTCTTGAAAAGGGCCTTCCCATGGACAAGGTGCCCTGCAACCAATCTTGAATGCCTTCATTTGTGCTATGCCCCTTGATTGAACCATGTCAGCCTCCATTTTTTGAATTTTCTCTAATAAACCAGCATTCTCCACATAGTTGTCACCATTGTATGCATCCCCTTATTCTTGATAAGCTCCATGGCCAAACTGACTTTGACCTTGCTCATATGGGTAAGCGTAATGGTCCTGGATCTGATTATAATGTTGATTTGGAGGAGTTTGGAAATGCATTGGAGGTGGACTACATTGTTGTAAGTGTGAGTTCCATGAAGGGAATGAAGTCATGATTGCATAACCTCATGGAATGGGAGAAAATGAAAGAGATGGAAGAAGAAAATGGATGAAAATGAGTGGAAATGGATGGAAAAGGTCTACAACTCAGAGAATGGTTTTTGACCAGATGGAGTCACCAGATGTGCTTATATGTGCCTCAAAAGGTTGAATCCCACCAAGAACACATCAACTTGATGAAATAAAGTGAAGACCTCTTGTCCCACCAGGCATGCCAAAACTGTTAGTGTAAAATCACAGCACCCCCGAATGGCCAAAGATGTGAAGTGGTTAAAATGGGGCATTCGGTGTGATTGCATAACATTGGATCATCTCTCAAGTTGTGGGACTTGCAAACCTGAGATGATCCTCCATAGAGAAAGTTGGTTCTTATTCCTAAACTACCTGCCACGAGCTACTCTAATGCAGGAAAAAACTAAACTATCCTAATCTAACCATTCCAAGGAACCAGAGAGAAAGAGAGGGTGAAAGAAAATCCTACACTAAAGTGGTGATACACCAGAGAAGGAAAGGGGTGAGATGATCTATTGAGGGAGGATGAAACAGGGAGAAAGGAAGATGGGAAGGTTAGATAGAAGTGACACAAACCCATACCCTAATCCATGATCAAAAATCCATGAAACACAACACCCTACACCTGCAAATGTGAAATACATGCACAGAAAATAGATTTGAAAGGGAGAGGCATGGAGAGACAACAAAACAATGAAAAGGGTTGAAGAAACACCATAAAAACATGTTTTATTGCTCTATATGGGTGCACAGACCATTATGTTTCTGCTTAGAGGCAAAAAAATGCTTGCCAAGTGTAGGAGAAGGTTTTCAACTCAAAATGGAGTCAGAAACAAATTTGACAGAGTTTCCCTACGCCTAGAATAATCTCCCCTTTTCAAATGAGAAGTGTTACAATATATAGAAAGAATAAGAGAGAGAAGAGGGAAAAGTCAAATCCTGTTTCAACTACCATAGGATATACATTTAATCTTTCCTTGAAGACTCAACACTATCAATCAATGCCTTTCTCAAATCCACCCCAAATCAGATTTTGGATCCCTCTATCTGTCCGGCATATTGAAGAAGAATGGTGGATCGAATCGAATCAAATCTAGTAGTTGGAGAAATCGGGCTCTATATTAATGGCCTGGAAGATGTTTTCCCATTTTCACCCACCAATGCCTACAAAAATGATATTTTATGTTTCCAAGGCATAGAGGGTGTTGAGACATTTCCAAAAAATCTTCTCCCACCCAAATCTAAGTTCTCAGTCAAAAGATATGATCATTTGAATTTTTGGGTCACGGCGCATAATATTTAAATGAGTCTATCTGTACTGGTCCATGTGGTAGCTCTGCACTCGTTTGAGATTTGACTCCTTCCTTCGCTCTTGGAATAGCGCCCATGTGACATGTGGTGGCATCCGTAGGTTTCCCTATTTCCTTTGTATTCTTCCTGAGTCTTTTCCGCGGGCTGGAGGCACTGTATCCAACCCAAGACACGTGGAGGATTTACGCATGTTTAGAAACTACCCCCAAACTTTACCTTTGGAGTAGCATGGATACGACACATGGAGACCTTCGCAGCCTTTGGAATTTTCAACGGTTTCCCTCACCTTTTCGGGCTCTGGGACATGTGGAAGGCCCGCACTCATTTGACAACCTGCTCAGGGTCCCGCTTTTGAATGTGTGTTGTTTGGACACCTGGCGCCTTCCACCTACATTCATTACTTAGCCATTTTGGGCCCATTCTCCTTTTGACCTCTGTTGACCATTGGCTATGTGGAGGGTTGGCACAAGTTTGAGTCTCCACCTTGGGCTCCCATTTTGGAATTGCGTTGAGCCGACACTTGGCCCCTTCCGCCGAGTCGAAGACTTTTCAATACCGGTGCAACTTTTTGGAGCTCTAGACATGTGGAGGCTTGGCACTTGTTTTAAGCTCATCCCTTTGGTTTTAAATTTTGGAGGTGCACCATTTGGACACTTGGTAGCTTCCGTTGTCTCCTCCATACTTAGTCAATTTTGGGGTCTATCCTAAACTATTTCAGAGCCCGAAGACTTTGAATCTTCATCGTTTCTTTTCCTTTGAGTCTCTGGTTCCTTTGACACCACTCGGCCTCCTTCCCTAACCCTGCTATTCCATTTTTGAGCCCGCCTATAATTTTTTTGTTGGATTTGAGGCACGGATTCACTCGACAGAGCCGTTTCTTGAATTTCTTCTTGCACGGGGTCGTTTGATCTTTTGCAGGCCCCACCACTCCATTGTAAATTCCCTCTGCAACCTTGTTTTTTGTCTTGGAATGTGAGCTCATGGGTTTGAGTCGTTTCCTTCATAATTTCCTTATGTGCAGGACTTATCTTGACCAAATTTTTCGAGGGGGTGAATTTGGGATAACAATAACTCGAGCCATTTGTTTTCTATTACCGAGCTCACCATCGTTCATTCATTCACTTGAAAAAAATTTGAGCTCCAAACTTGAGCTCATTGTGATCTTTACATCGTGTCCATGTTACTATTGAGCATAGCTCTTGAAAAACATGACTCAACCATAATGTGAGTCTCGATCTTATCATGAACTCTTTGAGCTCCTCCTTTCTTGAGAGTTCCTCTACTTGACATTGAACACTCTGCAATATTTTGTGATGCGTTCATATTTTATCTCGGAAATAAATATTTGAATCGATCAAGGAGGGTCCTTCGTGCATCATCACCGATGCATCCGAGCTCTCCAAGGCCTCGTCCTTCTTGTTTTGTGGCCTATGTGACTTGGCTTTCCCACATGTCGATCTTCTTAGGCGTCTCTTCCTAGTGATTACAAAGCTTCTATC
The DNA here is from genome assembly GCA_018340775.1 of Taxus wallichiana var. yunnanensis. Lineage (NCBI taxonomy): Eukaryota > Viridiplantae > Streptophyta > Pinopsida > Cupressales > Taxaceae > Taxus > Taxus wallichiana. The sequence continues at coordinate 445,708,985 of CM031237.1, read as the reverse complement.
TGCCATCCTTCCCATGCTTTGATGTTACCAATGGGATCCTCTAGAATCCTTGAGCCTTTTTATTCTCACCATTACATCCAGATGTCAAGTTATGCGTGCTTGGATGACCACCCAAGCCATTCCATTGAAGATAATATATCGATAAACTAATAAACAAGAAGCTATATTAAATAGAATATTCAAGATAATCAAAGAAAACAAATGACAAAACACAAGATTTAACTTGGGAAACCCTTTCGGGAAAAAACCTAACATAGTAACTTCTCTCTCTTATTGCATTAACTTAACCATTTACAATACAATAATGTACTTCCAAGTTTTGTTTTACCCTACTACATCTCCAGCTATTTGTAAGCAAAATAGTAAGAAACCATCAAAGCAGTTTTACAATACAATGGGTACCAAAACCATGGGCTAATAAACACCCATAATAGTTCCCCATAATTCATGGATTATGACACCACCCATATATACGTATAGATAAAAATAGCATATCTATACTCCTAGAAAAATAGGGATTCCAAAAATGCTCATGGAAGAGGTGTATAGTACTCCTAGGTATATAATATACAAAATATAAAACACATTCTAACATCCATTTTTAACTTCCTCACTCGAGTTGGCTTTAATGTGAACCACTCGTCATACAAGCGAGTTGTACCAATGTTGCGGCTACTTTTTCCATGAAACAACGAGATCGATGCATTGAGCCCTTTCCCAATGTGATCCCTTATGTCTCCTTTGTCATTTGGGCATAAAGGATTCCACCATCCTTTGTGAGCCCTCCGTTATTCTTTCAAGATTGAGTTCTTCATTATGTCGGGCTTCCTTTAAATATATCCTCTTCACGCAAACCACAACACCGAGCTCATATATTTCTCGTTGGAACCACCTCGGCTCTATCTCGGTGAGCCATCCTTTCACTCTAATGTAATGATGATCTTGGGCCATTTTTTCTCCTGCAAACTTCCCTTCACTAACCAACCGAGCCTTAACAATGTGATAGAATCATACCTTTCTCGTGTATTCAATATAACCCTATGAAGGTCCGCGTCATCGAGATCAACTCGATCACCTCTAAATCATGTCAAACACCATAGAACCACTTTTTCACTCGAGGCACCTATAACACCTCCCCAATGTGAATAACTCGGCTTCCCAAACTATGTTATGTCGAGCCTGTGAGTTACTCCCTATAATTGTGTTTGGCATTATCTTCATCCAATCGACCCGGCTAGTCACTGGTGCAGCAAAATGGTGAGCTCTATTTACAATGTCGAGTCCAATCTATTATTCTCGCAAGCTCTTGTAGCTTTCATCATTTGATCCATCCATGCTAGAAATTTCTTCATCCAATAATACAAATCAACACTTAATTAGGATAGCCCATGAGGTGACTCACCCAAGCTCCATCTTAGCTCACCCGAATCTATACACAATCGGATGAGCTCACTTCACCTTTCAACATCTAGGCCCATACCAACTCGATATAATGCATAGCTCCACTACATGGATCACTTTTTAACTTGGTCATGGTGAAAATTCTCTCATGAGCTAGCGAATGCCTCGAATTATGCATGTATGTGGGTTATTTTCTCACTTTATCACTCAATATTTTGAGTTATGCCATCGAGTTTGGCCGAGCTAATGTGATGGTCAGTATTACCTTCATTATTTTGTAGAGTATCTCATCGAATAACCAAATGAGCTCATATCGAGCTATGAACATAACTTGGCCGAGTTCCATTAGTCTTTAACCTTATAACCTTACTCAATGTTGTCCTTACTCAATGTTGTCCAATGCCCTCTAACCACTCATGCTCACTCACCGAGCTCCCCTTTTAGTTCAATGGGAAATGGTCCTCAAACCATGACTTTTCCCTAGATGAAGCCCTCATGGTATTTTTTTCTTGAACTTGGAGAGTAATGAGAACATAATAAGACATTTAAACACAGTTTATTGATTTTGACCATTTTTTTTCATTTTGACCAGAAGTGAGCCCACAAATGATACAATTTCCACATCTCAGGAAAACATTAATCTTTCAAAACCCCAAAAGGAGAAAATAATTCAAAAGTATCCAAGACCTTCTTAGAACATTGTAATCATTGTCAAAATAAAAAATTAACCTAAAATGTTCCAAAAAGTCTCATGAAGGCCTTTCTTGTGTTAGAGCTCAACAAGATCCTTGTTGTCCAATTTTACCCCAAGGGGAAAAATTGGATAACAAAGTGTTCAATGTGTGAGACAAAGGTTGAAATAAAGGAATCAACCTTTTTATATGTTTTCAAATATGTATTTTCCCTCCCAAGCTCACTTTCCTTGTTGTTATGTTGTTGAAATGTGTCTAAGACCTCATATACTAAAAATAGAAATTTTCTCATATCTTGCGAACCCCTTGTTTGTTTCCCCGTAAAATTTTAACAACTCCTCAAAAATTCCCTTCTAATGATTCTAAAATTGGATCTAATTTTGGTATACATTATTTTAAATATCTAAATGAAGTTTCCATTTATAAAAAATCTTTATTCGATCTACGGAGTTCTCACCATTGAAATCCTCTAAAAATTAGAGCAAAACATCCTCCTAAAAAAAATTATACCACTCTTGTTCTTTTCTGACACCAGGAAGATCCACTCCTAAAAATAGTAAAATTCACCAATATTCACAGTCTATAAATAGTAATTTTTGTAACAATTCATTCTTTGAGTTTTCATTGCTCCTTGCATATCAAGAACATTCAAAAGTGTCAAATTAAGAAACTTGTAACTTAAAATATACTTACTAAAAATAGTAAGTGTCAAGATATTGGTTAAAAAATCAGGATGTTGAAGTGCCCATGCTAATGAAGGAACCTCCAAGAGTGATTGGGCTAGTTACAGGACATCATGGTGACTTAACGGACCCATAATTTCACTGTATGAGCTTTCAGTTATGGGAGTAGTTTATCTACTTGGAAATGATAAAGGTCATAGACATCTTGGCTTTCCACCAATCAAACTTGGGATGATAAGTGATGCGGACCATGAAAGGAAAGTGATATCAAACAAGGTTTATAAAGGTGAGCCCCAATTCTCAATCATCTTCCCAAGATCTGACATGGGGATGTGTTTGATGAGTATGATGGTGAATGCAGAGTTTCTTCTTTCCCCATTTATAAAAGAAGACATTTTCAATTATGAAGAGGTTGAAAAGAAGGTGCTTGCATCTCCCATTGTTGATTCCATCCAAGAAGGAGATATCTTTGTCATGGAGGTGAATTTTGAAGTTCAAGGGAGTCACAAGGAGGAAGGTGATGATCTCCACATTCCAACTTTGACCTTGTGTTCAATTCTCTTTCCAAGAGGAGGGACATCATGTGAATCACACCATGGCAAGGAACATGTTAGAATGAGCCAATCTATGTAAAATATTTCCAATTAAACAACATGTGAATGTAATAACATCATGAAGCTTATGAGGGTGTTGAAACATCAAGAGCTCTATCGAGAGCCAAGGCATTGAGGCAATGGTCATGAGGAGCATGACAGGAGAGGACCACAAGCCCGATCGGAAAAGTAGCTAAGGAATATTCAACCTATTATGGCATTCATCTCAATAATGAAGGAGTTCATCGAGAGAAATATCGTCATCAATAAAAACTTATGTCTCTGGATTTATCACTTCTCTCTTGTCCTTCTCTCTTACATTCTATTTCTTCATTGGGAATGTACTTTTTGGCTATTTTTCTATTCACTTAAGTAAATTCTAATTTTTCATTGTAAAATTTTCTTTTCAAAAATAATAAAAAGGACTTAATTTCATTCCCATGGAATGTGAAGGGTCATATGTGGTGGGAGGATGAAAAGTCACATGGAGGAGATGAAGAGATATATTTATAAAATATAAATTGGGATGAATTCTCCATTCAAAATGGTTGCGCTTTTATCATTTGTTAGTTGTTGTCCTTTATTTCACTATACTGCAAGAAATAAACTTCATTCTTTTATCTCCTTTCCTATGTTCTTCTTCTCTCTCTATTTTCTAACTTTGTAAGCATTGTGATATTATACAACCAAGAAGGAACTTTGTTTCTTTGATTAATGAATCTGAAAACTTTGTGTCTCTAATTTATTATTCTTGTTATTTCTTATATGGTTGATTTATTCCTATTGAATGTGGACCTACTATGTCTAATGTGTGTGAAATCTATAAGTATACTCACAACATTAACCCCCTCTCTCCATTTCTCCATCTCCTCTTTACCTCTCTTCAAATAAAATTCCTTTCTTATACATTGTACAAGTAGTTTTCCACAAGTTTAGTGGAGTATTCCTATGTGATCCCCGGCCTAAAAATTCACCCACAAAATTTATTTTCCTACATTCAATAAATGGGAGCCTCCCCATACCCAAGAAGGAGGGGCCTAGCCCTATGACCATTGGTGAAAAGAACTAATCTTTCCCACAACAAATTATTTCACCAAAAATATGTTCCACGTGATTAATCTTGAATACTATGATAACCAAAACCTAAAACACCTCTTTGGTTTGAAAATAATGCTAAAAACATGATATCCTATATGAACTACTAGATAAGAAATTAATCACTCACATTACTACTTATTACTACCCCATTTATCATCTTAAAAAAATCAAAGGCCAAATTTTTTTCAATTATCATGAAATTAACAAACATCATGAAAATGATTGCTATGCTCTCAAAAATGAATCTAACAACTTGAGTGTAATGGATTTATTTCCTTTGATACATAAAATTCTACTATGTAATCATATCGAATTCCAAAATATCATGGGAACCAAAGTTATAACAAATATATCCAATGAGCATACTATGATCTTTGAATAATACACCTTTGGACATACAACAAGAGTCATCTAATCATAAAGAGGATAATAATGCAAGAATTCATTTGGTAGTTCTACTCTCACTATGATAATTAAGTCCTAATATTGTATAAATAACAATGTAGAAATGTTAATCAAGCATTAATAATTTCCCATGGCCTTAGAGCACTTAGAGGATACATAAACCCAATCAAGGGAAACACAACAATGAATTATACATATATCTCTAATCTTCCACAACAAACTAAGATATATTTTGATTCAAATGATGATATTAATGGATATTATTCTGATGAACCATTTTATATGTCATATGAGCATTTGTGCATTATTAGTGAAATAATTTGGTGTAGGATAGATTAGTGGTTTTCACCAATGGTCATGGGGCTAGGTCCCTCCTTCTTGGTTATAGAGAGGCTCCAACTTATTAAATACAAGTAATTAATCAAACTATGGGATATATGTTAGGTTGGGGATCACACATGAATACTCCACTAAACCTATGGAAAACTACTTGTACAATGTACAAGGGAGGAGTTTACTTTGGAAAGAGGTAAATTGAAGTGGGAAAATGGAGAGGGGGTTAATGTTGTGAGTAGACTTACAAATTTCACACACATTAGCCAAGTGTAGGTCCACATTCAATAGGAATAAATCAACCATGTAAGAAATAATAAGACTAATAAATCAGAGACACAAATTTCCTTCTTAGTTGTACAATATTATAATGCTTGCAAATTTAGAAAGTATAGAGAATAGAAGAACATAAGCAAGGAAATAGAAGAATGTAGCTTATTTCTTATAGTAGCAGTAATATAAAGGCTAATAACTAACAACAATAAAAAATGCTAACCCCTTTGGAATGGAAAATTCATTCCAATTTATAACTTACAAATATATCTCTTCCTCTCCCCCATACAACTTTTCATCTCACCACCACTTGTGAACTTTCACATTCCCTAGGAATGAAATTAAGACCTTTTCTTATTTTTGAAAAGGGAATTTTCCAATGAAAAGTAAGGCCACTTATGTGAATAAGATTAAAGAATGAAAAAGTAAATTCCTAATGAAGAAATAGAATGTTAGATAGAGAGAGAGTGAGGGGGGGCATTGAAAAAGAGAGAGAAGTGAAAATCTAGAGACAAGAAATCTTCCGTTGAGGAAGGGCATTCTTTCCGATGAATCTTGGGAGAGTGCTACATGATTGAATTTTATTTCCTTTGACATCATGTTGAATATAAACATTGTGATTACAACTTACTCCTCCTATGAGATGTGGACACACTCCAAAGCATTGAATAAGTGTTAAAAAACAATACTATGAGATTTTGCACTGAGATGACTTCCCCATCCCGTAAATATGATGATCTCCTCCTCTTGGAGAGAGTTGAACAAAAGGTCAGAGTTGGAATGTAAAGATCATCACCTTACTCCTCTTGACTTCAAAATTCACCTCTATGACAAATATGTATCCTTTTGGAATGGGATCAAACTCGAGATTCTCAAACACCTTCTTATGCGAATGTTCCTCATTGGAAAAAGTGTTATTTTCCAAATAGAAAAATTATTCCCATTCTCAACTAAAAGTGTATATCGTGAAACTTTGAGTCTTTCAAGTCACCATGATGTTCCAAAATGTCTCGAGACACATCCATGTGATATTTGATCAGCATAGGTGACTCAACATCCCTATTTCTTGACCAATATACTATAACTTACTATTTTTAGTAAGCCTTAATGTAGGAATTATATTTTTAGTTATTCTTTTTTAAGTCAACACTTTTGAGTTTTCCGATATGCAAGGAGCAATGATGACTCATATAATGAATTTTTGCATAAATTACTATTTATAGGCCATGAATTTTAGGAAGTATTACTATTTTTAGAAGTGGTTCTTCCCGATTTCAGAACGGGATGAGAGTGGTCTCAAAAAATTGTTATTTCAAAAGATGATTTGCTCAAATTTTTAGAGGACTTTAATTGCGAACTATGTAGATATGAAAAATGAGTTGTTATAACGAGAAAAATTGTCTAGCCATTAAAAATAATGTAAAAACTACTAGATGAAAGGTTGAAATCATTTGAATTATGGTTTTGAGAAGGATCTACTTGTTAAAATTTCATGGGGATCGGACAAGGGTTTGGGAGATATGAGAAACTTTCCATTTTTAGTATATGAGATCTCTGGCATATTTTCAAGCATAAAAGCAAAGGGAGTGAGATTAGGGGGTAATGGATCTTTAACACTTAAAAATGGTTAAGTGTTTGAATATGAAGCTTTTTTATCTCACTTGCACACCTTAACTCAAGTTTGACTCAAACATGCTCAACCGGGGTTGGATGAGGGTTGAAGTGGAGTTACACCCTAAAAATAGGGGATGAGAGGGATAAAGGGACATGAGGGGAAAGGAAGTGAAAATTTCACTAGATCATGCCAAGTGTCAACTTATGGTTTCATCGAGTGATATGCAATGGTTATAAACTAGAACCCAAGGCCCAATTAAGGTTTTGCATGCATCTAAGGGCTAACCAAGAGAGAGAACACACTTTTGTGTCACAAATTTTAAGTGAAAAAAAAACATGCATAAGGGGAGTGAATTTTTATGTTCCTCATGTCCTTTTTCATCTTGGGAAAATTTCAAGGGGACACACACCTTGAAAAGTGCACTCAAGCCTTTAAGTGATGTTGATGTCATCATCCCAAAATAAAATTAGAACACGTAGCTTGCATTTTCTATCCCAGGAGAAAAATTTAGAGTTTAGAGGTGATGTATTATATGATTTTGACTCCAAAATATCTAATAAGTTCATTAAAACCACTTCAAATACTTGATTAATTTTAAATTTGAGTTATGGTACCATTTACCTTTTTGTCTTAAAGGAGCAACAACAATGACTTGAGCTATCATAGGAGATATTGAAGATTTAGACAAATATTGATGTGTCCATCATGCAAAAATATTCTAAGAGATTTACATTGACTATTCTTAATGAGATTATAACTCCCCTAACTCTCAGAATATTCAGATTAAGGTGACTTTCTCCATTGGAGCCTTTATTCCCATGCCCAAAATGACTCGGTTTTTCTTAAATTGTTCTCAACATATTTTCCCTCAACTACCTTGGATCAATTCATTCCTCTCCTATAAAACTCCAATATGGATTGAGTCTTTCTTGTCGGATTTCAAAGGATTTCCTTATGTTGTAAAGTGGCTAAAATGGCTAGTTTAGTGCTTCAAAGAGAACTATTCCACCTCAAAGCTTAGTCTTACCATGAAATCAACTTGGATCCATTCCCCTACACATAAAACACACTTAAAAACCATGTTAGCATGTTCCTCTTAGCTAGAATGAGGATGTAATGGACTCGAGAGGGGCTGCGTGAGTGACGGGTTGTCTAGAAGAAGGGTTCACAATGACCATGAAAGAGGGTTTCAAATGGTGGGCTTAGTTGTCATGACCAAAATTTATAATTTTACATGGTACACATTTAACATTACAAGAACTAGTTGTAATTTAGGGATATTAGATCATAAGGGTTAATGAAGAACCTCAAGTATCTCAATAGAAAGAAGATTGGTGTCTTATCCATTAGGTAATACAGTTACCACACTTCAATGAATAAGTCGAAAAGCTATAAACACAACCAAGAAACAAATTAAAAACACCCAACAAAAAAGGAAACACACCGAGAGGAAAATGAAACACACAATGGAAGGGAAACTGTGATACAAACCTACATCACCTATGGTACATGCAAGTGAAAACCCAATTTCATTGCGGTGCATATTCTTCTCTAGATGTTCACCTATGCAATGGTAGCACCAAATGCCTTTAAACTGCAAACCCATCGGCTGGATCAATGAAGTATGAACCTTACCTTAATTCTTGGGAATTTTTACATGATTTTTCTTACATGTGAGGTTCCATTCAAAAGGTACATTTCCTTCATTTCTTTGACAATCGGTTTCCAAATACCAATCTATTTTTTAAAATCATCCCTAATTTTGATTTCTCATATTTCACCTTCATTCTACTACAAGAATTATTCTTGATCATGTTAAAATAATCATGTTCACCACTATGCCTATAATATCCAATTAAAATTTGACCTTTATTTGAAATTCTTCCCATGCCCATGGTTAACATTACTCTGTTCACAATATAAATCATGGGATTTTCAACACTATCACTAGTTTCTTAATATTCAATGTTTACTTGTTGCTCTAAATGGTCTTCCTTCACACACACCAACTCATTTCTACTTGTTTCTCACAATGGTGTGATTTGCACAGTACCTCATCCTCTTGAAAGGAAAATGCACATGAGTTGGGGCATGAAATGTGGACATCATCACTTTCCTTCTTGTGACCATATTGAGCTTCAAAAATCATCTTCATGATGGAGAGATCCTCTTCTTGAACAAATTCAACCTTGAGAGACCCAAGCACATTATTATTTATACATTCCTTATTATAAAGGTACTTCTCTTGAATATGATCAACTTTGGAGAATCAAGCACCATTCCATCTATTTTTTCTTCACTAAGAAGGTCTTCATCTTCTCCCAATGGGAAAAATAAGGTTTCAAATTCACAATCATTTTCATACTCACCAAACAAGTCTTCATGTTAGACCTCGGAAGATGATTGGAAATTTGGGATTTACTTGCTAAGAATTCATTTGATGTCACTTCTTCTTTATGATCTACATTAATCATTATCTTGGGATTAATTTTTTGTAAGTCAAGATATCCAAAATATTAATCACCACCAAGTAGATAACCTACATCTATATCCACATCCAATGGGAAGTACATACTTTCAAATTATAGCTCCATCAAATCAATATAATGATTTTACAATAGATCAATCAAACCTGGATACTCCTCCATCAATATGGGAATATTGACATCTTCCTTTGAAGTTATGAAGAATTTTCCATATCTTGAATCTTGGTATAGGATGTCCACTCATGGGTCATCTAGTTTCGAACCATATATTTCATTTTTCTTATCGGAAGGAGCTTCTTCATCTTACCATTGAATGGTATGGTGGCATATGACCAATCCATCTATATATCTCCACTAACATCCTGGTAGAAACTTTGACTCAAAAACATTCCATAAAGGATGGCATGTATGACACAAGTATTTTCGTCATGATTTTATTGTTATTTAAATCTGCAAATGCTACTTGATCATCCTTAACCTAGCCAATAAGAGGTACTTATTTGGTTTCTATGGAGTAACAATGACAAGTAGCAGGGATGAGAGAGAGACCAAAATCCTTGGAAACTTTGGTGGACATGACATTGTCAAAGGCACTGGAGTCAATAATTCAGTTATTTGATTTATACCTATTGATCATCAAGGAAAAATAGAAAGGTTCTAATTTACCAAAAGTGGAAGATGTTAAGGCAAGAAGGTTCTGAGAAGGAGTGGTATTGAGAGTAGGAAGTGGTTCTTTGGTAATGGCATTTTTGGAACATGAATTTGAACTAATTCCTTTGATAAACTAGAAAAGTTTATCAAATTTATTAGGATGAGTTCTCAAGTACCTAGACTTAGAAATTTGAATTTTGGATTTCTTGATATGGTCAATGATGTCAAAGGGTAAAGAGGTGATAGGAACATCAGGAAAATGACAACCTTGACATGAGTAGGATTTGCATTCTTAGAATCAATATAAGTAGAAATTTATTTGACAGGAGGAGGAAAAAGATACTTACTTGAAGAGGTATATCAAGTCTTAGCTGAGGTAGTCTCAAGATTATTCTTGGATGACCCCATGGAAGTGATAAATTTTGATCCTCATTTTACTTTTGTTTTTGTAGAGTCACCATTCGAGGATTCAAGTTCTTTTCGTGGGAAATGGAAAATAGTATTATTTATCTATTTGTGAGTGGGTGAACACTGAACAAGAGTACCTATTCATATCAGCCATGGATTCTTTAGGATATTCATAAGGAAAGTATTCAAAATACCCAAATTTTACATATCCATGTTCTTCATATCTTTTAAGTTTTGATTCAAAAAATTCTTCTCCTTCATCTTCATAAGCGTCACATATTACATTAATCAGTGAAGCTTCCAAGGAAGGCCTTTGGGGTACTCAAAAAAATTTATACTTGTTTTGATTTTGATATGAGGCATGTCGAGAAATTTGCTTCTTTAATGAAGTCAAGTCATTGAAAAACTTTTGCAATAATGGATCAACAACTTCATATTCATAGCTCTATATTTTACTCTTTGTTTAGTAGTTCTTGACCTTCCTTGAAATGATAATATATTCTTCCACTTCAATGGAAATTTATCGAGAATAGTTCAGATTGTTTAGTTAAGCTCTCTATAGTATGAACCCAAATTTAGGTAATTGAGAATTTATGAAGAACCTCTTTTAACTATTGGCAGTAGGATGAGAAATAGTAGGAATTTTTTTAATCAACTTGTTAAACTTTACCACAAATTCTCCCATGGGATCTTTCTATTCTTTCATCATCTGATCTAATGGAGAAGGAGGGCATGGACATCTTCTATAGTTTTGAATCTTACTTCAAGTGTTCTTTTCATGTTATCTTAGTCAGTAATGGAGTGAGGTGGAAAGTAGTAAAATTATTTATAACGGCATATTAAAATGACTCCATGAATAGTTGAATGAAAACATATTCATATCCCACTCCAAGAACACCACATGTTGTGATAAAAGTTGTAATATGATCATCTGATATTTGTTTCCATATCCATAGAATTTGGGAAATTTATTTCTTGATCCTTTTGGTAATTCATGAAGTGGAGGAGCCAACACTAGTGGATCGGTGTTTCAACCTTAAGGTACAATTTTATCCATTTATGGAGGAAGAGTGTTCAATGGTTGAGGAGAGAGTGGAGATGCAACTGATCCAAGAGGTGAAGACTCAAGTGATTTTCTTGGAATTCATATGGGAGAAAGTATGAAATCATCTTATTCCTATAACTCAAATGTGGGATTGTGAAAGACTAGAGTGTCACTTGCTTGGTATTCTCTAGTGAATCTCCCTTCTACCATTTTTACTCATAATGTTAGATAAGGATGCAATCATAAACAATGCAAATTTTCAATAGGAGTTCAACAAGGCTCTCAAACATTCAAATAGTATTTTTGGTATTTTTTTATTTTTTTTTTTTATGGTTCTTATATATTATAATTTTATTAAATTTAGATATCTTTATAGTATTTACAAGGGTGGATCTTCCCGATGGAGTTCACCAAATATTATTAGGGAAATAATTTATCGCAAGATGATTAGTGGTTTTCACCAACGGTCACAGGGCTAGACTCCCCTTCTTGGTTATAGGGGTGATCTCATTTATTGAATGTAAGGACTAAATAAAAATGTGTGATAGCTGTTAGGATGGGGATCACACATGAATACTCTATTAAACCTATGGAGAAGTGTTTGTATAGTGTATAAGGAATAATTTTCTTTGGAAAGAGGTAAAGGGAAGTAAGAAAATGAATAGAGGGGGTTAATGTAGTGAGTAGAATTAAATATTTAACACACATTAGCCAGAGTATGTCCACATTCAATAAGAATAAATCAACCATGTAAGAAATAACAAGACTAATAAATCGAGACAAAAAGTTATATGGATTCATTAATCAAAGACACAAATTTCCTTCTTAGTTGTACAATATTACAATGCTTGCAAAGTTAGAAAGTAGAGAGGTTATAAGAACATAAGAAAGGAGATAGAAGGATGTAGCTTATTGCTTAGTAGTAGTGATACAAAGGAAAATAACTAACACTAATAAATAAATGCTAACCCCTTTGGAATGGAGAAGAAATCCCAATTTATAGCTTATAAATATGTCTCTTCCTTTCCCCCATGTGACTTTTCATCTCACCACACTTGTGACCTTTCACATTCACTAGGAATGAAATTAAGTCATTTTCTTATTTTTGAAAAGGGACTTTTATAATGCAAAATAAGGCCACTTAAGTGAATAAGACGAAAGAGTGAAAAATTACATTCCCAATGAAGAAATAAAATGTTAGAGAGAGAGGGAGGGGGAGAGAGAAGAAGAGAGAGAATGAAAATCCGGAGATGGGGAAGCTTCTATTGATGATTGGCTTGCTTGTGATGAATCTTTGGAGAGTGCTCCATGAATGAAGTTTCTTTCCTTTGACCTCCTAATTAATAAAAAAATGTGATTACAAATTCCTCCTTGTGTGAGATGCGAACACACTTCAAAATATTTAATAAGTGTTCAAAAAAACTACTATGAGATATATACTAAGATGATTTCCCAATCCTACAAATATGATGATCTTCTCTTCTTGAGAGAGAGTTGAACACAAGGTCAAAGTTAGAATGTGAATATCATCACCTTACTCCTCTTGAATTCAAAATTCACTTCTTTGAAAAATGTATGCTTTTTGAATGGGATTAACCTTGGGATGCTCAAACACCTTCTTGTCCAGATTGTCACTCATTGTAAAAGGTATTATTTTCTAAATAGAAGAATTAATCCCATTCTCAACTGAAAGTGTATATTGTGAAACTTTGAGTCTATCCAGTCACCATGATGTTTCAGTAACTATTTAAAACACATACAGTGTTCTTTCATTAGCATGTGTGACTCAACATCCCTATTTCTTGACCAATATTCTGACACTTACTATTTTTAGTAATCCTTAATGTAGGAAGTCTATTTTTAGTTACTAGTTTCTCAATTTAACACTTTTGAGTTTTCCTAATGTGCAAGGAGAAATGGAAACTCAAAGAATGAATTTTTTTATAACAATTACTATTTATAAACCATGAAGCTTATAAGGTTTACTATTTTTAGAAGTGGGTCTTCCTAGTGTCGGGATAAAATGAGAGTGGTCTCAAAAGTTTTTTTATTTCACAAGGATGTTTTGCACTAATTTTTAGAGGATTTCAATTGCCAAAACTCCATAGAACTAAAAATGAGTTTTTGTAATGAGAATTTTTTTGGAAATTAAAAATATTGTAAACCACCTTTTGATGCAAGATTAGAACCATTTGAAAGGATTTTTTTTTTTGCAAGGATTTGTTAAAATATCACAAGGATCAGATAAGGGGTTTCAAAGATATGAGTAGCTTTCCATTTTTAGTATATGAGGTCTTTGGCATATTTTCAACAACATAATAGAAAAGGGAGTGATCTTAGGGGGGAAAGGGAGCTTTAAAACTTAAAAATGTTTAAGTGTTTGAATATGAAGTTTTTTATATCACTTGCACACCTTAACTCAAGTTTGACTCAAACATGCTCAACCGAGGTTGGATGAGGATTGAAGTGAGTTGTACACCTAAAAATAGGGAAAAGAGGGCTAAGGGGACAAGATGGGAAAGGAAGTGTTCTTTTGCACCAAATTATTCCAAGTTTAAGATTTTGGTTTCATGAGAGTGAGATGGGGGCTAGAAACTAGCACTCGAGGCTCAACTGAGGTTTTGTATGTGTCTCGAGGGTTAACTAAGAGAATGAGAGCATAATTGTTTTCTCTTTGTACCTTGTCACCTTAGGAAAAGTGAAAGAGGAAACAACCTTGAAAAATGTGTAATGGGTTAGCCTTTCATGAGGAGGGGGACTAATTTCAAGTTGGGTTCAAGTTTGCACTCCTAACACTTCAAACACTTCAAGTTGGAGTTTTTAAGTGAAAAAAACAAGAAAAAGGAAGGGGGAGCATGATTTTGTGTCCCTTTTCACATTGGAACAATTGAAAAGGGACATCACACCTTAATAAATGTGTTAAGGGTTAACTTCACATGAGAAAGGGACCTATTTTTGCATTATGCTTACCTAACCACCCAAGTCACAAGTTTTAAGTGATGAAAAAGAAACATGCATAGGGGGAAAAATGTTTTGTACCTCGTGTCCCTTTTTACCTCAGTGCAGTGAAAGGGACACAACACCTTCAAAAGTGTGCTCAAGCCTTTAAGTGATGTTGATGTCATCATCCCAACGCAAAATTAGAACACATAGCTTTCGTTTTCAGCCCCGAGAGCAAAAATTGGACTTCACAGGTGAAATTATATGATTTTGACTCCACTTATTCCTATTAATTTCAAGAATTGATTCAAATTTTAAATTTATTTATGGTATCATCAATTCTTTTGTCATGAAGAAGAAATAACAGTGACTTGAGATATCACAGAGATATTAAAATTTTAGAAAATATTCATGTATCCATCATGTGAAGGATTCCATGATATTTCCATTGACTATTTGGTGAGATTACAACTCTTCACGTAACTCTTAGAATCTTCAGTTTTAGGTGAAATTCTCCATTGGATTCTTCATTCTCATGCCCAAAATGACCCAGTTTTTCTTAAATTGTTCTGACATCAATTGACTCCACAAATTTTCCCTAAACTACCTTGTATCACTTCATTTCTCTCCTATAAAACTCCCATATGGGTTGAGTCTTTCTTTTCATCTTCTAGAGGATGTCCTTTTTACAAAATTGCTAATAATATCCATTTTAGTGCTTCAAAGAGCATTATTCCATCTCAAATATTAGTCTTATCTTGTGCAATCATCTTGGATCAATTCCCCTGCACATGAAACACACTTGAAAACAATGTTTGTATGTTACTCTTAGATAGAATGAGAATAGTACAAACCTCGAAGGGGCCATGTGAGTGGTGAGGGAATGGCTAGAGGAAGGGTTCACAATGACCAAGAAAGAAATTTTCAAATGGTGGGCTTAGATGTCATGACCAGAAATTTCAATTTTGCATTCTAGACATTTAACATAACAACATTCATGTTATATTTTAATCCCATTAGGGTAATTAAATATAATATTGATACCAATGATGTTGAATGAATTGATACACCGATTGAGAATTTTACTTAATGTCTCGATTATCCACAACAAGGTACAATAGATACTCATTTAAATAATTATATTACTTGTAATTATAATGTAAATGATCCTATTCATGTTCCAGCTTACTAATAATGTGGCACTTAGTATATATGGACGGAATTATAAAAATATAATTATCGATGATGATGATGATGATATATATATATCTCTACAAGAATAGGAACATACAAGATAAATCCTAAGTTTTTTTCTAAAAAGTATATTTTTGCCACAACTCCCAACCCTATTAGGGGCAACATGCAAAAAAATATCACATATAAAATTGTTTTACCACTACTAATCAATTTCGATGAAAATTATAACTTTGAACCTACATACTATTGTGATGACTATAAATATCTTGATATGTCTATTGAGCATCCGCAAAGTCTCAAACCTATTGATGAAGAAGAAGAAACTAGTTCACTAGAAAAATTATATATTTATTGATGTCTATATTCTAAGAATAAAGTTAATGGCCAAATATAGCACCCAAGTGAATACACCTCCTCATACTCTTGATGATTTCTTATGGTATCACCCTTGTGTCAATATTCTACAAATTCAAAAAAGCAAACATTCATGCACTTAACATTTCATTTACAATACTAATATGATTGTAAATCATGACATACTCTTACTAGTGGATATTTTAATCGTCACCTAAGTATTCAATCTCTAGCTACATATACCAATGTATAACCACATTTTGAATCTTAAGGGCACATGTAGATATCCCTTTCTTCTTTTATGAGAAAATGTTTCCGCATGCATGATATATTCTCATGCGTACTTTGGTAATGGTGATGCTTTTAATATTTTAAATAATATTTCTAATACCATCCCTCATAATCAAAGGTTATATTATGTATCTTCAATCACAATTGGTTTCCAAAAGCATTAATAAAAATCAATATCAATAAATTTCAATAGTTGCATACATAATATTCTCATCACATTTCTCAATTCAAATTCTTCTACTCATTGTATTTCTAATGTCTCTATCTCTCTTTGTTTTTCTATCATGTTATAACTTCTCTACCATTTCTACACATATTATGACATAATTGAATACTAGATCTCCTTCGCCATTTGGGGTTCATATTTCCCCTTAATCAAGGCCCTCATTGGGTAGCTCTTGTGCTACCCCTCCCTCTATACATAACTATTTTTCTATAATACAAAAACATTCATTTATTTTTAAAAAAAAAAAAATAGGACCTATACACATCGTTTGCATAGTTAGAAATTCACATTGCATTTTTGTTAGTCACTATGGTTTTATTAAAAGAATAAATTTTATACTCTTTACACACATGGATTAACATAAACTTGATGCATGACAGACATGATCATTACATGTTAATAGGAGATACCATAGTTCATTACATTTTTGTTGGGGTTATCCCTCCATACTATATAGAAGTTATTATTTCATTATAGTTCCTCTCTACTTCCTCATCATGCTTGATTACATATGTCATGTAAATTATATTTCTCAAACTAACATGAATAACACTCATTTTATGTAGCTTTGACATATCTTTCTTCGATGGTCTCTTATTGCATATTTATTTTATCCCTATTTGACACTATTACTTGCTAGAAATGTTTTCTAGTTACATGTGCTTCTAATTGTTTATTTCATTATACAACTTGAGTTCCTTGATTATCTTATGACACTATGGGTGTCCCATATTTGTGTCTCTATGATTGTTTTTATGACATTTTTTTCTCTTATATGCATCATAAATGCCTTGATTGTCTTGTGACACTATGGGTATCCCATGTTTATAACTCTATGCCTTGATATGACTCTTTTACATGCTCTTGTGTGTGTTTTCTTACTTGATTTTTGTTTCATCTCTATTCTAGTTCTATTTTCATCTACATTATTGTTATTATTTTTGTTGTATTTGTTATCATTGCTTATATTGCTCTTGTTACAATGGATTTTACTTCTTTACACGCCATGGTTTTTACCATATGTAACCTTCTATTTGTAGGTACAATTTCTCCAATGTGGATGTCTATTTAGCATCCTACACACTTCTATAGGTTCTCAAACATATGGTACATGGGCGCATACAGCATTTGGAACAATCTTAGACTCAAATGACATTGTCCAAATTAAATTATAGGGGCATGAAATATTTCATTTCTCTTCATTACTCAATTCCAGCTACAAAAGGTGTTTTAGGGGAATAGGTCTCCTTCTCCATGTATATATTAGTATACTACATGATTTTACTTAGTAGTAAAACACACAGAAGAGAATGGGGCACTCATTCTCTTTGTACATTACATCGATATACTTAGAAATTGGGCCTAAATTTTTGTACAGGTGTGGTATGTGGGGTTATGAAAGCTATCGAAGCGTATAAGTTCTTCATAGGAAGTCTTTGAAATCCTCATTATTAAAGGGGAAGTTATTATAGACACCAAAATATACACAAAATCATTATTACATCATGTTTTTATTACACTTACATATACATGAGTTCTTAACCTTAAATCTATATCTTAGTGGGATAACCCCTTATTCTTCCATCATTTTTTCTTGGTTTGACTAATTTTGTGTCAATGTTCCACCCTCCTATCATGATTTCGTGTCAAGTTACAAGGATCCCATATCCATGGCCTTATTATATGCTATCCCATATTTTGTTGGTCCAAAACCATATAGATGGGTCATGACCGTACATATGGTCATGATGTAGTTGTATGGTCTTGGACCCCTTTATTTTTCTCTAATTTTTTTCTTCAGATTTGGTTCATAACTCTTTTATGGTATCTTTATTATGTTATCGGTTTTTCTTTCCTTCCACCAAGGTTTGAAATTCAAGTTAAAAACTCCTATATATACAAGTACAATGTAAGAATTTACTATTTAGTAGACACCTCTCTATCTACCATCTACCGAGATAAATAATCAAGAGACACATATGTATACCACATACAAAAATAAGAGGGCATAACTATGATTTTTTTCATCAACACACAAGGGTTTATATTGGGACAAAGTAACATAACCATCTATCGTTGTTGATGCATAAGGATCAAACCAGGTCAAGGGTTGGTTACATGCATATCGACACAAAGAACAATGAGAACTACATTGAGTTTGAAATGTAGTACAATGCTCACCGAATCACATATAGGGTGACTCTGAATTCAGTCTAACTTAAGAATTTGAATCTTTATTTTTTAGATATAATAATTGTTTGAGTGTGTTGTTAGATAGTTAGGGTTTGTTTTTTACGTTCACATGCAACATTTAGGGTTTTGTGTGATGTTAAAGATACCAAAAAAATGATAAATAATGAAACATAGTGAGTAATACCAATTATAGATACTTTTTTATTATAGGTGCAAGATCATATAGTTTAGCTTAGATAATACCATACATTTCTACCCCTTTTATGTGTCTTACACATGGAGTTGCATATCTAAAACAATTTATTTGATCTATTTCCAAATTATATTCCTACCTGCACCTCTCACCGACATACTCTAACAAAATCTTGAACCAAATAACTACCTCTTTCCATCTTGTTTACATTCCAAATTGCATGTATTATTTAGTTATTGTGGTTATGGTGTTGTATGTTTCTTCTCTAAGAAATAACATAAATTTGAGTGTATTTATAAGATATTTACTGCAGATTATCATTTATAAAACCTAATTAAAATTAATTAGGGTCAATACAAATGTCAAAGTTACTAAAAAAATCGATACATAGTCTTCTTCCTTCACTTTGTGCATTAGTACTTCTCCTTTATTCCATCCAGTGTTTAGTTTCATGCATCCAATACTCTAACTTATCCTTCGACACAATTAGGGAGTGATCGACCCCAATATTTTATAAATGTTTAGCAATAAAAATTAAATATCCAAATATCCAACTATAAGTAGGGAATAGGAATATCTTCCCTTTACAAGTCAAAAATTATACTCTTTCCATGTTTTACCTCTCTTTCTTTTACTTTATAAAATTTCATTTCTACAGCTTATTATTGAGTTATAGTTTGATTTTATACTATGGACATTGACTACACTGTGTGTTGTAAGTTTCATCATGGAGTGTGCCAACACCAACACATATGGATAACAAAAAATCAAAGAAAAGAAAAAGTGTGTCTATAGACTTGGGTATCTTGTCCTTTAAGCGTGTAATTTTTATTTCATACTTACAGGGGAAATTGTAGACAATCAATTCATAAATTTACCCTTTTGACATTACTTCTTGAAAATTTTCTTCTTGGATACAAAAACACCCACATCCTATTCCCACTCAATCTACCTTTCCATATATTTCCTAACTTTCTTATTCTTACACACTAATGTGTCGAAAAACTAAGAATAATAGTCTATAAAATCAATGCTTAAGCTATTACCATCATTAGGCAACTTTCGAATTCGATTTTCCTTCTCCCTAAATAAAATTATATAGTTTGGTCAGTTATATAGTATGGTCCTAACTAACCTATATTATTTTGCATCGACACATCCTCCAACTTTACTTTCAATACAATATCATTTTTTAGTCCTTTTATCCCCATGTCTCACCTTATAATATTATTATACCTTCAAATATCTATATAAGAAAGTTAACACTATCCCTTTTACTCACCTAGAAATCATATGGCATTATATTGACATAATTTCTTAAACACTAACAAAAGGCACCCAAGTCTTCCTAATTGTTACTAAAGATGATGTATATCCATTAGGGAAGCCACGGCCATAATCCTAAAGTAATCAACTAGGTCAATGAGTTTATCTACCCTCATATACAATCACACCAAATTCCAATCTTCAAGTCTTAGTAATAACACAATATAATCAAGCATGATCAAAGGGACGTAAGTTTCCAACTAGTTGCATCCACATATATATTACATGTTAGGTGGAGAATTATGTGTGGTTTGAGTCCTATTTAGAGTAGTGATGAATTAGGTGGTGCATGGGGTACATTAAAACCTAGGAACTAACCTTATTTTATCTACATATGGTAAGGGTTATAAAGTGATTCAGTTGATTATAGACAAAATTGATATTGTGCGATGATTAGGGTATGATAGAAAAGTACATTTCCAAGTCATCAAGGACCCAAAATACATAGAGCCTAATTTAAAAGTCATCCAAGACCGTATATAAGGGCAAGGGTCGATTATACATCCCATATAGATTATATAGTCTTGCATAATGAGATTTCCATATCACAATTTCAATAGTGAAGCTTTTCTAGGCTTGGCACTTCTTATTTCTCTAGTCTATCATCTTAAATTCTCCCATACAACTCTCGTATAAATATCTCTCTCTCTCATGTATTTTGAGCTTGTATTCATCTTTTGAAATAATTTATTTGTCATTCAAATTTTCTATAGTTAATGGTGGAAATATATTTATTAGAATAACTCTTAGTCTACAAACCTTACACTCCTTTTTATTATTTTGTATTGCATAACAAACCCGAATAATCTTAAAAAGGGTGCAAACAATTGTTAATGCCTCTTGATATTAGAATTGAAAAAATATATGATTATGAATATATTGTATTTTGAAACTAGTATTGCATTGATGTAAAAATAAAAATGCATAGTATATATTTTGGGTAGTATTGTTTTGTAAGAAGAAAAAACAAAAAACAAAAAAACAAAAGAAACAAAACAATGGGGTTGAAACAACCTTTGGATGACCCCTTTTACTATTGGTTGGGAGGCCATGGCTATTCCACCTCCAATATAAAATTGGGGAAACACAAATAGGATACCCTTGATTCTTGAGATCATGGTATGACATATCTATCTTACCCCAATACTAGATTAGAGTGGTACAACCATGTGGCCCCTTTTTGACCTTCAATTTATGATAGGGGTGGGATTTTAACCCCACTCAAAATTCCATTCTTTCACACCAAAAAGGATACAAACCCTATTATTTTAAATGCATTAGGCTATGAATATGTCTCTTTATTTATATATAATTACACACACACACACACACTTCATCCATGAGAAAAAAAAAAAAACTCTAGAAATGGATTCAATCGATGTTAAAAAATCGGTAAAGAAAAGGTTAGCCTCTAATGGAGGATTTGGTTTTCCTTTTTAAAAATATAGTTTGCATGGGATATTCAATAGATTTGAAACAAACAAAAAATATAAAATAGGGAGATATTCATCCATTTGGATGGAACAACATTTTTTTCCTTAGTAAACAATCAACAATGACACATGGGAGCTTAGCTCTCCAATATCTCCTCCTCCATAGCTAAACCTACAAAATGGTGAGAGAGGAGGATCCCATATGGTTTTTAATTCTCCAAAGAGAAATTAGAGAAATTAGGGCTACGCATGATCAATAACTGAGATCACTTTAATCCCAAGGCTCTAATTTAATCCTATACTAGGGTATTTTACATTATCTTTTAACTTGAGTTAATTAAATGCATTAAGTTGTTACTTTGGGACGAATGCTGCTTTTGGAAAATTAAATTAGAATTAAGTTCAACTTATTAACCCATTCAAGATAAGGGAAAATTATGGCTATTGTAATCAATTTCATGATAATAATATTTAAAAAAATCCATTAATGAGGATTTTAAATCATTTATGCATTTTTAATCATAATATCATAATAAGTAATAGTCATTCATGACTCGGGAATTATTGATATTTTATTTTATTTTGTGATCCTTCTATAACTTAAAATGTTTAAGTACATAGTTCAATGCTAGGTGATTTAGTGTTAAATTAATATTTCCCTCTTTTATGTTTAACATGATTACAATAACTATTAATTGGTTATATTAATAATTAAATAATGAGTACTATATTAAATAATGTTATTACATGTAGGTTATGATCCCTCAATTGATGATGAGTTAATATTGTGTCACCCTAACTTGTCTTCCCTTGTAATTTTTAAAAAATAGTTCCTTGATTTGGTAACCCTAATTGGGACATTACAATAGACCTATCCAAGACATCAAGTTTCATGTGGATGAAATTGAACAAACTATTTGGATCTCAAGTTGGAAGCATAATAGTGGCCCTGAAATAGAAATTATTTGGATTAAAAATAGAAAAACGTAAAAACACGGTGCAACACATTAATAATTTTCATTTCATTTTGAATCAATTCATTGGGATAAAAATTGATGTGAGTAATGATAATACAAAAGTTGTATTATTGAATAACATGCACACCAATTACTTTAACATGATCTTCACAATGAGTAAAAATATACTATCTTAGAGAATATAATTTTTTTCTCTTATAGATGAAGAAAATATAGTAAAAATATTGATTCAAAGGAAAGTGTAATGTGTAGTAAAAAAATTCAAACAAGAGAAACCATGTGTTAATAGCATATCCAAGCAAGGGAAATTTTCCAAAGATTCAAACAAGTCTTCGTCACTATTGTAAGCAACATGGACATGGTAGTATGCTTTAGCAGTAAAAGAGAACATGATCTCCTTGATGGAAACATGAAAGAAAATTCCCTCATTATTGAAAGAGAAATAAAAACAATGAAAAGGATGCATATATTCTCCATTCAAGTGATAAAGACTCTATCACTCATCCTAGTGAAGATGAGTATTTTTTATAAATTATATCGTATTCATGGAGGATGGAGGCACATGAGGTTGGATTTCAAACAATGAATCTCATGAGCCACTAACGATTGAGTTTCATTCTAATATAGTGGCACTAGTTTTCATTTTCAATTTGTGTATGGTAGAAAATAAGAATAGAAGTGCATACATGTTCATGTGCGAGTTCCTTATTTTTTCCAAATGTAATGATGATGTGGAGATTCAAACCATGAGAACATAATCATAAGATGTTCTTGATAAATTATATGGTAGATGTGATATTCCCAATATTATTAATTAGTTGACTCGATGATCTTATAAATCATTCATGAAGTTCCCCATTCAAGGTTAATGTATGGTTAATAATCCTAAGGATTGGTTAATGAAGTTATTTGTCTTTGGTTGATTTGTTCCCATAATCATGTACACTAACTAATTCAACATGTAGGAAGGTCAATACCATGTGTAAGCTTCAGAGAGACATGATGGTTAATCACAAGGAGGTGTTTCATCCAACGTCATATTACGAGGAAATGATAGGAGTGTTTTATTATTTCACATGGAAGTGACTTAATAAAATATGTGTACATGTGAAGAGAATAATGTAATGATTGTTTAGTAACAATTCATGGTTAGAAATAGGTATGTGAGTAAATAATATTTATGTGAGTTAGTATATATTAATAAAGATTATTATAAGAGTTTTTGTAGCACCTCTCATACAGTCTTGAGGTGAGAGTAATTACAGGAGATTATGTAATGAAGATATTGTTTATTAAATGTAATATCTCTCACATAAGAATAATATATATGAAGTATTTATTGAATGGTGTTTTTCTCGTGGAATAGTTTTATTAAATTCTTACCAAATTATTTCAATTGTATGCTCAAGATGTCAATTTTTTTGACTTCCTTCTCCAAGTAAATTAATACTACCTTATGATAGCCAAATAAGATGTCAAATTTAAGGTTATCATTTAATTGTTTATCCTCATACGTTATCGTCTTCCATCAACCCCAAACTAAGAATAATAAAATTCTAATTATTATTTTCAAGTTAATTAGAAAATAAATACATAATGTTACGAGGTGTGTGTGTGTGTGTGTGTGTGTGTTGTACATTAACAAATAAACATAGTTAACCACATCTAATTATGATTAGAGTAACTATAGATATAACATAGTAAACCAAAATTAATTAAAAATATGATGAAGCTTGGAGCATAGAATAATTGAAATGATTGAAAATGACAAGAGAATAAAGGTGACAATTTTTTGTAAATCTAGAGGTAGCAGTACGTACCCAAAATTGTAAGGTACTTGCACCGCCAAACAAAGTAACACGTGCCCCAATGATGATACAGGTCTCCTCGCAAGGTGTTTGGGATATGAAAAATCTCCCCAAGTGTGCGTTAACATCCCGCATGCCCCGCTTAGCCCCTATGTGTTTGTTGTTCTATTTTCCCCTTTTCCTTTGCGTTTTGTTCTTTAGTTCACGAAATGCTACCCTGCCCAGGCGGCGGTCTCTTCGGCGGCGGTCCACCCCCGCCCCGCTCCAGTGGCGATCCTTCATGCATTTTCCATAATGCTCCTTTAATGCGACTCACGTAAAAATTCAATGTTTACCACCTTTTTTTTCACCGCCTTTGCTTGCATTAATGATTCTACTTCCTGGAATAGTGTTTTGGCATTTTTATGGTTTAAGAGATCAATTTGGTTTTCACCTTTGGGTAAATGGGATTCTATAAATAGTTGGCTTGTGCTCAAGCAAATGGCCCCTCAAATTTACCTCTCAATTTCTCATTTCAGTAGTTTAGTCTTTTATTTTCCTTAGAATTCTTAGTTTAGTTCATTGCATAATGTTATTTTGCTATTAGAAAGCCACATATCCATCTTGTCAGGCAAAGCCTCACATTACTTCACGCAATCCATTGAAATAGAGCAGCTTAATTCTCAGTAGGAAGCCATTAAAGTTGCAGGTTTTTCTCATCAAATAGGATAGTTTCATGTTCTGGATGTTTTATGTTGCATGACTCGCAATAAATCCCGCTAGGAATTGCATAAGCCAAGCTCTGTACTCTTGCACTATCCCTCTCCTACTCACATTATATTCAGTCTGTATTCTAAGTTGCCTTTGTTCCAAAATCTACTTCTGTTGATGCTAGCATTACACACTTTTCTGGATCCACGTGAGCACGAAGGAACGAGGAGATCACACTAAGGGGACAAAACCACACACACCATTGGATTCGCCACTGTTCTACAAAATCTAGGTTCTAGCTTTCAAAGTTCTAGTTAGAAACATATCAAATAGAGTAGCCAATCACTTTATTTCATTCATTTTACTTTCGATATTGTCAGGGAAGCTATGGGGGATTGATAGTTTCTAAGAAACTATGATTCATTCCTCACTTCTGAGGTAGGATCGAGAGTCTTTCAAACAGATTAGATTAGTTATTTCATTATTATCAATAGATTCACAACTGCACAGGCAAGTAGCTATACTCGGTTGCTTTGTTTGTTTTAAATTTGTCATTAGATTAGTTTTCAATTTCTAGATATATTAAAATAGTTGCTCCTTCAATTTCATTCATATAAATTCATCAGAAAAATACAAAAATAGAGAAGTTATATATGTTATAGATATATTTCACATAGTTAATTTTACTTTGTTGCATTTAGTTTACATTGTTGCTTTTGTATGACAATCACGGGACCTAGAGAGCCTAGGAATACGTATTCGAGCCAATCGTGCCCCAACCCAATCTTGTCATAGCAATAACTGATATAGATCAGAATCTTAGGATCCAAGTCTTCCGAACAACGACAAACTTACAACAGATCAGCCTCCAGTTAAGCGGGTTAAACATAGAAGACGACCAAGCGCACATGTTTTGGTCAAATCAACCAAACTATAGATTACCCTAGATATATATCCACATGACTGTGGAAGGGCTTGAAAGAGAGCAAACGTTCGGTTGTGATCCTTTGGTCCCATAGCCAGAGACGTAGGAGACACTCTCATAGATATAGATACTAGCTTAAGAATTCAGGTTGCACGAATGCCTGTGAGATACTCTGAGAAGATCGCACAACTATTAATTCTAAATATAGAGGTTGAGAAAGCATACGATTATTGATACTAGGGATTAGGGACTGATTCCGCACATGACCATAGTAGGACCACAACAACCGCGAATCTACGGTTGTGACCCACAAATCCCACAGCCCAACGAATCCATAGGTGAATCAGACATAGATGTTGGCCTACACACATTAGTATTCAGATCTACTCCACTTCCACCTATCATCATCAAACAATTATCCTTGTTAGACATAGTAGCTAATAAAGCTAGGGAATTCTGGACTAGGCCAGATAATCACCCGTAGAGTCCGCTATACCCATCATCCACCCTATGACCCTATCTGGAGATATACACGAAACTATCCCAGGTTATTTTCCGCGTATTCCACAACCCATAGACCGAATCATGCCAGAGCTTGATATTGATTAGAGCCTTTGAGCAGTCATCCTTTTCGATCGATCTATCACACCAATTCAGGTTAGGAGGGCCTTCTTTGCCTTAGATTTGTAGTTTCCACTAGTGCGCATCAAAGACATCAGATTGCCTAACTAGTTTGTCTAGCATCCCACGCATATTCCATCCCCACCGGCTATCTTGGCACGACCTCGAGAGGTCGGGTGTGAGGAAGAGTTACTTGTAGATTCCCACACTCACTTGTCACTTTTCCATCATACAAAATTGGTGAACCCGACGTGAAAGTTCCTACTTTCTAAATCTGGAATCTTATTATTACTTGTGTTGTCAATTTATTTTGTTTTTCGTCTTTTCCACCTCATTCACCTTCATATCAGCTTCACCAACAAAATTAATGAACTCCGATGTGAAAGTTCCTACTTTCTAAATCTGGAATCTTATTATTACTTATGTTGTCAATTTATTTTGCTTTTCGTCTTTTCCGCCTCATTCGCCTTCACATCAGCTTCACCAACAAAATTGGTGAACCCGACATGAACTAAACAGTTCCTCCTCTTTTATTTTCACTTCTTCCTTCCACCTTCACTCTTACCCATTATTCTGTGGGTATTCATATACCCCCCGAATATGTCGGGATTCGATGCATATGGTAGACCTCTCCTAGGTCTTGAAGCATACTACGCTCAACTGAATAGACAATCATCACCCTCACTCTCAGTATGGGGTGACAACTACTCGACTAACCAGTTGCCAACACAAACTCCATCTCCAAGGATTAGATATGGCTCATCTTTCCAAATAGAGGAGTTGGATCAGCTCGCTCAAACACAACAAGAGCCTTCAGGCTCGAACAATATGACGTTCACAGGAGAATCTGTTCGTCTCCTCGAGTCTTTGCTTAGACCACAAATTAGTAGACAATCAGACCCATACCTGGTTTTAGATGATGAACATTCGGTACATTATGCCAGAATGAACAACGCTCTCGGAGTATGTACCCACCTATAGGAGGTTTACAAACACAACCCGAGATCTCTTCTCAAGAAAATACCTCCATGCCACTACATATAGGAAATGCCCTCGGGGAAACTTGGCAGGGCGGTGATCAATTCATAGTAGGATATCACATGCCTATACAACATCAGGATATACAACAAATGCCACTAAGGCAAAATATCATGACTTCACCAAATGAGGTCATTTCAACTCTAGTAGAAAAAGTTAGGGGGTTGGAACTTGCTCAGAAAATCACCATTCTCAATTCATACAGCAGAAGTTCTAATCCTCCACACCATCCTAGCCAAGTAGACCTCCTCACAGGAATAGGCACGTTAGGCATGACTCCTCAGTATTCACAATTAACGCCAACAAGAACCGCCATTTCTAACACCGTTCCGATACCTCCCGGTCTAGTACAAAATAATCCATTCCTAGACAATACCCCTTCATACTTAAACATATACTCCAAATCACCACAAGGGGACATGTTCTCCTCTCCCGTATGTTTTCTCAAACACAGGGGCTTCCTTATGCCCCTGCCAACACATACGCTATGCCATACCAACAACCCATTCCACCGCCACCCCCTCAGTAGGCACCATCAATGGTCGAAACCTATGCAATAGGGACTTATTCAGAATATTTGAAAGAACCCTTAGACTTCACCATATGAAGCGTTATGCTTCCAAGACCTCTTCCTGATTTTCCCAAATACAAAGGTGAGGGAGATCCGAATGCACATATCAAGGCTTACGCCACAGCTATTCAAGAACTACTCCCTTGGGATGGGGTTGTTGCTAAAATATTCCCCAAAACTTTGGAGGGTATCGCTCTTGATTGGTATTATAGAATACCTGAGGCTTCCATCCATTCGTTTAAACAACTCGTTTCAGAGTTCATTAAGGTGTTTGACATGAACAAACTATTAAGAATAGGAATCAGGGAATTCTTGCACATTAAGCAGGAACACAATGAATCTGTTGCTCATTTCATCCAGAGGTGGCGTACAGTTCTTTATTCTTCAGCCAGTGCTCCAAATATGGACCAAATGGAACTATGTGATTTATTCCTTCATTCTCTCAGCAGAGAAGTGAAGGAAGAAGTCCAGAAGTTCCCACTAAGGACTTACGATGAAGTACTTGAGAGTGCTCTCTCGAATAGATCAAGTGGCAATAGATAGCGGTCGTAAGACATATGGAACAAACGGGAGGTTAATCACCTCCAACCAGAATACCACGGCTTATCCTACCACCACAAATACTAATCAAGGACCTAAAATCCTTAATAAAAATCACAGGAGTGACAACAGATGGAGTAACTGATCAGCCCAAAAGGGTAAATGTTGTAAATACTCCACCACTAGTAAACAACCAACGAAATAACAACTTTACCCCAATAATCAATGCAGTGGATTTTAATCATCCACAACAACAACAATGACAATGGTAAAACCCTACACAGGGTCCAAGCCAAAACTCAACTGGATATCAAAACCAGAACCAAAACCAAAAACAACAAATGTAAAACTTTAATCCTAATAGGCAATGGTTTGATCAGAGTTTTGGGCCACAATATACACCAAACCAGCAGACCAGGAATTACAATCCTAACTCGTATTGTGGTTTTCACAAAATTTGAGGCCATGACACCAGAACATGTCGTGACTACAATAAATTCATGCAACGTTTGCCAGAGGAACAAAGACAACTTTTCATAGATATGTTCTTGGCAGATCCTACGTCACTGGCACCAAATACTTTTACAGGGGCAGTTTCCCCTCAAAATGCACCCCTTAAGATCTTCAATGATCCGCTCCCAAATCACAACAACAATAGGTTAAATTTGAATGGGACAAACAAGGGTGTAATGACAGGAAACAATGATCATGAAGCCTCGACTTCACTAAATCCATTAGTTGCGCCACAATTAGGAAGTCAACCGCGACCCAAGATAGTTGGTTTAGTGGAGTTAGACACCAAACTACCCGTGAAGGTCAGAATAAGGAGACATGAGAGTATTCCTCTCAGCCAAGTCTAAGTTACCTACCAGAGACAGATAACATCCAACAAATGTTAGTAAGACCCGTAGGTGCCTACGATTTAATTAGTGATCTAACAAAAACCTTCTCACACATTTCTTTTTTGGACTTGCTAAAGAATTCTCCTACCCACAGGGCTGCTCTTTTAGAGGCATTAGGTTTAGGCCATCTAATTAACATCACCCCACCTCCCAAAACATAGGTAAACCATATAGACTTTGATATCCACCTCCGGGGAAGCCGGATAGGGATACCGAATTCATATTCGAAATAAACAAAATGCCAACAGATCGCTGAGATTACATGCCAAGGTGATCCACCTTACATTTGCAAGTATGGGTTTATAACAATTATGTGAAACGTGTGATGGTTGATGATGGGGCAGCGGTTAACATAGTCCCCTTCTCTTTCCTTCAAAAGCTAGGGTATGGAGAAACGAATTGTTCCACAACTCGAAATACACTAAGAGGCTATGATAGCCTTAAAGCCACCTCGATTGGAACTATAATACTACTAGTCACCTTAGGACCCAAAACAATCCTAACTGAGTTTTATATTATAGATCGGAAACTAACTACAATATGATCCTCGACCGACCATGGATACACCGTATGAAGGCAATCCCTTCTACATTATTTCAAGAAGTAAGATTCTTGCATTTAGGAAAGGTGTTCATAGCCAAAGGTGATCCAAAACCATTCGATGTACACCTGGATGACCTAAAGAAAATACCAGGTGTGCACTCGGAGTTTGAACTCCCAACAAACCAACTTAATAAACCTACCGACGTGAAACCGGAAGAAAAGTTGGTACCTACGACAGATCTTGAGACTATGAGCCTAGCCAAGACAATCCCAGCCCTCAAAGATGAGGTTAAGATTGTAGAAACAATATCATTAGGAACTACTACAAAAATTGTTGAAATGCTAGAACAAGATCTACCAATGTTCCTACCATTTGATTCTGTAGGCATGGGATACACCCTAGGTGTTGGTTCTCTTCCAACAGTAGATCTCTGCATGGTAGAGGTAGAAGATGTTAACACAACAAATATCCCAACGCCCATATTCCCAGCTAAGTATTGGACTCTCCATTTCGATGGAGCTAGATGTCGTTACGAGTCAAGGTGTAATCTTTACTTCTCCCGAGGGAAAAGTCCTACCATTTGCCTTTAAACTAAATTTCGAATGTACAAACAACGACGTTGAGTATGAAGCCCTCCTCCTTGGCCTCATCCTAGCTAAGAGGATCGGTGTTAATAATGTCAGGGTGTTAGGAGACTCACAATTGGTAGCAAACCAAGTCTCTGAGATGTATGAAACCAGAGCCGAGCATTTGCAGCTCTACAAAACAGTTGTATTGAATTTAAGCAAAGAGTTTGACTTCATATCAATTGAAGCAATCCCGCGAGAGCAAAATCTTCTCACCGATTCAATAGTGACCTCGGCGTCACGCTTCACTCCAAATAGTGAGTTGGAAGATACCCATTTTATGGTATCCCTTCGTACTAAACCACTGATAAAAACAATGTCAAATCCTCTTTTAACAAACAGAAATGAGAACAAATCTACTATCCTAGACCACATTGATAGTGATACAACCACTCTGGATTACTTAAACACCTATGCAGTGTTACATCTCACCCATCACGCAGTAGATTTATCCTTAATCCCGCATTCATCTTCCTACTTCGGAAATCCCATGACAGAGCTTCCCCCACAAAAGGAACTTAGCATATACACAGTCGAGAATGGAGATGATCTAAAACTACCTCCAGCCCCACCTTGAGTTTGAAGAAGGTAACACTTCTCTAATTGAAGAAACAATAGATATTAACATCGGAACAGAGGATGAACCAAGGATATTGAAGTTAGGATCCTCGTTAACTCCATCGGAAATAGAAATACACACTCAAATCCTCAAGGAACATCGGAAGGCTTTTGCATTTAATTATAAAGAAATGACAGGGGTTGCACCACACATTGCGGTACATAACCTCATCACTAAATCAGATGCAAAGCCGATTAAACAAAAGTCGAGACCAATGAAACCTAAGGTAGCTCTCATGGTGAAAGAGGAGGTAATGAAACTCCTCCAAGTAGGATTCATCAAGCCAGTCGATTACTCTCAATGGGTATCTAATATCGTTCCCGTTCTCAAAAAGAATGGGAAGATATGCATCTGCATAGACTTCTGAGACATTAACAAGGCATGTCCTAAGGATGACTTCCCGTTACCATCCATAGACGTCATTGTTGACACAACAGCTGGATTTGAGATTTTATCTCTCATGGATGGATTCTCGAGATACAATCAAATCAAAATATCCAAACAGGATCAAGCTAAAACCACATTTATAACTCCTTGGGGAACCTATTGCTATGTTGTTATGCCATTCGGTCTCAAGAATGCTAGCGCTACATACCAGCGGGCTATGACGTATATATTTCATGACCTTATTCATAAAATTGTGGAATCCTACGTAGATGACTTGTTGGCCAAGGCCAAGAAGCGTAGTGACCATCCGAAAGTGCTTCGCGTCATTCTTTCACGTCTGATAGAATACGAGTCACCCTAAATCCAGAAAAATGTGTCTTTGGTGTAACAGGAGGAAAGCTCCTAGGTTACATTGTATCGTCACGCGGATCGATGTTGACCCAACCAAAATTAGGGCTATTCTCGAAATGGTCCCACCTTCGGATGAATCTAGAATCAGGTCATTTCTCGAAAACTCGGTGTAATCCGGAGATTCATCCCAGATTTAAGCTTCACCATTCATCCAATTAACAATCTACTCAAGAAAGATTATAGTATTGATTGGACCAAAGATTGCAATGAAGCTTTCGACGCAGTTAAGTGTTTCTTGTTATCACCACCTACGTTAATGCCACCTAAGCCAGACCACCCGTTAATTTTATATTCATGAGCTACCAATGTCTCGCTAGCCTGTATGCTGGCTCAAGAAGATGATGACAAGAGAGAACGTGCAATCTATTTCATTAGCCGAATGTTTCTCGACTATGAAACACGTTATACATAGGCAGAACAAGAATGCCTTGCCATAGTCTTTATAACCAAATGCTTAAGACATTATATGCTAAATCAAGAAATGAGGGTCATTGTAAAGACAGAGCATTTACGAACTTTCCTCACGCAAGGGTCCTTGTCTAAAAAGGCTGGACGCTTTATAACCTTAATGGGTGAATTTGAATTAACATTCGTAAATCAAAAATCTGTTAAAGGAAAAATCATCGTGGATTGGTTAGCTGATAACCCACTAGACGGAGGCAATCTAGTAGATCTGGACTTTCCTGATGAATGCGTATACTACATCAAAACCAGACCTCCCATCTCTGAGTGTCCTTGGTATACTGATATTATTAATTATATCATGGACCATATGTATCCGGAAGGTGCTACACCGCAACAAAGAAGGTGGTTACACATTATCGTAGCCGATACGTCATTATAGAGCAAGTGCTCTATCGAAAAGCATTCGATGGAATGCTTCTAAGATGTGTCGACACAGAAGAATCCAAGAAGATTCTCCACGAATCTCACAGGGGATGTGTGGAGGCCACTTCGGTGGCCATGCCACCACTCGTAAAATACATCGATGGGCTATTTCTGGCCTACTCTAGAACACGACGCAATAGAGTTTGTACGAAGGTGTCATAAGTGCCAAGAATTCTCCCACGAGATCCACATGCTGGCACAAGCTCTACAACCAATCGCTACTCCATGGCCCTTTTCTACGTGGGGCCTCGATTTGATAGGGAAATTCTCTCCCTCATCCACAGATGGCCATAATTTCATAATCAAATATTTTACCAAGTGGGTAGAGGCTATCCCTCTTACTACTTTATCTGTGTCTCAGTAATCGCCAAGTTCATTTTGAACCAAATCATTTGCAGGTACGGTGTCCCACAAATCATTATCTCAGATAATGGGACTTCTTTTAAAAATGACGAAGTTTGTGAATTGTGTAATAAATTTAAAATAAGCCATCATACGGCCTCCTTGTATTACCCTCAAGCCAACTGGACAAGCTGAAGTGAAAAACAAAACATTAAAAGCCATTCTTCTTAAAACTGTGAAAGAAAACAAACGAGATTGGCATTTGAAGTTATATCCGGCCTTATGGGCCCACCGAACCTCAATAAGAACACCAACAGAGCGACTCCTTTCTCGCTAGTATTCGGGCGTAAGCGGTTCTCCCGCTTGAGGTTGAAACACCCGACTCGTATCTCATTACAAGGGATCTTGGATGAAGATGCTTACAGAGAAGCACGTCTTTCCCAACTAGAAATCCTAGATGAAGCTAGGTTAGATGCTTTGAATAAGCAAACAGCACAGAGTCTATGCTTTGATCGGATGTGCCGGCAAAGATAACAAGAAGGTCTATGAACGAGACATATATGAAGGTGATCTAGTTCTAAGGCTAGACAGCCGGATCGATAAAAATACCGGCGAAGGAAGGAAGTTTCGGCCCAAATGGTTGGGCCCATACCGAGTCATGAAGGACTATGGAAATGGTGCATATCTCTTATGCACACTAGAAGGTGAGGAATTTGGTGAAACAGTCAATTCCCTACACCTTAAACGATTCTATGCATAAGCAACCAACACTGCTTGTATAATTATAGCTACATTGCATCTTCATATAGTTAGGATCATTTTGTCCGCTTGTTTCGTACAATTTTGTGATCAAGGAATATATTCTTAAAAGCAATTCATTACAAACGTCTGATGATATTGGCATAAACACTCTAATCATACTTCTCCATTTCCATGATATCATCAACTATTTCGGAATCATTTCATCAAATAAAGCTAGATATGACAAAGTCTTAACGGTAACCATACCAAGGTCTGCATACTTGTTCTCACTTTTGGTTTCTTCTTAGGATAGGTGTCTTGCCTATGGTCTGTTCTAGAAGCTTCATCATGTCACATCTATCCCATATGAATATCTCTTTGGAAGTAAGAGCATGCTGACATTTTACTCAAATAAACAAGTCAAATATAAATCAAACAGAAAATTTTAAATTTACACATTTCCTTGCCCCACCAACCTTTGGTGATGAGCTTGCGTCTCTTACTAGTGACGTAGGGTTGGGAAAGGATGGAAATGCCCTTACTCGCCTATGCCTTGCCTATGGTGATAAACCCATGCTTCTTACTAGTAGCATGGGGCAAGGTGTAGGGGGTCCTCTTGAAAAACAAACGTTAAAGGTCATAAACAAACAATTCAAATCTTGAAGTCTTGAGTCAAAAACAAATGAATCAGATGTTCAAAATTCCAAGAGAGTTAAAAATCCTAAAACCCAGATTTTGTCTACCATGTGGCCATCTATGGATCTAAGTCTAGATAAACCGCAAAGCAAGTTGCATCCCAAACTATGGAGTCACTCGAGTAGAGTAGGCTTGTAGCATCCTAATTTGGTTCCACCAAAGCTTTGTCTATCTTTCATCACTATCATTTCAACACATTTCATAACTTGTGCCCTTTCTAGCTCTCGGTGACGAGCCCTCGCATCTTACTAGTTGCGTGGAGTTAGGAGTGGGGCAAGTTTATCTGCTCATCATACCAGCTTATCTTCACCACTTTGCCAAAACAGATATGAGGTATCAAAATTGCTTAAAGAAACTAAAATTTCAAAATCACATTGTATCTACATTATCATATATCAGCATCATGAAATACAGAAAGAAAGTAAACACTTGTATCATTTGTTCTCCATTGCATACATTCTAAAAAGCATATAAGCATAACATCATAGTTTACATGTGGAAATAGAAATGGAAGCAAGGTCATAGATGCCAAGAGTCTGATCCAAAAAGAATATATATATATAATGGTCAAAATTCCTGTACAATGCCATCATGCGCTAAGCATGGTCAAAATGCTCAAAGAGCCCAGGAAATACAAAAACATCATACAAAAATCTAAGAGAGCCAAGTGGCTTCTCAACCCCTATGAGATCCCTCTGAGGGTGCACACCCACGCCTAGGACTCGGCTATGCCAGCACTCTGAGTGCACGGAGGGCTCACGATCCCGAGGGGCAGCTATAGTCTCGCCATGAGAATGACTCCTCATCAGGCGCTCTATTGTCCTATACCCCCACCAAGATGGTATGGAGGGTAGATACCATCCTGGCCACATGCCAGATGGGGGCAAAGATGTCGGTATGTCTGCCAGCTGCTGAGGGCTCCCCTACATCCACAGACAGCTCTGCAGGTCCTCTCCATAGGGATCATCAGGGTATCGGTGCATACCCTGCAAATCAAGTCTCGCCACTCATCGGCGGTCTCTGCAAACAAAGGAGAAAATGAATTAGAAATAAAGCAAGAAATAAACACAAGTGTAAACAAAAGGAGAGATGGCAATTAAAGTAATCCTAACTCGAAGCAAAGGGAAGATAACTTACTCGGATCACCGGGCCTCCAGGATGGATCTCTAGGGTCAGCACACCACAGATGCCACCGACTGAGGTACTCCTCCCGTGGCTGGAGCGACGTAGCATCCCGCAACGGACTCATCCTCCCCACCATGGCCCTAGGAGAGTGGCTCCTCTGAAACCAGAGTCACCCTCTCTACACTCTGCTCTGCCCTCTCTGCCTACATGATATCTTGAGTGTCATGCCACTCAGGATCATTGTCCTCCTCAGTCTCCTCCTCTGTCTCCTCCCCTATGAACTCCTTAGACTCAAAGTCTATGTCAATAGGGTCATCACTACTGTGAGCAAGACCGGCGGTAAATCTGAAGTAAGGGTGCTTGAGGAGCACCGGCTCTCCCTCGGGCACGTACTACCCGCCTAGCTGCAATAGGAACGCCAGGGGTAACAACTGTCCAACCCTGGCCTCTAGGACCCCCTCTGGCCTCTCGAACTGACCTGTATATTGGCACTACCGGGGAAGCATACCCATATAAGGTAGGCCAAATTGCTGAGGAACTCGGCCAAAGGGGTGTATCTCCACTCTCCCTACTCTGTCAACAAGTTACCCTGTGGTGGAGCAGGAGATCAAAGTAAGAGCCTCCTCGCCCCATAAACCTACCATGGCCTGATACGGTGTGGCCTCCATGTCATCAGTGGTTAGGGAAGCAACTGGCTGGTGAGGTGCTCTGAGCACCAACATATCTATCCATCTGGCTGCCCTCACAGCTCCGGGATCTGCTACCTCTACACCTCTCTCGTCATAGGGGATGAAGCGCTCATAGACCCAGCTCATAACTAGGGTCGGGTGGCTCAAAGATTGCCCCTATAAAGACTACCCTATACAAGTCATGGTAGGTAGTCCCAAGTATATCGGCTCCCTAGGCGTAAATCCAGCCATGTCCCTCGATCTGTGCAATGATGGGGGACCAACAATATAGTAGTGTGTCTCCTCCCTTGTCCCCGATCAATCTCGAGGCAAGGATCCCCATAATGGCCTGGCGAATCAAGGGGATGGGTAGGCTAGGAATAGATCGACCCTCACCCCCTTCTTCGACCCAGTGGAGATAACTGCATCTCCCATGTAAGAAGCCCACTGTGCTATCTGGGCCCGTGAACCTACCGTCTCAAGAGTAAGTCGTCTCCCGATGATCGGGACCCCTAGAATATGGTAAACATCCTCCAAAGTGATGGTCCACTCACCTCGGACCCCTGGTAACCGGAAGGTGTTCCGATCAGCATCCCAATAAGAAAATAAGTCACAAAGTATGTGACTGGATGGAGCAACATGTGGGACGCGTGATATACGCAGTATGCCGGCCCTCTGAAGAGTGTCCACCTCATCCTGTGAAAGGGCATCTAACACTGCTGGGAGCCAGTCACACTCTCTCTCTCGACTCCATCGAATGTACTCCTCCCTCACCTGCATACACCCAAAAACACACAAAATAGAGCAAGTTAGCATCCGAATGACATTAGAAAAATCATGAAAACACATAAAGATGCTAAAAATGCAAAAACAATTTTAAACAAGTGTTCCTTTGGCATTCTGTTAGGAACCGCCGCCCTGAGCAGAGGCGGTGGTTTCGTAACCACCGCCTTAAAAGCGGCGGTCTTGTAACCATCACCCTGAATAGGGCGGCGGTCACGTGACCGCCACTGCTCGTGGCGGCATGTTAGCCATGTCCCGCCGCCTCTATTCGGGCGACGGCCATGTCCCGAAAACCCACGTGGGTTCTATACCTTAAAAAAGCCTAAAAATCGCAAAAGGGACTATTTTAACTAAAACAAAGCCTACCCAGTAGGCCCCCCTAGATAGACCTTTTGAACCTAACATTTTCAAAAATAACCCCCACGACAAAGATTTTAACATTTTAAAATTTTGGGGGTAAAAATGATAAATTGAGAAAAACTAACATGTGATCTTGCGGGTCGATGATCTCGCTCATGCAGAGGCATGATCGCTATCTCGTCACGAACGTTTTGACTCTACTCTCGTAAGAAACCGTCACCGTGGGTCCCAGAGCTCAAAACCAACCAAATCAACACGCACAAATGAATAGGAAAATGGGCCCACTTTCATATATATAGCAACCTGGCTCATTTTTTTAAATTCCTTTTCACAGGTTTGGAGCGCCAACGGAGGTAAGTTCTTACCCCCGCACAAATGGTACGTCCTCATTTCCTATTATTTTAGCATTTATTTTCCAATCTATTTTGTCTATCTGCACTTGATTCCTCTTTTCGTTTTACAGGTGGTAGGAATTGTGGATGGCGTCATTTCGACACACGGACGTATCAGGTATAACTTCCAACTTCCCATTTCAGGACCACCATACTCGGACCCACCGTTTTACGCCTCTTCATGGCTAAAACACTTCTCCAAGGGGGAAATATGTACGTACCCAAAATTGTAAGGTACTGCACTGCCGAACAAAGTAACACGCGCCCCAATGATGATACAGGTCTCCTCGCAAGGTGTTCGAGATCCAAAAAGCTCCCCAAGTGTGCGTTAACATCCCGCATGCCCCGCTTAGCCCCTATGTGCTTTGTTGTTCTCTTTTCCCCTCTTTTCCTTTGCATTTTGTTCTTTAGTTATGAAACCGCCACCCTGCCTAGGTGGTGGTCTCATGACCGCCGCCTTAAAGGGCGACGGTCTCCAGTAACCACCGCCCCTCGCTCGAGTGGCGGCATCCTTCATGCATTTTCCGAATGCTCTTTTAACGTGACTTACGTAAAAATTCAACGTTTACCAGATTTTTTTCACCGCCTTTGCTTGCATTAATGATTCTGGTTCCCTGGAATAGTGTTTTGGCATTGTTTATGGTTTAAGAGATCAATTTGGTTTTCACCTTTGGGTAAATGGGATTCTATAAATAGTTGGCTTGTGCTCAAGCAAATGGCCCCTCAAATTTACCTCTCAATTTCTCATTTCAGTAGTTCAAGTCTTTTATTTTTCTTAGAGTTCATAGTTTAGTTCATTGCATAATGTTATTTTTCTATTAGAAAGCCACATATCCATCTTGTGCAAATGTTGTCATTACTTCATGCAATCCATTGAAATAGAGCAACTTAATTCTCAGTAGGAAGCCATTAAAGTTACAGGTTTTTGCTCATCAAATAGGATAGTTTCAGGTTCTAGACATTTTATGTTGCATGACTCGCAATAAATCCCGCTAGGAATTGCATAAGCCAAGCTCTATACTCTTGCGCTATCCCTCTCCTACTCGCATTGTATTCAGTCTATATTCTAAGCTACCTTTGTTCCAAAATCTACTCCTGTTGATGCTAGCATTACACGCTTTTCTGGATCCACGTGAGCACGAAGGAATGAGGAGATCACACTGAGGGGACAAAACCACACACACCATCGGATTCGCCATTGTTATGCAAAATCCAGGTTCTAGCTTTCAAAGTTCTAGTTAGAAGCATATCAAATAGAGTAGCCAATCACTTTATTTCAGTCAATTTTACTTTCGATATTGCCAGGGAAGCTGTGGGGATTGATAGTTTCTGAGAAACTATGATTCATTCCTCACTTCTGAGGTAGGATCGAGAGTCTTTCAAACAGATTAGATTAGTTATTTCATTATTATCAATAGATTCACAACTGCACAGGCAAGTAGCTATACTCGGTTGCTTTGTTTGTTTTAAATTTGTCATTAGATTAGTTTTCAATTTCTAGATATATTAAAATAGTTTCTCCTTCAATTTCATTCATATAAATTCATCAGAAAAATACAAAAATAGAGAAGTTATATATGTTATAGATATATTTCACATAGTTAATTTTACTTTGTTGCATTTAGTTTTCATTGTTGCTTTTGTATGACAATCACGGACCTAGAGAGCCCAGGGAATACGTATTCGAGCCAATCATGCCCCAACCCAATCTCATCACAACAATAACTGATATAGATCGAATCTTAGGATCCAAATCTTCCAAACAACGACAAACTTACAACAGATCACCTCCAGTTAAGCGGGTTAAACATAGAAGACGACTAAGCGCACATGTTTTGGTCAAATCAACCAAACTACAGATTACCCTAGATATATATCCACATGATTGTGGAAGGGCTTGAAAGAGAGCAAGCATTCGTGTGATCCTTTGGTCCCACAAATGACATAGGGAGACACTCTCACGATATAGATACTAACTTAAGAATTCAAAGCCGCATGAACGCCTATGAGATACTTTGAGAAGATCGCACAACTTTTAATTCTAAATATAGAGGCTGAGAAAGCATACGATTATTGGATACTAGGGATTAGGGACTGATTCCGCACATGACCATAACAAGATCCACAACAACCGTGAATCTATGGTCAGGACCCAAAATCCCACAAATTTCCCAACGAATCCATAGGTGAATCGCACATAGATGTTAGCCTACGCACATTAGTATTCGAGATCTACTCCACTTCCACCTATCATCATCAAACCGTTATCCTTGTTAGACATAAAGAGCTAATAAAGCTAGGGAATTCTCGCACTAGGCCAGATAATCACCCATAGAGTCTGCTATACCCATCATCCACCCTATGACCCTATCTCGGAGATATACATGAAACTATTCCTAGGTTATTTTCCACGTATTCCACAAACCCATAGACCAAATCATGCCAGAGTTCGATATTTATTGGAGCCTTTGAGCAGTCATCCTCGCGATCGATCTATCACACTAGTTTAGGTTAGGAGGGCCTTCTCGCCTTAGATTCACAGCTTTCCACTAGTGCACGTCGAAGACATCGAGATTTCTAACTAGTTTGTCTCGCATCCCACGCATATTCCATCCCCACCGGCTATCTCAAAGACGACCTCAAGAGGTCAAGTGTGAGGAAGAGTTACTTGTAGATTCCCATGCTCGCTTGTCACTTTTCCATCGTACGGTAGCCATCAATAACATGCAATGGAAAATAGGACTGGATAATGAGGGAAAAAAAAAAAAAATAGGTGAATGAGAGAACTTTAATAAAATTAATAGTGCTCCTTTCGTGGAATAGCCAAAACCAAAAAAATACAATTTTAGAAATTTCTAGATATCATAAAACCGATTTAATTTTCATGTTTGTCTACTCTTGGGCTTCAACAACCTCATTGATTTTTCCATAATTTATTATAAGTCACTAGGAAACAACCCTCCTTCCTCAAAATCTTAATCATCCTATACCACTTGTAAAATTAATTAAAAATAATAGTTGCATTTAGGGGCTTAAATTAATCATGACCCTTAAGGGAACAAGTCTTGAAAATAACACACAATGAATCGCATTAGACAATATAATCCAAGTGTCACAATCCTTATTCTTTCAACATATACAACACATAGTGAATTCTAAATGCTCCTCTAAATTCTTGAATTATATGTTTTGACATGAGGATGTATTGGTGTATGTGACTTGCCTTGTCATCACTCGAGGTCTTGTCCACCTCACAAGATGAGTCATCTCGCTTAGGTGAGATCCTAGGTCATAGGAGTTATATGACATATGGAATATTCTATCATTTTTATATGTGTAATTGGCATCATAAGAGTTATATTCCATCTTGGGAATCGTAACTCCTTTTTTCCCTCTTAGAGGGAATGATTATCAAGGCATGGGCTTACACAACATTCCCATATGTACCCTATTTTTTATTTATGAGAATGAGAAGACCTATTTTTCCATGCATGATTTCTGATTGTTTGATTTTACTTGTTGATTACTTGGAGCTTTCTCATCACCATTGGAGTGAAACCTTGTCAATGTGTACGGAATTCAATTTTTATCGTTATAGAATAATATATCATGGTACAAGACATGTGATTTAGTAAATGTGCACTCATTTTTCCATCATTTATAATTACTTCATGTTTCATATTTCATTGCTTCTCATGTAAATTTTAATCATTTTGGAATCTTGCTAATCTAGATTAACATTTATGGTTTTATAGAGTTTGTGTTTGTTTTTAGGTTTTTGTGCTTGTGTGGTTTTCGTGTGTTTTTCCAATG
The DNA here is from genome assembly GCA_018340775.1 of Taxus wallichiana var. yunnanensis. NCBI lineage: Eukaryota > Viridiplantae > Streptophyta > Pinopsida > Cupressales > Taxaceae > Taxus > Taxus wallichiana. Next base: position 445,666,682 of record CM031237.1, on the reverse strand, counting down.
ATCTTAGCTAGTTGTAGCCATGTTTTGTGGAAAGTTTGTTTGGAGCTCCTTTTTCCTCCAACGCTTATTTCACTAAATCTAGAATTTATCCAGTCCGAAAGCAAAAAAATATATCCAATATTGGAATCCAAAACTACTTGTTTTGGATTCCAAAGTGTTAAATGTTAGAATTATCTGGACTCCAAAATTGCACATATTGGATTCCAATATTGCATATATTGGAATCCAAAATCACATATTTTAGAATCCAAAATCACATATATTGGAATTTACTACTCTCCAAAGTCCCATATATTGGAATCCAAAAAGGAAAGTATTGTAATCCATTATATGGGCTAGCATCCACTAGGCATTATCTATGCTTTAGACTAAACAAAACATGTATCTATTTTATACGGGCTAGAAGCAACTAGACATTATTTATGATTTGATATGTACATAACATGTTTATGTTTTAAAAGGGCTAACAACCACCATCCATTATTTATGATATGTTATATACAAAAAAAATTATATTTTAAATGGGCTAATGTCATTAAGCATTATTTATGATTTGTTATGAAACAAATCATGTTTCTATTTTATACAATCTCACCTAAAATCACACACTATTCCCAATATTATCCTAGTACATCTTATTATTCATCCCCTTATAATTGATTGATTAAATTGATTAATCATACACCTTTCACCTTGCTGAATTAATTAAATTAGTCTCTAACATACTTTAGCTAGCTTAATTATCATTTATTAAATAAATGATTAATTAATTATCTTACACATTGTAGCTAATTAAATTAGTTACTTAATTAGGAAAATACACCTATTTTCCTAGTCAACTGCCACTTAGGTTCCCTTTGACCCCACTTGGACTCTAGTTCACCAATCCACCAACTATAATTCTAGAATCCTAGAAAGGTGGGAGCAATTAAATTACACGCATAACCACCTTTCTAGATGCAACTTCCTCCAACTGAATTTATTTACTGCCCCTCATGGGAATAAATTCACCCAAACTATTCAACCTCCCTCAACTATTATTTTTAGCATGTGCATTCAACCACATGTAACCACTTCTAACCACTACTCATCCTCTATAAAAGAGCAATATTATCCTTTATAAATCCGCTTGACTCCTCTTGGATTATCATAAGAAAACTCACAACTTTGCTATTCAATTTATATGCATATTGGAAGTTATATCCAATCCAAATCTTTATATGTAACATTTTCAAATCCCCATTTGGAGTTCACTTTCAAGAGCACCCACAATATAATATTTACAAGGTTTCACAAGCTCAAAAGCTTCTTATAATTGAGGTTTTCTAGAAAGAACTTGTTGGTGCTCGATTTGATCTCGCCCGCTTGTCTTTGAAATTCTTCAATTTACAGGCTCTGTCATGTTTTCTATCTCCCGTATTGATGCATGAAAAATTTGTCCTCCATTTGGTTACCATGATTAGTCCCTTCCTTGGTCGAGGATCACTTAAAAGTCCAAAATTTGTTTTTCATTCCTCTGTCCATGAGAAAGATCTCAGTAATTGGGCAAAAATCGTGTTTTTCCTTCCTTCCATTTTCCACACTCAAATTTTATTGTCCCTGTCATTTTTATCCCAAATATCTGTGAAAACGTGATTGGATGCAACTCGGAAGATCATATTTGGGCCTTATATCATTTCCAAATTCTCTGTCTTGAAAGAAAGATTCATTTCGGGCTCAAATGGTGATTTTCCCTGCATTTTACGGTTTGATGGGTGTATTTTTCTCGTCAAATTTACATCTCAGCATCTGTGGAAATGTGGCCCTTCTATTTGGATGCGGCTCGGTGGGGCACTTTGAAAACTCTAAGGCCCGATTCAATTCAAATCTTTTCCACGTGGAGGGTCGGCACTCATCTGAAAATTCACCTTTTGGTTTGGCCTTGGAGTTGCATCGAGGAGACACATGGAGGTTTTCACTACCTTGCCCAGACTTAGACATTTTTTCATGCAGCCAATGCAACTTTGGCACCATGGACACATGCAAGGCCAAGGCTCATTTGAGGATCCACCTCAGGGTCCCACCTTAACAATTTCGACAGGAGACATGTGGAGGCTTCCGTCGGCTCCGCTCTATACTTAAACTTTTCAAAGCAATTTTGAAAGGTCTGGGACTCATGGAGGGACTGTGCCTGTTTGGGGACCGGCCCCTAAATTTTATTTTAAAGAAGAGCTAGAGGACACTTGAGGCTTCCGCTCACTCGCCCTTGCTTGGGCTTTTCGAACGGCCAAGTAAAATTGTCTCGAACCCTAGACACATGGCACCTTCCGCTGATCCTTCAAATTTTTAACAAATCTTTCAGACTGAGACACGTGGTGAGCCAATGCTTGTTTGGGGTCTCCACTTTTGAGGACCATACCAAAGGTGCACCAAGGCGACACGTGGAGGCTTCTGCTGGCTCCTTTTACTAAGACTTTTTCAAAGGCCAAAAGGCATTTTTCTTGGGCCCAGGGCATGTGGAAGGCCTACGCTTGTTTGGAAACTTGCCCCAGTACTTCTCCTTTATAGTTGTGCCAAGGAAACACGTGGACGAATATAATATAAATTAGAAAAGGGGCATAATCAATGGTTGCTATGCATTTCACCTATTTTTCTACCATTTTTTCTCCAAGACTCCTAGAGATGCGAATGCACACTTTTTTTCACTTTTTTTATGAAATTCCTTGTCGTTTTTGTCTACAAAGTGCCATTGAATGGATTTGAAACTTAATTTGTGAGTCCAAGGATTGTTAAGATCAATATTTTGAAGTTGGAGTTGCTCGGGCACTTGCAAAAATGTGAATTACCAGAGAAGATGGATGCGGGGTAGAATTACAGAGGAAAAAGAGGGAAAAGGATGAAATGATGAAGGTTGTAGGCACAAAGGATGGAAAAGGTGTTGCCTCGAGAGCGAAAAGGATTTCCTGTCAGATCCAACTGTGCAGAGCCTCTAAAAATGATTAAAATGGGGATTTCTCACATGACAAAATCAAAATGATTAAAAGGATTGTCAAAAAGGTTGTGGCATGGCATCCTAGTCATTAGTCGAGGGCCCAAGAAACGTGATCAATTCATAATTGGTCCACTGGCAGCTTTTGGATGTGAATTTGTTAAACGTCACTTTTCTGAGGCAAATTGGTAACAAGCAAAGGTCCCTCAAATATTCTTATTTTTGGGGGAAAATTTGGGATGAGTGAGCGAGTGAAATGTATAAATGCAATGAGAATACTCTTGCAAAAGGTCGGGGTTGAATTATTAAGAGAAAATTGAGAAAAGTTGTCTTCTTGAGAGACCAATCCGAGATAACTGTTAATTTCTTCTATGTTAGATTTTCTATCATGTCAATTTGGTTACAGATGTATAGCCATTGATGAGCACTGAGATTGCTCTAGAAGCTTTCCCCTGCTGATGAATCTAAGCAATTTTGAAATTAATTTGTGTCAATCTTGGAGCAATTAGTGTCTGCTTTGTTTCAAAATGTCTACAAGTAGTTTTTCTTGTTCCTATTGCAATATTACATTGAAATCTTTGTGAAATCACACAAGATCTCATCCCTGTGATAGTTTAGTGGCATTTTCAATTTCATTTCAAGAAGAGCCTTCATCCTGTGATGAGATAAACAAATTTAAAATCACTTCATTGTCATTTGTTGATAAAGATTGTTTGTAAGTATTTGGGTGTACCTTAGGCATGATTGATCAAAGATTTTGGTGTTTAATTGAGTCTTTTAACTCAAGCCTTCATGTTAGATTCTCAAAGATTGTGTGAAAACATGTTGATTTGGGCCTCCATTGAAGCACACCTTCTGGTTGAAGGAACATCTTAACTATTCTGAAGCTTTTTGTTGTTGAGTTGTCCATTATTGTGAAGTTTCTCAAAGATCTGGTATAATCAACTTTATCCTGCTTAATCTCCCACCAAAACCATTTAAAACCATGAATCCATCCTGAACTACCCATGTTTTCCCTATATATCAACAAAGGAACAAAATCTATTTACTAAAATATGCAGAACAATCAGGATTTCATAATGTCTTCAGTAACCTTAGCCTTGTTTTGAAAGTGTCTCCATCTTTTAGAAGTGACAACTATTAAGAGTTAAATTATGGAGTATTGATCATACTTTCCCAAGGTTTTCCTTATAAAATTTGTGCAAAAGAAGGATGTCTCCATCTCCTTCATCAAACAGAGGTTACACTATGGGTCCTCTCACCCTGGACGAAAGGCACGGCCTAAAGTAGCGAGGATAGGTCAAATCCTCTTGAAGGTGTTATCCATCTCTCCACAAATATGAGTAACAAAGGGCTAGTTAGATCTCATCCTGGCTATAAAATGACACACATCATGATCTATCTATCTCTAAGCTCCATGTCGAATCTATGATGCTACTCATCTTGAAAGGGAGAAAAAATTGGATACCAACAGAAATGTCTAGATGGTTTGATTATCTATTTATTTTTCTTTCATTTTAGTTATATTTTCTATGCTCATGCTAAGGATGGGAAAACAAGACCATAAATAATACAACTACTAAAAACCATAAATGAAAACCAAAAATGAAAACACAACTTAAACTACTCTAATCTACTCCTACATAAAATTAAGATAATCGATAAAGGGGTAAGGATGGGGAAACCATGAATTAGTGGTTCAATTACTACCCATTTATTGGGAGTGATACAAAGTTATGTTATAGTTCCTTGATCCCGAGCACATTTCTTCCAAGAATCTCCATAATTTTATAGGGTTCGATCTATAGAGTGTTTAACTTGGAATGTTATCCCTTCTTCTCATGGGCCTTATCCAACATAAACACCAAGTATGAGATCCCAAAAGCTTTCACTTTAGCCCACATCAAACCTTATTTTGATAATATCTTGATGTCGGTTGAAGTTCAAAAGCGATTCTCTCCCGAGGACCTTCCATTTGTAGAATTTCTAGAAATCTAGAATAGATCTAACCATATATTCCCATATGATCCTATATAAATTAGTAGTTAGGGATCCCGAGCATGATGGGGAATATAAGATGTTGTGTGTGGAACAAAAGAAATAGAGATATCTTGAGATTTTGCTTTTTTTTTTTGGTGTGATATTCCCGTAGTGCATATTTTAAAAGTGAATACCAATACCTAGGCATCTTCATAGTAAACTTTTAGATGAATCGATTATGTTCTTGTTAGTGGATTAAATCACTCCATCCCTTTGTGGGTAGTAGTTTAAGGATAACTTAATGATGACCTCATTGTTGTACACCTAATCCACAAATAGAATGGATCTGAAATATGGACCATTTTCATACACTAGATAAAAAGGGGTTCCAAATATAATGACAATGTTTTATTCTAGAAAATTGATGATGTCTCTATCGCTATTATGTTTAATGGCCACAACGTCGGATATCTAGTGCATTAATTATCCTCGATGGGTACATAATTTCAGCCTTACGAAGAATTTGGGTTAACAACCCCATAAAATCTAATCCCCGCTAAGCAAAGGGGTTCACCTCAACGATTGGCTATAATTTCATAGGAGTAAGTTTCCTTTTGCAAAAACTTGTAATTGGGGGCAAGTCTTGATGTGGTTGTGGACATATTTAAATGATGTTGGTAGTCATAACCAATGCACAAGATCCTATAGATGATCACATTCCCAAACAGATGTCGACTCCTACTCTTTTTGTTAAAATGTCTCATTATCTCTTGATCGTCTCATCCATCTACAAAATGGAGATAGATGCCTTCATAATTCTATTGGTTCCAAATCCCTTTCCATGGTGCCTAATTAGTGCATTTGATCTTTATAACTATCCTTTGTTCTTGGTTTCTCATATCATTCATCTCTTACTAGGTGTGTATGATCTACCAAGGGTCTAATTTCATCATGAACTAGGTGAGATCATGTCCACTATTTATATTCACTAGTCATATCACCAAATAAAACTCTTGGATTTTCATCATCCATCTACCTCTCCTTTCTCCCGTGTCATTTTTTACCAAGCATAGTTTTCACCGTAGGATTTGGAAAGATAATAAAACCCCTACTTCATAGAATGTAATGTGTAAAATTATTCACCGACATACCAAATTGTAATAATATTTGTCCATTAGGGAGTATATCAACTCAAATTCCCATAAAATTGTGCTCATGAAAGAGATGAGATGTTCCCCATTATCGATCTTCCGAATGAGTATTATTGTGATGTTGTGATATGAGGTAAATGAATACAAGTAGAAATCCTTGGAAAAGTACAGACTAGATAAAATTGGTGCTTAGGTGATGACATTTTTGATATCTTAGAAAGCGGCTTTAGCCTTCATCATACACTTTATCTTGGCATCATATTTAAATATAATGTTTAGTGGTTTAACTATTTCAGCAAATCCTAAAATAAATTTGTGAACAAAATTGGCCTTCCCAACAAATATTTTAATTCCTTTTTGTTTTAGGAAGGGGAATCTTAGAAATAACATTAATACCATAAATTTTAATTGAAATAACTCCTCTTTTTATTATGTGACCATAAACTTACCTTTTTAATGCTAAAAAGGCATTTTTTGGGTTTCAGGGAGGTATCATATTACCTGCATCTCTCAAAAATTCACTTCTAATTGCTAACATGCTTCGACATATTTTTTAAAAATACATTCAAATCATCCACATATATCATTATGCATTTACCAAATGAACCTTGAAAGGTTGTTTTTATGGCTCATGAGAAGTTAGGACTTGCATTGATCATGTTGAAAGACATGCACTTGTAGGAAACGATTTTGCACTTGGTGGTGAACATATTTTTACCCTATCCTAGTGGTCTACTAGCACTTGATTATACCAAAAAAACATCAAGGAAGGACAACATCTTTGACTCATCGACCATGTGTATTACTTCACCTAATGAGGGTAGAGGGAGATGTCCTATTCTAGTTTCTAAAATCTATACACAACTTGATTTCTTCGTGCTTCTTGTGTATGGGCTCTAAGTTGGAGACCCAAGTAGAGTGTATTATTGAGAACATGATTGCTTTGTTAAGAGGATTTTATGGAATTATTGATAAATCAAAGGCTCAAGGACTATATTTACTTATCTCTACCTTTTTGTGAAATTTAACTTACCCTCTTTAAGGGAGTGGTATGCTTGATAATTCAAGCATAAAATCCTCAGTCATTAGGGGACCATGAAAAAACATATTGATAAAGAGGGTCATAAACTACTATTTTTTTATATTAGAACACATAAGGCCAATGCTGACTATCTTGAGTGAATTCATAGATCCCAAATCCATCAGATAGATTCTTGTTAGCTATACTTGGGTCGACACAAATATCTAGTGTTTATATATAAATCAAACAAGTGTTTTAAAGTAATCATACCTTTAGGAATTTTATCATCCTTAAGAGAACAATTTACCATTTACACATGCTTTCTCTTGTTGTAAGGAATCCTAATCCTTCTCATCAATAACAAGAGACTCAAACACATCAAAGAATTCATGAACCAAGTTAGTTGTTGATTATCATAAAAACATGGAAATTTCCTACATTATCGAGCATGAAGGCACAATAAACCATCTCTATAGAAAATTTCCATAATTTAGGTTTTTTAACAGAGATAAATGGGTTGAAAAGGAGGTCAATACATACACTATCTATTATTGTTCCCTGTGTACAAATAAGATATCAAAAGCATTAAATGCTTCAATAAGGCCCAAACTCTATGCTTATGCCTTTTCAAATAATACAACTTGCATTAAAACTCAATTTTGACCTGATTGAAGACAATTCCATAATCTCTTACCATGGTCCAAAGACACCATGATAGCCTCATATTCTTCCATGTTAATTGTGTATGGTAACATTAAGTGATGAGCTATGAGGTACTACTTTCCTTTTGGATCCACCAGAGTGATTCATGCGTCCAATCCTTTCTTGAGTGGCCTCTTTGTCAAAATAAAGGGTCCAAAATATGGCAACATTTATGTCCAAAGAAGTACTTGTAACAAACTTTATAGTTAGAGTATAAATACCAATTCTAGAAGAAATAAAATTTACCTTTTTATTCTTGACATTTTATTCAATAATCATGTGTCTCATTCTAGGCTCATACTCTATTTAGATCTGATTAGGCACTCTTTCCAATGTAGCCACATATAGGAGAAAATTTGTATCCATGTCATTATTCAACATATTTGGCCAATCCCACATTCCATAGGCTTCAAGAATGTCCACTACTTAGATGTCGATGAAATGTAGATCATGAGGTCCAAAGTCTATCTACATGTGGACATTTAAGAAATCCCTAAAAACTTCAAATTATGGATGAAAACCCACTTGGAACTTTTAGGAACTAATCCCAATTTCTTGCCAATAGTTGTAGGAATCATATTGATACTAACATTAAAATCAACCATTCATTTATGTACTTCTTTCTAAATATTATAATCATGAGTAGAAAATGTGGTAGTTTAGTTTTATCTTTATGAATCACCGCATTGGTATGGGTAGCCATTTTATTGTACAGACGGGTAGATTTCTTAGTTAAGGACTCAAATAATAGGTCTCTTTATTCAATTATTTGTGTTAACTCATGTAATGTAATATTTTCAGTTGTCCTTTTTCATATCTTCCATAATGTTGTATCTTATAACTTTTTTATGGGTGGTGAGGATTCTTTGTTCAATTGTGGCTCATTCCCTTTGGAGGTGGTGAATTGTTGTCTTCTCAAGGATGGGGTGAAATAAACATATTCTTTTTGGGTATTAAAGTGGTCAATGGTTATTTGCAACTACTCCTTAAAGCATAATTGTTCCTCTAGAATTTTTGTAAGACATGAATTTCATTGGTATTATCTTCAAGATCATTATCATCTTGACTCAAAAAACTAAAGGTTTATAAGATAATGATAGAATTATATGCCTCGTGGGATCCTAAAGAAGATAAAGTTTCATGAGTATTTAGAACCATCTCATACCCTTAAATCTCCTTTTAGAAGATTTTGTAGGAATTACAAAATTCCACACAATCCAACTCATTGTGATAAGCAATTTTGTGAACCTTATACCATATTGGCTATGTTAGCTCACAAATTTTAAGGTTCAAGATTATTAGGTTCAATATTATTAGATTAGATGGTCATCTAAGTCCCCGATAAAAATAACTTTGAGAAAATTTTTCCCAATCTACATGATCTACTTTCCTCTTAAGATTTAGAAAGTCATTTCTCAACTTTTGAACCATGCTTTGAATGGAACCCAATTCTTCTTTCACAATTTTTTAGGAGGAAGAGTGCATTATCCTTCATTTTAACCATTGTTTGTCTTGGGATTTAATAATATCATTAAAAATAGTAAAGGATGATTTAGCTAATTTTTCCTTAGGGTTCATACATTAACCACGAGTTCATGATTACTCATAGGAAAGTTATGATTCATATTGGGGATATGATTCAAGACAATAACATTATGGAAAACATCTTGAGAACAAGCCCTTTGGTGACACAATTGTCTATCGATAGTGATGGATTCTTTATAGGCCATTACCAAGGTTGGAATTTTGTGAGATTAGCTCAATAAAATAGAAGTCATGGGATCCCATGCATTTATATACATTTCCGGGCTAGATAAACATTTAGGCCATAGGTTGGGGACACCCTTATATACATATTTTAAAATTGTGCATTAAAGGCTTTGATGGATTAATTTGGCTCCCTCTAAGGCTAGCAAAGTGATGGTACAAGACACTAGGATGTGTAACCCTCCAAACCAATATATGAAAGATGTTTCAAACATTTTCCAATCAATAATGGATCCTTGGGGTACATTTAGGGACCAACCATAAGAAACATCTTGGAATGAAAAGGAGAACATGCAACAAGAAACATCCTTGTATTCCAAATTCAAGAGATTTAATATAGACTTAAATTATGTAACAAGGTCTTCGATTATCCTTGATCCATCCGGGATAAACTTAGGACAATATCATTTAAGAGTTATGAGAAAATCATATACATCAACTAGAATATTAATAGTGGTTCCTCCCACCTAGTTAGCCATGGGTAGAATTTACGCGGGTCTAGTAGTTATGGGTCACGGATCTATGTCAAAATTTTATTGGGCTAAGTTAGTATGCCTCCCTTTATCAAATTCAAGTCTCATGTATGACTCTAAAGGTCTAAACAATAATAGCCTAACTTATATCTAGACCGAGTGGTGGTGTAGGGGTTTCCAAATTGACACAACTTAATATAAAAACCTTGTGTTGTTCTTTAGGTAGTTTACAACCTCATCCCTCCTAGTTCCAAATTTATATTGATATGGGTTTTACACACACCACAATTAATGGAGAAAATCCTCTCATTTTAGGATTGTTGGAAAGTGATATAGGGCATGAGTTACATGTATGCGAATCTTTCTATGGAAAAATGATAAAATAGAAAGCTTTCAAATATTAAAACCACAAAAAGTTCAACTTTGTAATGGGTTACCTCACGCTCCTCACCGGTCAAAACCAAAATCTAATCTAGGATGATTTTACACATTTAATGCTAAAATATAAAAGACACGTTGATTAAAAGAAATATAAAATGGGAGAGGACTAAAGAGAGATGATTTATCACACTGTTTGGATGACCATCATTTAAACCGCATGTATAAAATTCATAACTTCACTTAACCAAAACTAACTAATTATATTTTTAATCATAATTAGTTAGGAAGGTGCATGACTCAAAGGAACAAAAATACATAAATATATGCTATGACAGCTTGTTTTCTAAGACACCGATAATATTATAGCTAACTAATGCTCATTTAGTAAGGAATTAGAATAAAAACTACACAACTATATATAGAGAAACTAAAACCAACATTATCTCGATTTTAATAATTTATGTGGCAAGACATGCAAATTTCAAACATCAACTTAGTTAGTGATCATCCATGTGAGAAATGGGATAATAATCCAATCACAAATACTAAATACTTCTTGAAATTATTGGAAGGATAAAGTTTCACTCGTATTACATTAATATGATAGAATTCCCTTATTTTACATCATGCATACTTACACATATATATAGTGGATTCCCATTTTTCTTTAGTGGGATTGCACTGCTCCACCCCCATACAATTGGATTTTTAAATATGTTGTTTTTTTCCTTATATCCCTTATAATGGCTTATTTACCTTTTATATGAATTTAATATTGATATCAATAACTCGTATAAGTGGGTGGAAGAAAAATAAGGCCTTTAAGATCTATGCATTTCGCCTAAATAAATCGGACTCAATAGATCCGAGTTGAAATGAGACAATGCTACTCAAGAAGGGAAGTGGTCAAGGTCTAGAAATTGAGGGTGAAATAGGAAGGAAATTATTATTGAGGATTTTGTTTTTGTGAAGGAAGGGTTTATAGATATGAGGATTTATTGAAATTAGAGTTAGTGTGTCTCATTAATGAACTCTTTGTGGCATATAACCATAACTATAATGTGAAATGTGTGTACATGTTGCTCTTTCTTAGAAAGAATGGAATTTTTGCACATGAGTGGTAGAAATCCCTACCCGTGCCATAATGGTGAACCAAAGCCACTATGATCTATAGTGGGGAATTAGAAACTTTAGAAATGCTAATACAAGAAGTAGGGATGACTAAATTAGGAAACAAAACATATCGTGGTAAAAATTTAAGCAAATGCTAGGTAATAAGAAATTGGAAAGAAATGGTAAAACCATTAAAATTGTAACTTTTGAAAACCGTTTTGGAAACTTTTGAGAACTACTGGAAACAATATAATATTGTATTCCATGATATACCATTTTTTATAAAAGAGAAAATTCATGAATTGATGAAATCAAGGTTTCTAAGTCAAGAATTTACAACTAAGTTCTTTGACGATACCAAAAATATTAAGGACACTCTTAAAATTCATAATTAGAGGTTTGTCATGTGCAAGGTTTTCAATTATGAAAACTCGCTATAAGTAAATTGGAGCCCTCAATACCTTGTTAGTGTATTCAATTACTACACACTAAATTATAAGTGATTAAGCTGCACTTTTAGTATTTAGTTGTGATATAATGTTGTTTCTATTTATAGATAAGAGTAGCAATCAAGTTATTGACTTGATTGACTTCCACTATTTATAGATTAAAACAATTATTAATAGATTAAAGAAAACTTTCTCTCTAAGATAACTACTCTCTAATATATTAATAGCCTTTACTCATTTTTATAAAATCATAAAGAGCTAGTGTTAGGTAATTTAGTATGGAAGAGAGACTCATTGTAATATTTCTCTAAGGAGGTCCATTGACCCTCCTTCATATAAGATTAATATTATAATAGTCATTCTACCTTGATCATATATGTGTTTATATTGCTTTTATGTTTCATAAGTATGCATATGCAATTATAGGTGATAGTCTAGAAGTTAATGCAATAATCTTGTAACTTGTCCAAAATTTCTAATATAACATTTAAAATCAATACATGGTTCCATACACTCCTTGGTAAAATGGAATTATTGAGAGTAAAAATAGGAATTTAACAAAAATGGCATTGTATGATATAGTCCAAGAATATGGCATCTATATTCTAGGTTAATGTAATTGATTGTGCTAAATACATTCAAATTGCATGCCCCACAAGATAATGAAAAACACGACACTAGAGGATGCTTGGTCCCATGCCAAACTTGATGTTTCAACATTTTGAGTTTTATATAATGAGGCTTGGGAATTTATTCTTGCTAAGAAATGTAAAGCCTTGCAAAAAAGAGTCATTTTTAATGGTTGTTGCAAGGATGTGAAGTCTTATTGATTGTTTGACTTGGTCACACATGATGTTCTATTTCGACATGATGTTTAGTTTGATGAGAATATCCTCCGTGAGTATTCACCTTCACCTTCTTCATCATACACCTTTTCACTCTTCTCGATGATGATGACAGTGATGATATTGTTAATACTCTATTGCACATGTAAAAAAACATTTTGAATATAACTTTACAACCACCACAACCTCTACCAAAATGAGTTTACACAAATTTCACCGAGGTTGGTGACATGGTAGGGGATCCGAGAGATCTAAAGAGGATGAGACCACAACATCCATATGGTATTTTATATTTGACGCAAATGGTAGTGAAAAGGATCTAGAGATTTATCATCATGCTTTGCCAAGTATCCTAAATGGTAGGAAGTTATGGTATAAGAACTTCAACAATTAAAAAGAATAACATATGGGATTTGAATCTTCTTCCAAAGGTAGAAAAATAGTGAGGTGTAAATGGGTGTACCACAATAAATGTGCAATAGACAAATCCATTTAGTGAATAAAATCTCAACTAGTAGCAAAATGTTTTTATAGGTCAAGGAGTTGATTACCATTAAACCTTTGCTCCAATTGCCAAGATGAACTCCATTCGATTAATACTCTTGTTGGTTTCAACACAAGTTTGGGAAATCCATCAAATGGATGTCAAAAGTGCCTTCTTGAAGGAGACTTATAAGAAGAAAGGTACAAGTCCCAACCTCCAAGGATTATCGAATGAGAACTCCAATTATGTGTGTAAATTAAAAAATTCTTTATACGACTTAAAATAAACTCATTGAGCTTGGTATGAAAAGATTGACATGTTTCTTATCAATTATGGTTTTACATGAAAGTACTTTGATCCTATAATTTACAAGAATAAAATAGACAAGAAACTTCTAATATTGGTCCTTTATGTTGATGATTTAATCATTACAGGAGCTTCCATAAAGCAAATTCATGATTTGAAAGCAAGGTTAATGAAGTCTTTTGAGATGACTGACATGGGTTTGTTACATTTTTTCCTTGGTCTACAAATTTCACAGTTTGAGAAAGGTATTTTTGTCCATCAATCTAAATATTCTCAAGATATTCTATGCCACTTCAACATGGAAAATTGCAAGTCTCGCATTGACACCTTTTAAATCTAGGGTCATACTTTATACTAAGTGTTCTTCTCCTTTAGTTGATGGTACACTTTATAGGCAACTTAGTAAGAAGTCTATTATACTTGACTCATACACGTCCTTATATCTCTTTGCAGTGAATCTTGTATCATGCTACAATTAGGACCCCCATGAAATCCCATGACATGGTGCTAAACACACTTTACATTAACTTTGTGGTATTTTTCACTATGGTATTGAGTACAAGTTAGGCGATAAATCCTCAATTTCTAGTTGCACTTTTGGGGAAATAACAATTTTTTCTCTCCTTCTAATGAAATAACAACACTCGAAGACTACACAAATAGTAATTGAATAGGAGATCTAGGCAATCACAAGTTGATTACATGATACATCTTTCATCGTGGGGGAGGTCTCGTGACTTGATCTTGTAAAAAACAAACTACTATTGTTTTGTCTACAATGAAAGTTGAGTACAATGGAGTTGTTGTTGTTGAACGTGAGTCAATATGGATTTGGCATATGCTCTCCGAGTTCAAAGTTCCATAACCCTACCCTATAACACTTTGGTATGATAATCAAAGTGTTATCCATGTCTCTTATGCAACCCAACGGAACACCAACAAATGAAACACATTGAAAATCATACACATTATATTCAATAACTAATATAGGAGAAGGTTATCAATCTTAAGTTTTACTCGAATAAATGATTAGGTTGCAAAAACATCTTCACAAAAGTCCTCGCTTGAAAAGACATTTGTTGAACTCGATAATTCTTGGGCATAAAGGAAGGTATCATCAAGGGAGGATAGTTTAGTGATTTCCCTTCACAAAAGTACATCTCAAGGGGGAATGCTAGTGAATTTAATTACTATACACTATTGTCTCATGACTAAGACGTACTTGTAATTTTTCATTATGATATAATACTTGTTCTATTTATAGAGAAGAGTAACAATCAAGTTATTGATTTGATTTACTTCCACTATTAATAGATTAAAGCAATCGCAAATAGATTAAAGCAAACTTACTTTACAAGTTAACTACTCTACAACCTTAATAATCTC
Source organism: Taxus wallichiana var. yunnanensis (assembly GCA_018340775.1). NCBI lineage: Eukaryota > Viridiplantae > Streptophyta > Pinopsida > Cupressales > Taxaceae > Taxus > Taxus wallichiana. The sequence continues at coordinate 445,651,656 of CM031237.1, read as the reverse complement.
TACTTGTTTTTAGAATAGCATAAAGAGCTAGTATTAGAGGTGATTAAATGTGGAAGAGATTCATTGTAATACTCCTTTGAGGGCCATCAACCCTCTCATTCTACCTTAATCATATACGTGTTTGTATTATTTGTATTTTTCACACATATACAATTATAAGTAATAGCCTTAAAATTATTATAACAATCTTAGGCCCTATCCAAAATTTCAAATACACATTTTATCCCAATAAAAATAAATAAAATTATACCGTTAACATGTTTTTTAACAAAACGTGTGCTCATTAACCTTGCTTCTAACATACTTCACAGTAAATAAAAACGTTGTCATAACCCGACAAGGAGGCCCATGAAATTCTTTACTTATAATTTAAGTTTCTAAAAGAAGGGCTAGATTCACGTTATACCTCAAGGGCAAAGACAGTTCACGGAAGCTTGTTGCTAAAATCCCATGGGAATCACGTCACGTCTTTTGCTAAACCTCTGTACCATGCACTTCGCATAACCTATTTAACTGACAGACCTGTTCATATAAAACATTGTTTCAGTAGTTAACGGTCCATGAATTAGCTCAAACACATTACATTGCGCGCCTCCGCCAAAAGAATTTTCTTCACTTTTATAAAAGCTGGCCAGACACTACTGTACGCCCTCCGGCAGATGAACCGATTTCTTTCGTACTTGATTGAAAGGAAACACACAAGTATGAGCGAATGGCAGATAACATTATTCATATCATGAAATTCGCAGGTATGCTTCCGACACTCGGTCATTGACATTACATGCATTTTATTTTTACTGCACCGTGCTAACACATGCCCGTTTAATTCACCAACTGGGAATGCTTTTTCTTAGAAAGAGTGGTGTGATAATTTCAGGTTGATTTGTGCTGGTCATAAAATTAGTAAAAGAGTATCTGGGTTATAGGCTCTGTTGTTTAGAATTGGCTGAACTTAGCACTCGGGGTATTTAGCAATTGAAATGAGAGGATGCATCTACCACGCTTTCGAACTGTAAATGATAGGGCAGATTTTGCAATTATCCGTATGAATGAATTAACTAGATTTATCTCCATAACCAAAGAATGCTAAGTCATGGAACTGACAATGCACAGACTGTGGGGATGGAGGCATCCTGACTGACAAATTTCATGCATTAGTCTTGTAAGAGTCAGGACCTTGAAATTCGGCTCAGCAGGCTTTGCCCGCATTTTTGTGAACCCTCCTTTCCCTGGTTACAAGACCTTTGCAATGAAACCATTTGTCGGAGGTGGCAGATTGCTTTTCAATAAGTTGAAATAATATATTTGTCAAAAGAAATAATATAATACATATATATTTATCTCATGAATATATATATATATATATATATATATAATTATATCTATGATATATACATACATATAATTATATCTATGTATATGTATGTATGCATGTATAATTCTGGTGTGATTGGATTGTGGTTATGAGGTTGCAACCAAGGGTAAGAGTATATTGGATGCGAGTTTGGTCACAAATTCAAAACTGAAAGGAACACAATTTGAACAATTTGAAGGCAAATGGAAAGAAATCCCCTTGTGGAAGCTCACAAGAAGATCTCATAGGCCATATTAACACGTGGCTTTGTAGTAATTAAAAGGCAATCCTTTGCAGACACCTAATTTTGGTACAAGAGTAGTTATTTGTTATAGTTTTGCATTGTTCTAGTGTACTTATGTGGTTGTCAATTAATGGTCCATAATAGGCTCATATTGGCACACTTTTCAATGTTTTGCGTGTTCCTTGTTGTTTCCTCTTCTCCGTTCTTTCGCTTTCCCTCCCCTTGTTTCTTTTGGTTTTTTGGCCCCTTGCTAGAATTGTGGAGTACGACTTTGATCAAGCCAGAACCGTATAGTACAATTCTTGGTCACCTGCCACATTGGTACCCTATGTTGCTGGTTACTTTCTTTGTGTGGGTCATTTGACTCTTATTTGGGTTCCCTAGGTTTTTTGACCTTTATTTGTCATCTCCTTCTAGTTTTGTGTCTATGTGCACACCAATGGGGTCTTAATTTGAATTCAAGAAGAAGATAAATACATAGGTGCATTTAGGATAAGAGTTGAAGGATAAAGAAGCATCCATGTGTCAAAGGGGTAACACACATTTAGATCAGCATTCAAGCTTAAGAAAATTTAAAGAGCATATAGCATTTATTGTTGCATTGATTTGGTCATTAAAAGTGATAAGGGTTGGGCATTGCAATACACTGGACTACTTGCCGTTTTGCATTATATTTGTTGTGGTCACATCAAAGAATTCAGTTTCCTAGAAATCTGCACAAACTTCTGGAAAAGCAAGCAAGGATTTTTGAGCCTTGAAGCAGAGCAACGGGGTTATGTGAACATATTTTCCATATTTGGTATTTGCTAGGAACGTATGCTATGGTTCTTGTCATGCCAACTAAGGAGTGTACGGTTTTAGTCAGGGTTTCAAGGCTCTTCGTTCGCTGATTTTTCTAGGTCTTCACCTTTTTAATAGATATACTAAACGAGGGATAAAAGGGGCCCTCACCATGTGAGTTAAGCTAAGGGGTCTTCTTCACCTTGTTGTTTAGATTCGTGTTGCATTGGCTGTTTTTGATGACTGTTTGCAGAATTGTGACAAATCACATATTCTTCTAAAACCCTTTCTTGTTAATTATAATTACTTTAAGAACACACTCTTATGCAATTAGGTCAGAATTCACTGATATACATATGGATTGCAATGTATGTGGTGCAACGGGGTTATGCGATCATATTTGCCATATTTGGTATTTGCTAGGAATGTATGCTATGGTTCTTGTTGTGCCAACTAAGGAGTGTACGATTTTAGTTAGGGTTTCAAGGCTCTTCGTTCATACTGATTTTTCTAGGTCTTCTTCAACTTTTTTAATAGATATACTAAACGAGGGATAAAAGGGCCCTTCACCATGTGAGTTAAGCTAAGGGGTCTTTTTCCCCTTATTGTCTAGACTTGTGTTGCATTGGCTATTTTTGATGACTGTTTCCAAAATTGTGACAAATCACATATTCTTCTAAAACCCTCTCCTCTTAATCATAATTATTTTAAGAACACACTCTTATGCAATTAGGTCAGAATTTTTTGATATACGTATGAATTGCAATGTATGTGGTTAGTTGTGCATTGTTTTAAATATATGTCATATAACAACAATTATACAATTTTTAGTTGCTAACTGTCCAACCATGTTGTCTACTTTCTCTTCATTATTTCTGTGCTCACATCTTCTAACATTGGTATCAGAGCCATTGGTATTTGATGAGTTCAAAGTCTGGGGAAGCCATTGAAGGTACATACAACGAGGAGAAGAATATTTGTAGAGAATTCGTGACAAGAGCAAAGATGTCATTTACCAGTCTCTGTTAATTTGTAGATATAGACAAGTCATTACAGAGGCATGCTTTTTGAAGAAATTTTCCAAACAAAGTTGCGATTTGTGCAGATTTTGTTGTTACTACAAACGCGAATGGAGGAGGACAAAATGCGACAGAAGAAACCAATATAGAAAGACGTTAGTGCATAAACATCATCTCAAGGTATTCCAAGTCTGTTCGAGGGCATTTTTGGGGCATCCACATATGTTTAAGGGCATTTTAGGGTGTTTCAAAAGAAGTTGTTATTGCTATGGAATAAAATGCGAATAGCAGGCACTTTTGAAGGTAAATGTGAGCTGTAGACGTTGGAAAAGACACGATTCATTCAAGTCATGGGTTATAGACGTTTGCTATGCAAAAGAATTTCGAGTTATAACTAAGATTTCTAGTTTTTGTGGTGTTTGGGGCACAAAATTACATAATCAACCAGAGGTAATCAGCCCTATATGCAGAGCTCATAGTTTTTTTGCATTTATTTTTTAATTAGACATGTATGAAGACTTTGAGATGCATTTAGTTTTGGGATTTGATGGGTTTGACTTGGAGATGGAGACATCTAACGAGGAGTGGTAGATAGGAGTAGTCGATTAAGAGGTTGATAAAGCTCATGATCCAAGTGGTAATTTAGGACAACATTCATAACAAAATATTGGAAAACTAGTAGGTCATCTTGGCGGGGCATAATTTTGCGATAATAGCTCAAAATAACCACATTCCAAAAGCATTAGAAATAATGAGCACAACATGATCAAGGGTGCAAAACACACATGTTAAGTTTGAACCCCTGAAAACCACTTCGGAAGGACTGAAATTTGCAAATTGTAAAAATCTAGATAAGTTTGAAAACCTTTACAAATCAAAATTGTCTTTTTATGAGTTTCATGTCACAAAAAGTCCTCTTAAATTCTTAGGGGAATTCTTGCCACATGATTTTTGAAATCCAAGTGATCTTTTCAATTTCTTTTTTAGACTGATTTTTCCTACTAAAAATAGCTATATAAAGAATAGTCATCTAAAAGTAAAAATGAGAGAGAAGTTTTGTAGCCAAAACATATCTTCTCAAGAATTTCTCCCCTTTTGTAGAGAGGAGAGGGTGGTAGCTTCACATCTTTGCTCAAAGATCTTTACCTCGCCTTTTGTAATTATACAAGTGAAATAGTTTACATCCATTCTTAGAGATAACCATACATACCTCTTAGGTCAATGAAGTATACATACCTCTCAAGTTAATGAATTAGTAAATTCTTTTTCAAAAGCTAGTTATATTTTTATCTCCATCCATTCGTAGTCCATTCGATTCAATCATGCAATTATTTATATGTTACAATGTTTATAATTAATCGCCTCTAGCTATAACATAGCTAAGTCCCAACAATATAGCGTGTTGTGTGTTGGATTCTTGATCCAAATCCGAATTAGTGCAACTTTCACTCCCATCATCAATGAGCATCTGGATCCTAGGAAGTGTTCATAGAAATCTACGGAAAGGCCGAGAAACATAGGGTAATAGTGCGAAGAGCAATTTCGAGGAGAAAGGCGAAGGTATTGCTACCTTTGCTCCATCAATGACACATCGACAATTGAAGGTGTGGTTATTAGAGTTCCAACAGAGACTAAGAGAGCCTCGCAGATGGCTAAGGCCTCGAATATGAAGAAGAATGAGAGAAGGTGAGGGAAAAGACATTCTCAAAAGATATACACTGTATCTTCCTAGCGGAGCATTAATGATCCATTGATGGAGGAAAAACAAGCCACATCTCTCATGGAGAAGTTAATTGATAAGTACACCATTTGGTGTCGATGCCCCTCTTTGATCAAATCAATGAGTTCCATAAGGATATTCCTATAAAGATTTTCAATCATTTTGATACAAGCATAAGGAAGTCTAGCTTTGTAGTGTAGGGTCAGCCACAATAGATTTCCTATGAGTTGACAAACATGACACAAACTCTTGATCTTCCTAATGATGGAAGAAAGGTGGAGAAGACTAAAATTCTAAAGACCGTAGAATGAAATTTTGTTGAGTTTTGTAGATTTAAAGATCGGACATACAAAGATCAGTGGAGGTCCAAGTCTTCCAAGACTTGGTGTGTTGTTGACTAATGGGCGAGACATGAGATTTTGACTTGGATCTATGATGCAGGGCATCCAGCATCACATGAAATCCTATGTCATCCAAAAAGATTACAAATGGAGTCGATCAGTGTTTGCATTCTATAGAGCATTTTATAGGTCGTGCGGTGAAGAAATACATTTCTAAAGAGTCATGGAGTCTTGTGTTTCATTTTTTGGAGTGCGCAAGTCCTTTGTGCAATGTTTGTAGAGTGCGCAGCCTCTACATAATGCATGGTCTATTGCAGTAATCGTCCGGTCTGCGCAACATTGTTTTATACAATCTTGTTTGAGTTGCGAACTTGGAATAGTTGAATGTGGAAGGCGCAAGTTTCGGAGAAGGCCGAGTGGTTATGTTTGGGTCCATTGTTAGGTCCTTTGATCCTTTCATTTGAGTTTTGTAGAATTAGGAGTCTTAGGAGGTGGCATGAACAACTATAGAAGTATAGCTAATCGCCTTAGGAGAGTAGTTCAAGTTCAAGTTAAGCAAGAACTTAGAGTGCTTAAGAGGAGAGTTTGGATGCGAGCTTGATGCTCACTAAATTAAGGTGATGTAAAAGATATGTGACATGGAGAAGCTGTCACATGAAAGGAGATAATTACATGATTTATGTTGTATGAGGTCAATCGTTGGCAATCGGTCCAATGTTTTTATTTATCTAAATAAGATATCCCGTGAGCTTTGTTTTTTAAAATATGTGTTCATTTGCTTTTTCTATCGATGTGTGTTGTCTTTCTCGTTGAGTATTGTTCTCTCGCATATTTTGAAGGCTGTGGGTTGGAGGCTGTCCTTTGTTGGATTCCCTCACCTTGCACTCTATAAGTCATAGCTTACATACAAGGATTAAAGGAGGGTGAAGCCTTCACTGATGTGAATTCTCGTCCACCAAGTCAAGGAACTCTAAAAGATGTCTTGATGAGATGCCCTAAGGGTTTCTACATGTCATTGCATGAAATGACCCTTTTCTAAGATGGAGTGCATCCGACGAGGATTGCACTTACTAGTGATGGACATCCTTTCTACCCTAGTTAATTGAAGCATTCAAACCAATGCTTGGTGTATGAATAAGACTATTTGTGGAGTGAAGTAACACCTTCCTAAAGTTCAAATAAGGAAAAAGGTGATAGAGGTTTCTCTGGAGGATATGACTGCAATGTTCAAGGAGATCAAGCATAATCATCTTGTGCTCTTGAAAAGAAAGAAGCTGAAAAACCCACTTACGAGGAAGAATGCGCGAGAGGGCAAGGGTCCCACAACAGAGGAGCTTTAAGAGAAATAAAACCCCTCAAGTTGAGGAGCATGCGACGAAGGTTGCGTATTTCCGATGTAGAGCAAGAGGCAAAGTCCATTTCCAAATCTTGTGATGAATATAAAGGAGAGGGTGTTTATTAAGTATATCAAAGGCTGATGTAGACGAGGACAATGTCAAGGTGTAGATTAGTTTATGATTAGGACAAGGAAGTTCACGAGGAGGATGATGAAGACTCGTTGCAGAGCACCAAAGAGTGGAGGTGGAAAGTGGACACCGGGTACCCCTTAAAGATTCATACTTAACACCCCGTCTTGCTGATTTTTGTCACGAGGCAACATGTTACATTCTAGTTCTTTGATTGGCATTATGTGGAAGATTTCTTCTAGTCCTTTTCCTCCTCTCGCATAGACTAAGATTCCCACCGTTGAGCACATACTTGTACCTAACATTGAGCCCCGATACATCTTAGAGATGTTTACTCGATTACCTAAAGTATGGTATCATGGTTTCTTACACCTCACTTGATATGGATGTTGACTATGTTCAACACACCCTCCTTGAGCCTACTAAGTTTGAGCATACTAGTTCGGAGGCGGAGGGAGAGGCTAAGCTAAAGCATGGGCACGAGTACATTTATGTTGATGATGAGGATGGTGGCAAGATCGGTACCATGTTGGGATTATTTGGAAAAGAGGTGTAATCATTAGAACATGCAAAGTGGTGGTTTGTGGTGTAACTTTCTAAGACCGCCAATTGTGCAAGATATATCTATGAACAAACAAATAGTACTTGCCACGTAAAATTTTTTAGGGAAGAAAAGGGGCAAGACTTGAGGTTGAGATGAGGAGCTTGGACGTAACATAGTTGTAGAATAGATGTGAGATTCACATGAGCATGGTTAAGAAATCTGATTTGGATGCTAGGCCAAAGAGGGAGGAACAACTTCAAGACTATCTCAACAACACTTAAATTTGACATTGTCAATCCACATTGCAGAGTAATAGGGTGATGGGTGAGTATTCAAACGATGAAGTGATCTACAAGGCTCTGAATAGGTTGGCCTATCTAGAATTACATGGAAAGTGGCATCATCTCATGGATAAAATGATAAAACAAGAGGAAGAATAAGCTCAAGGATAAGTGTCACCATCCAATATACTAAATTGACAAAGATGATGTAGACCCAACTAGAGCAGGGGGGTCTTGATTAACAATGAATGTCAAAAATTTGATGAAACAATGCGATGAGTATGAAAAAAATTAAGGTTGAAAGACACACAATTCGAGAATAATGCAAGGGAACAAGTGGAGCAAGCAAAAAGTAAAGTGAAGTTTCTTCCGCTAGAGTTGAGAAATTTGAGATGGAGATAACTATAGTTTGCTCTAGGAAAGTAGAGTTAGAGAAGGGATTGAGGGCCAAGGAGGTGAAGTATGATTCTTTGAAGGCAGAGTTTGACATGAAGATTACCAAGCTTCGTGTGGATGCAAAATGAAAAAGTTGTTCATAGTGAAGTAGGGAAAATATAAGGGAATAAATTCAACATCATTATCTCTCACCGGACTCTTGAGGCTTGCTCAATGATGTCACATCATTTACTTTGACTCTCCTCCGAGTATATAACATTGCCTTCTCGAGAGCCTTGAGATTGGGATCGACACTATGTCATCTCCCAATTTCCAGCCAAGTGGTCATTAAGGACGACAATGGCTCTTCAAAGGGGGATAGATTAGGAGGAAAAACACTAGCATTTTAGTGGGTTAATAAATGAAGTAATAACATGAAGTTAATAAAGAGTAATGTTATGTAATGATGAACTACTTTTCAAAGATAAATTTTTCATTGAGTATTGGTTCCCATCATGCGGTTGTTTCCAATCATCATACCTGCTTTGCGAGGGTATAATATTTATATGAATTAGGTGTATTGGGTTCAATATGGATTTCCACTAGTGTCCCCTAGTTTAGGCTCAAGTATTGATCTGGATTTCTGATTGCAATATGGGGGACAACACATTAATTTTCACAAACTTAATGTGTTCTAAGAGTAACGAACCAAATCAATTAAATGGACGCAAAAATTAGTCATATATTACAACGTCAATGAAGCCAAATTGAAGCCAAGAGTAGTATACAAGAAGGGTAACAATCTCTGAGAAGAGATGTAAAGCTACAATGGGTAGCAATCTTTGAGAAGAGATAGGAGGCTACAATATTCTTATTTTATCACATTTGAATGCCAATTCTTTTATATCTATTTTTAGCAAGAAATGAATAGTCTAAACATAGAAAATGACATGATTCAACTTGGAATGTGAAGAATCATGTGATAAGTGTTTCTCAAGAAGTTGAGAGATTTTGTGATGATTAAAAAAGTGGACCCTAAATCTAGTTGATGCCCTATATAGTTGTCAAAGGCATGTATGTAGGGCATCTAAACTAGCTTGCTTGATGAATGCATATTACGGTTTACAATTTTGATCAAGGGGCTAGGAGCTCGACCATGGCAAGGTGACATATTAGTGGTATGCTAGCTTTTCTTTGATACTATGCTTGAAAGACTATCCTAAATTGCCACTTGGATAAAGTCTTGTACATCATGAAGAGTCTTTTTCTATATTGTGTGATGTAATGATTCTATACGACCACTATGCCCTTAATCATATATAGTGTATCGGATGGAGATGTCGACATGTGACACACATTCCCTTGGTTATTCATATGTTCTTATCATTTTATATTTCATTCATATCATTAGTAGGTCGGCCTCAGTGGTGGCCATAGCATAGGAAGGGTATATATAGGAGATAGTAGTGTGTAGTTAAGCATATATTGAACACTTAAGTCTTATTGTATGGTTTGGAGGTTGCCCCAAGTGGCTAAGCTATTATACTTGCATATTGAGATCATTTATCTACATTTTGCTGTCCTTTGGTTTTATATTGCTGCTGATGTTCTGATTTATCCAAGTAATTCCATTACAAGTGGTATCAGAGCTGCGATCTAGGCCAAAATTAGGGCAAAAACCCTAAATTTTTTTTTTTCCGCTATATCTTGTGAACCAGAGCGAATTTGTCGAGATTTTTACTAGAGTTATGAATCATTCCAAGTAAGGTTCCCTGAAAATTTTAGACTTTTTTTGCTTTATTTTGCAAAAGTTATTGCAAATTTAGGGTTTTTCATAAATTCGCTCCCTAGGCTGCAAATTGTGGATTTTTTTCAAGTTCTTTACATTTTCGGAAAGAGGATAAAAATTAGTTGGAGTTTGTTCTTTAAGTTTGTTTATATTTGGCCGAATTCCTATCGAACTCCCAAACCCTAAAATTTGACCTTGATCCCTAAATCCTACTATTTTGGGGCATCATGGTAGGGCCTTCCACAAGAGGCAAAAAGAATCCCATCACTCCGGGTAAAACTCCAGAAAAGGATGAGATAATAGTTGAGGAGTTGGAGTCGAAGGGGTAACTACAGATTCCTCAAGGTTAGGGTTTACTTCGACGGACCATAAGGTAAGCCAACTTGAGTTTGACCTGTGAAACCTCGAGTCTAGGGTGGCCAACAAAGAAGATGTAGAAAGGATTGGACAACGATTGGAGGATTTCATGCAGCAATTTAGTACACATATAATGGGTAATCATACTTCTATCAACCAAGGTGGATCTTCAAGTCAAAGTAATAGACAAACGAGCCAGGGTGGATCTTCGAGCATGCCCAATCCAAATACAAACACTCTGCAGGCCCGTAACATGTTTCCAAAAGTGGAGATGCGTAATTTTGATGGAAAGGATCCACTCAATTGATTAACCAAATGGAGAATTTCTTTGATCTACATCATATTCCATCAGACAAAAGGTGACCATGGCATCTTTGTATCTCGAACTTGACCAATTCATCTGGAGTATCGATGGTTATGTTCTCAGAGGCAAAAGAGTGGTCTCAATGTTACATGGACAATCTTCACCGAAGAGCTGCAATTACACTATAGTTCTAGTGTGTCAGAGAATTACTTCAGCCAATTAGCAAAGTTAAGACAGACAAGATCCGTTAAGGATTACATTCATCAATTCCAAAACCTTTCCTTGCGGGTGGAAAATATTACTGAAGAGAATTTGAATGACCTATTTCTTGGGGGTCTTAAGGATCACATTGAGCATGAGGTGCGTATGTTTAATCCTCATAAGGTTTCTGATTCTATGATTATGGCACGTCGGGAAGAGGAAAAATTGGTTTCAAGTAGGTGACAAAATTTCACTAATATCAGAGATCGCAACACCTTGCCTCCAGCACTCCCTCGGCCAGTTAGATTGACACCTCAACAAATTGAAGAAAAGAGAGCAAAAGGGTTATGTTTTAACTGTGATGAGTAAATATGGACCATGACATAAATGTGTTGAAAAGAAGTTCTACATTGATGGGCCTAGTGAAGATGAAGAGAAGGAAGAAGATGAAGAGTTAGAGGTCATGGTCGAGCCAGGAGGAGTCAGGAGATCCCCAACCAACAATCTCATTCCATGCAATTTCAGGCATTAACAACCCCCAAACCCTCAGGGTGGTTGGATTCTTAAAAAGGAGAGGGTCACAATGTTGATTGACTCGGAAGTACTCACAACTTCATCAATCATAAGTTAGCAATGCGCTTGAACTATTTTATTTATCCAACTCTTGAATGTCAAGTAATGATTGTTGATGGAGGTACTGTTACTTGTTCCAAAAAATGCCATAACATTAAGCTCACCATGGGAGATTACATACTAAATAGCCCCATGTATGCCATTTCTATGGGAGGAGTAGATATTGTGTTAGGAGTTCAATGGCTTACCACCTTGGGAACCATTGAGATGAACTTCCAAGAGTTGTTCATGCACTTTCAGTCTCAAGAAAAGGACTTTTGAGCTAAGAGGCTTAAGAGCAAAGTCTCCACAGCTAGTGAGCTCTCATCAGATGCACAAAATGCTAAAAAGGGTGCAGAGGGATTTGTGGCACAACTATTTTCATTGGAGGCACATCAATCTAAGGACATTATACCATCAGATATGCAAGCAGTGTTGGATGCACACTCTGTTGTGTTTGAAAATATGCCAAAGGGTTTACCTCCAAAGAGAGATCATGATCATGCTATTCAGTTAGTACCAGGGAGCCAACCACCCAACATCAGACCTTATAGGTACCCATATGTGCAAAAGAGTGAGATCGAGAAGATTGTACAAGATATGTTGGAAGCAGAATCATCCGTCATAGTCAGAGTGCTTATTCTTCTCCAGTAGTGATGGTGTGTAAGAAAGATGACATGTGGCGCATGTGTCCCATTATAGGGAACTTAATAAGTACACAATCAAAGATAAGTTTCCTATTCCTGTAATTGATGATTTGCTTGATGAGTTGCATGGTGGTTTATTGCTATTTACTCACCACAAATGCACCTTCTCATACATTTCAAAGTTTGATGAATTCTTTTTTAAGCCATTCTTTTCAAAGTTTGATGAAGTTTGTTTTAGTGTTCTTTGATGATATATTAATCTATAGCAAAAACATGGGAGGAACACTTGCATCATGTAAATAAGGTTTTGGAAACCCTTGAGCAACATCAACTTTATGCAAAGCCCTCTAAGTGTTCTTTTGGAGTCAAGGAGGTTGAATATTTGGGTCACATTGTCTCTCATGAAGGTGTTAAAGTGGATCCTAATAAGATCAAGGCCATGAGGGAGTGGAAGGTTCCAAAACCCTAAAGAATCTCTGAGGATTTTGGGGCTTACAGGTATTATCGTAGATTCGTAAGGCATTATGGAAGTATAGCAGACACCTCTCACAACTTTATTAAAGGACTTCTTTCCATTGGAATGAGGACGCTACCAAAGCATTTGAGAAGTTAAAGGAGGCCATGTGCACCACTCCAGTCTTGGCTACTCCAGATTTCTCCAAAACATTCATTGTTGAATGTGATGCATCAGGGTTTAGTATGGGGGTAGTTCTCATGCAAGAAGGCCATCCTATTGCCTTTTTGAGCCATCAATTCAAAGGTAAGAATTTGTCAAAGCCAACTTATGAGAAGGAAATGCTAGCCATACTTCATGCAGTAAAGCAATGGAGACCATATCTCATAGGAAGACACTTTAAAGTGAAGACAGATCATGATAGTTTGAAATACTTCTTGGAGCAACGCTTATCATCTGAAGAACAACAAAAATGGGTCTCAAAGATGTTGGGATATGATTTTGAGATTATCTACAAGAAAGGGAAGGAGAATGTAGTCATGGATGCTCTGTCTAGGAAAGATGAATCAGCTGCAGCATTGTTATGTGCCATATCCATCTTACAAGAAGATTGGGTAGAGGAGGCAAGGTCCGAATGGAGAAATGACCCAACTACACAAAACCTCATTCATAATCTCCAAATGATCCAAGCATGTTTGAAAAATTTGTATGGAAAGGGGATGCTTTATGGTATAAAGATAGATTATACCTATGTAAGAACTCCACCCTTAAAAATAGGGTTCTATCTGAGCTTCATCGCTTCTCTAGTAGGGGGCACTCTGGATTCTTGAAGACTTATCATCGAATCAAACAAGATTTCTTCTAGGAAGGGCTCAAAGGGGATGTCTAAAAATTTGGCCGAATGCATGGTTTGTCAACAAAATAAGGGTGAAATAGTTTGGTCCCCATGGTCTTCTACAACCTCTATCTATTCCTAGCCAACGGTGGGAAGAGGTTTCCATGGACTTCATCACAAGATTGCCTAAATCTGAAGGAAAAAATGTCATCATGGTTTTGGTGGATAGACTCACCAAATATGCTCATTTTTGTGCCTTGTCACACCCATTTGCTGCAAGCACAATAGCAACAACCTTCATGGACACAATTTAGAAGTTACATGGGACACCAAAGATTATAGTAAGTGATCGGGACCCTATATTTACTAGTAATTTTGGACTGATTTATTCTCATGTTTGGGTACTCAGTTAGCTCGTAGCTCTTCTTATCATCCCCAGTTTGATGGGCAAAAAAAGTTGTAAATAAGTGTTTGGAGGGATATCTCCGTTGCTTCACCTCAGATAAACAAGTGAGATGGGTCCAATGGTTGCCACTTGCAGAATGGTGGTATAACACTTCCTTCCATACTTCATCCAAAATGTCTCCTTTTTGGCACTCTATGGGTACCATCCACCATCCATCACATCATCATTGAGAGGACAACCAAGGGTTAGAGCAATGGAAGAACACATTCAACATCAACAAGAGGTCCTCTTTAGTCTCAGGGAGAACTTGGCCATGGCACAAAACCGCATGAGCAAAGAGGCTGATCAACATTTCACACGAAAGACATTTTGAAGTCGGTGATTGGGTTTTTGTGCATTTACAACCATATAAGCAAATGTCTTTGAAACAACAACAAAAGGATAACAAACTTTCACCTAAGTATTATGGCCCCTATCAAGTATTGCAGAAGATTGGTACTGTAGCATACAAATTAGAACTTCCACAGAACAACCAAAATACATCCAGTCTTTCATGTTTCTTTCTTGAAGAAAGTAATTGGACAGAGGGTATCAGCCCAAACAATGTTACCTGAGCTCGATGAGGAGGGAGAGTCATCTTGGAACCTAAATGCATCCTTCAAACACGCACTAAAAGATTGAGGACAAGGGTTATTACTGAGTACTTGATCAAGTGGAAGAATATGGACAATGAAGATGCAACATGGGAGGATATAAATGTTCTGCAACAGCACTCGAGCTTCTCAACATTGGGGACAATGTTGCTTTGAAGGGGAAGGGCATGCTACGCCCTTAATCATATATAGTGTATCGGATGGAGATGCCAACATGTGGCACACATTCCCTTGGTTATTCATATGTTCTTATCATTTTATATTTCATTCATATCATTAGTAGGTCGGCCTCAGTGGTGGCCATAACATAGGAAGGGTATATATAGGAGATAGTAGTGTGTAGTTAAGCATATATTGAACACTTAAGTCTTATTGTATGGTTTGGAGGTTGCCCCTCGAAGTGGCTAAGCTATTATACTTGCATATTGAGATCATTTATCTACATTTTGCTGTCCTTTGGTTTTATATTGCTGCTGATGTTCTGATTTATCCAAGTAATTCCATTACCCTTTGCTTGCAACCTTGTTTTGTGCTTATCCAAAGCATCAATGTTGTACTTTAATTCATAGATCCATTAATTTCAAAGGGGCTTCTTTGCTGATAGTAATTTGGAAAGAATCCAAGTTTTATTTCTCACAAGAGCATCATACTCCACCTTTATAACCCTTTCCCAGTATTATTTACCCTTAGATTTATCATACAATCTTGGCTTAAATCAACATGCAACATTAGACATCAAATCAAAGTTACAACTGCCTCACAATAACGATTCATTTACCTTCTTACTTTGTCTTTTAGGCCATACACTTGAACTACCCTGTGCAAGAAAATCTTTTTGGCTCCTTCTAGGGTGTAATAGTACCATCTAGGTTCATTTACTTTTTGCTGGAACTGCCTTCTGCTTTGATCTGCTGGTCCATCATCTTTTATTCAGTTTTAGACATTGTAGAGATTGAGCGTGTGTTGTTTCATGTTTGGTGTATTTTGATATAGGTTTTGTTTAGTCACATGTTTAATAGTACTAGTATAGAAAGGTAGCCTGATTTTTGTGTCGATTTAGGGTATGTTTATTGAGTTGGCTGTTTCAAAATTTCAATGACTGTCAAACTCTTACTAGTACTTTTGTTGGATGAGTGGTATAGTGATCATAAAATATTTATAAATTCTCCTTATTTATCTATTGATTGTTGTTTGTTCCTTGTTCCTTGTTTTGGGTAATCTGGTATGTTGTTTGGTATTCTATGCTAAAAGGTTTTGTAGGTTTGAAATAGTTCACAGGTGTCATGATCTCATGTTTTTCTGTTTTAGAATGGTAGGCGTTAGGACAATTTTTATTGGGCTATTCCAGATATTGTTACGATATTCTTCCAACATATCTGATTCTGTAGGGAGTGTTCATATTCCCATGTGGAGGTATCTTGAGTTGTTTGTGAATGACGTCATTGAAGTTAAGAGGTATCTACAAGTGTTGTTTCCTATACCTAATGAAGATATTTGGTCTAGACAAGTTATATATTTCGAATAGCTGATGGTCTAGATTTGATACTTGCCATATGATCTATTTTGTGGAGTATGAAGATTATTTATCCAAGTTTTAAGTTACCTTGGTATTATTGATTGTTTATTTGATCCATGCTTGAAATTATATATATATATATATATATATATATATATATATATATATATATATATATATATATATATATATATATATATATATAGTTCTGTTATATCTTTGTTAAAGAAAGCTTGCAAGTGGAGATATCTTTTTGTATTTGAGGATTAAGAAATGTTTGGGAATATTCTTGTCTTCGTAGTTCATTTTCAATCATGCCGATAGTTCACAAGCCATGTTATGTTTTGGGTCCTAAATCTGTTTACTTCATTTGTATTTGGGGATAAGATTACTCCTGAGTTTAGTTATAGGTTTGTTTCAACTACATCAGTCTTCATGTGGTGATTTTTGTGCTAAGTTCAGGATGCTACTCAAATAGAGCTAATCCTAATTGGTGATTTGGAGTTGGAAGGGTTTTTAATAAATTAAAAGTGGTTATCTTTTGAGTTATGTGTGTTGTTGAGTGGGTTGATTAGGGATTGAGTGGAAAGGGCTCTCTTGAGTGAAAATGGTGCTTTTTGGGGTTTGGGTTAAGATAGTTTTGTTTTGAGGATGTGTTTAAGATGTGTTTCTCTAGCGTGGTGAACTGGTATAAAGTTAGATCAAAGGTGGGCTAGTATTGTCAAGGTAGGGCAAGATGCTATTCTTGTCTTGGTTTGCACTTTTAGAAAATTTTCTATGGATAAAGTTGTTCTTAAAGCTTTGATTTGAGCAATATTAGTTTGAAATTTGGCACTTCAAGTCCACATGATTGTTTTGGTGATTGAGAGGATTTCCTATTTCATTGTTATGTTATGAGTGCCATTATATGGGGTTGGGGTAGGTGATGAAAACAACGAGTTTTAATACTACTTTAGGGGTGCTTGGTTATAACATAGGGAGTCAAGGAGAAGCAGGAAAAGAAATAGGTTGCTGATGATGTTCATGTATTAGTATGAAAACTTCATATATAATCCTTGTGTAACATTTGCTTTTGATGCTCTTAAGACACTATTGGGGGAATGAGAAAGGATTGTCAAATAAATTTAGAGTATGGGCATTAAAAGAAGAATGGATAATGGCCATATTTTTTGTAATCAATTTTTTTAGATAAGGTAAATAAGGTTTGGTTTTGAAGGGACCAAAAACCCTTTACCAAAAAAGAAGCCAGATAGGAGGCCTACCCAAAAACAGAAAGGGGTGCCAAGTCAAACAGGCTTGACAAAAAGGCAACCCCCAAACAAAGCATGACCCTAGCAGGCCAACCAGAAGTTTACATAATTTTTTTTTTCAGAAAACAGAAACTCAAGCCATAGTAATAGTAGAATAAACCAGCACAGAACACTGCCATAAGGGTAGCCAAAGGTCAGCCTTCATTTCACTTGTCCAAAGGGAAGGTCGGGAGATATCTTTACATAGCCCAAATTATAGATTTTACTTGTATAAAATCTATTTAGGTGGGGGAAGGATCGACTTGTCTTTGGTACCACTGCTTTATACAACATCCTTGTACCCAACATCACATATTCTGGAGACAACAATATAAACATAAATTTGTTTTACTCAAATGGATGATAGCATAGGGTCTCTTGTCAAACACACAAGGATTGGTACAAAGAACTGACAACACCTATTCTGTATGTAGAAAAGTGTCCCTTAATATTCATCGCATTTCTCCCATTCGGTTACAAGCTCATTAATTACCTTTATAAAGTAAAGATGCTTTAGTTTCATATTTTCATAAGGTTACCAATTTGGTCTGTATCTACTGCTGAGAGAAACCCTTGGCCAGGATGTAGTTTTACCTCAGCTAGGAAGGGACTCCTAGTTTGTCATCTACTAGGAGAAAAACCAGTTATAATATATAAGTTTACATCAGCCCTGAAAAATATTGGTTCTTGTTCTTTTGTCACAAGAAACCATCTGGCTATGATATTATTTTACCTGAGCTAGAATGAACATTTAATGATATAAACTTATAAAATATGTCATCTCATCATACTGTTATGATTTATCAAAGGTGCATGTTATACATTTCCGGAAAGCTCTTTAAGGTAATTTTCAGTGTTGTAGCTTTTATTCCATGATTCTGCCCTAGATTTCAGTTTCAATTTACATTTTCATTAAAGGCCTGTCAAATTGCACTTTTAGTCTTGTGCATAATTTACCAAATCTTCACAAAGCATTATATTCAGTTTGATCCTGTGCCCTATCTTATAATGTCAATGGTTTAGGACTCCATTATTGTATATGATAAGGAAGGTCACCTGTAACATTTATTGAGGTTGAATACATCTAATCTCCTCAACCATGCATATACTTCATGTTGATATTGTATATACATTATGCATACCATAGCTGAATCAGAAATCACCTCGGATGTAATTGTGTTAGAAATCTCAACGTGCATGCAAATTTGAAATATAAACATAATGCTATAAAGAAGCCTTTAATAAGCAAAACCATATTAAATAAGATTCAAGGTCAGAATGTAGTCTCCCTCTTGTGTCATCTCTTAGCGATGTGCTTTGGGTTGATTCTACCACAAAATTGGATAGCCAATGAGGAAAACCTCCTTATCTTTTTGTACGTAAAAACTTACATGTCACAGTAGCACTTGGAGCATAGTCTATGCTGGGCTCTAGAATAACTAGGTGGAGCAATCTTTAATCCTTACAATAAATTTCTGAGGTCAAAATCCTTCTATATTTTAGAAAACCTTGAGGCTAACCCTTTCTAAAGTAGATCCTCCCACAATAGACTGTATGTACCAGTGTTATGCGAGGATGCGTACCCTTGTTTTTGGTGATGTTCCAAACGTTTGGGACCTAGGGATTTGGAGGGGACGTCCCCAATTTTTATATTTATTAATTTTTTAAATTTTGGTTTTAATTTTTCATTTATTTTTAATGATGCCTTGACTTTAAAACAGCTGTTATTTATACCAAAATCATTGAACTCTAATCCCAAAAGTACCCTATAAAACATTAAATAAAGTTGTAACCGTAATTTCATTGAATAAATTATAAATATTTATATATTATTTTAATATCCATCTGCAGTCCCCAAAATCAGGGAAAAGTTTTGCCATCCAATAAACCATGCTTGCCCACCCTCCTGTCCCTTCGTCCCCAAGACTTAGGGTAACTATGGTATTTACCATAACTGCTTTATGCATGCCTATAGCCAACGAGAAAAACCTCCTTATCTTTTGGTACGTAAAAGCTTACATGTCACAGTAGCACTTGGGGCATAGTCTATGCTGGGCTCTAGAATAACTAGGTGGAGCAATCTTTAATCCTTCCAATAAATTTCTGAGGTCAAAATCCTTGAATATTTTAGAAAACCTTGAGGCTAACCCTTTCTAAAGTAGATCCTCCCACAATAGACTGTATGTACCAGTGTTATGCGAGGATGCGTTCCCTTGTTTTTGGTGATGTTCCAAACGTTTGGGACCTAGGGATTTGGAGGATGTCCCCAATTTTTATATTTATTAATTTTTTATTTATTTTTAATGATGCCTTGACTTTAAAACAGCTGTTATTTATACCAAAATCATTGAACCCTAATCCCGAAAGTACCCTATAAAACATTAAATAAAGTTGTAACCGTAATTTCATTGAATAAATTATAAATATTAAATATTTATATTATTTTAATATCCATCTGCAGTCCCCAAAATCAGGAAAAGTTTCGCCATCCAATAAACCATGCTTGCCCACCCTCCTGTCCCTTCGTCCCCAAGACTTAGGTAACTATGGTATTTACCAAAACTGCTTTATGCATGCCTATAGCCTAAAAGCCTTCCCAATGCGGTCATTCCCAAATGAGGCACCAAATCCTGTTTATAGAGTTGCTTTGGGCACCGGATCCCATTGAGATCCAACTTGCAATTTAGTTTTTTTAAAGTTACATGAATCATCCTCTCTTCTTTGCTATATGGTGTACCCTTTTGCTAGCATTGACTTTGGCAGATTAGTGTTGCCTTTTTTGTTCCAATTATAAATCTTTGGATTGGACGCTTACAATTTTGTTTCTCTGATCTGATTGGATTTGGTCCTAGAATGTTTTTTCTAATCCATGATGAGGCTCTCTTATCCATTTTCTGGGAAATTGTATCATTAAGTGTCCAGTTGTAGTAGATAACATTGTATCTTTATTTCCAATTTATTTAATACTTGTGGTTACTTGCAATTTACAATTTTACAATGAGGGTTTCATTCCTTGAAAAACTATTGTACTTGATATCGAGAGATGTGCTTTCCTCAACACCTCCACCTTGGTATTGAGATACCTCCTCCTTTGGGTTTTCCATCAACGCCCTTGATCATTAAAAGAGATATCGATAGACTTATAATAAATTATAATGAAATATATGAGGTTTACTTGATAGAGACTCACATTGATTCGAAGGAGCCTCTCATGCCAAAACTCCCTTACCATCGCTTCTATTTCTAGTCTCATGATGGTACCCATGATACCGAGGTATATTTGGATGCAAGTGCTCCATGTTTTGAGATTTCCTCCAGCAATTCTATGGTTTTTTTTTGTATCAAAGATACATCTTTGGGGTTACCGTGATCTTCTGAAACAACATATTTTAAATTTCGGTACTGGAGCTAGAATCTTGAGAACACATCTTTAAATGTCATCTTTGAGGTATATCATGTTATGTGTTACCACATAGGTAGAGGATCCTTAGATATGAATCTACTTAGACTAATAGTTTAAGGTTCATTACACCATGTTTTCAGACTTGGCATTACCCAAAACACAAACGACCTTCCGAGCATGTTAGGAAAATAGTATTGCACCATAGTATGGTTAGTAGGATATGATTAAATAACCTATTTGTTAGTGTTTGTTAGGGGTTAGTCTTTCTTAGGAGGTTGTTAATATAAATAGAATCAGTTGTCATTTACATGAAATAGATTTGTGGTGATAAGGGTCATACCCTAAATAGTAGGATCACAACAAAGTTATAATATGATTTGAGCTAGGGTGCTAGGTTGTATGCTCTGTAAAGTCTTTAATATCATGGGTTTTAACTACTTAATTTCAATTTATGAAGTGCAAGTGAGAAGGTAGTGTAGAGTTCTAAATCCAAATGATTGTAAGGCTCAAATCTATGTAATGATTGAACATGTCACGGGTAAGTTGTGATTTTGTATTTTCATAATATTAAATTGTTTCTGTATTTTCAGAATATGAGAATGAAAAGAGAAACTCTAGGTAGAAGCAATACTTATGGCCTTGGGGCATAGGCTATAAATGGTGAATAAGGCAAAATGGGGTCCTAGGTAAGTATTGTTCCCCCAACAATCACATTGGACCCATGGAATATCTTTGTGTCTTCTTGTAGCTGCCTAGTTGAGAACTAGGAAAGAAAATGTCAAACAATCAATAGTCATGGTAAGAGTGTGTGTGTGTGCGGGTCATGCAAAGTGTTATGTGGATAGTCATAAGAAGCTAACCAATTGTGTCATGTGATGCCTGTATCCACAATTGCAATATTTGAAGAGTCAAAGTAGTAGTGCTCGCTAATGTGTAGTGACCTTCTAAATCTTATGGGATATCCATCTATCTTATGATACTTTGTACTATCATCCTCGGTGGTTTAATGTGAATCCATGCCCGGCTCATAAGGAATCGTAATAACCATAGGATCTCGATGTGAATGAGAGTGCATTGGTGTCCCTCAAGGGTCATGGCCACATGGCTATTGTTGAACTACTGTGTGTCGTGCATGACTAGATAACACATGATGTATGCGAGGAGTCATAGTGTGTTGGTGTTGATGTTTTGTCATGTATTGTCACAGGATATGCCTAGGAATATGATCAAAACTCGGTGTAGTAGTCTACAAATGTTGTGCCCTAGCATGAGGCATCATTTGTGGAGTAGGAATCAACGTGTGTGTCAAGAAAGATCGAATAGGGTACTCATATGGTATATTAGGAATAGTTGCCACCATGGTTTTGTGTACGTACTTCAAGCATCTATGTTATGTTGATGGAATAGTTTGCATTTCATGGATCCAAGGGCATCTCGAGTAAGAGTAGCATATTGACGATTTTGTTAGAAGGAACTACAAAGAACTAGGTGGCCATCTTTTTAGATCCAACCTATACCAATAAAACTATGCCCCAAATGGTTTTTTTGGTTACCATCGAAGCCACTGAATGGTCTAGGTTGTACTTGAGGAGGAATCATATAGTATATATGAGAGACGAAGAAGTCCCATCGTGCAAACATTGAGGCTAGATCTGTTGTCTATCACAACTCTTTGGATTGGTTGCGAAACAATGTGTGTGCGAATGAATATAGTTCTAGATGCTTCATCATCGTTTGAAGGAATCTATGAATTGGAAAAGGTAATAGGTGTTGTATCAGATGGTGTGCTGTGTGTGACACCAATGATACTATCAATTGTATGGGCATCAACCGCATAGGGTGGTGGAGGAGGCAATCTTGCGTGATAAGCCATACAGACTTAATCTGTTTTGGATGTTTTGGCATGGCTAGGTAATGGATTGATAAACAATTTGATGTGTGCGATAGGTTGAGACATCGTTGTGTTAAAGGGTGGCTCAAGTTCTTGTAGTGAAATAATAGTCTTATTATCAAGAATCTCTTGGATCTTTTTGCACAATCCAAAACATTTGTTCGTAATGAGTTCACGACATTGGTGATAATTATAGGATAAGCATTCATCAAACTTAGGTCCTTATTGCTTTGTCATGTCAAAAATAGTAGGTGGAGGTAGTTGGATTAGATTACACTCAAGGAGTTTCCGTAAGATAGTGCAAGGAGGAGGCTATGGAAAATAGTCGTATCTCTCTGTAGGAGCTGTTGTAAGAGTTGCTGTGGGAGTAGGCTGTGTGACATTAACGATTTCAATTTTCTTGGTATCATTTGACTTGCTTTTGTATGAGGAATTTGCTTGGAATTTATTGGTATTAGGTGAAGGTGTGGTCTCATAAGTCAACATGTTGGCTACCATGAACTTAGTCTCATATACTTTGACCATTTGACATAGGTCCTCAAAGGACGTACAATCAAGAAACATAACTTGTTCTCGTAGCTTAGGAATAAGACTAGTAGAGAATACTCTAATCAATTCATTCTCATCAATGTGTTTAGGTCATTGTAAAAGTAAAGTCTTATATTGTAATACATAGTCTACAACTCTTTCGTGGGATTGTTTCTTGAGTTGAGTGATTTGCATAAAAGATAAGCATTGTCCAATATTGATTGAGAAATGAGTAATAAATTTATCGGCCAAAGCTTGGAATGTTTGCATAGAACCTAGAGGGAGTGTAGACAACCAATCAAGTGCATGTTATTTGAGGCTACGAGGAAATAACATTGTAAGGTAGGTATCATCATGCATATAGTCCATAAAGGAGGCCATGAAGGCGTAACATTTTTGTTATGGATTGGTCTTTCAATCATAAAATGAGAATTTCGGTGGAACAAAGCTAGGTGGTAGAAGATAATTTAGAATCTCGAGTGCTAATTGGTTATTGAGTAATCCAATGGAGCTCATGGTGATTTGTGATTGTTTTTATGATAATAGAGTATTTGTGCTTGCATGGTTTGAAGTTGTTGGAGATAGACATTAGGAACAAGAGCTTGAGCCGTATGCGATGAGCTAGGTTTGGAAGTGGACTCCATGTAATGTGTAGCTACTCTAGATTGGGGAAAACATGTGTGATTCTCTCGTAATTGGAACATTAGGTAGAGTTTAGGGTTGGTTAAACACATTAGTGGCACCCAAGGGGGAAGGAGATATTGTAGAAGGTGGATTTTTAACTCTTGAGGTTCTACTCGAGTTTCCCTATCTTAGCCTTATTGAAAATTGCCTTTTGTTTGTTTGTCGGTATGCATCGAGTGAGACACTCAAGTAGGATTGTCCCTCATGGATTGTTTTAATTCCCTCATCATGAGCTCTTTTGCCAAGAAAGTCTATGGAGGAGGATGGATTAATGCCAACCATTGCAATAATGTAAATGCTCCAAAATAAAATTACGGTTTTAAGAAAGCCTAAAAGAGCTATGATTATACCAATCATATTTAGAAATGCGAAACCCTAGAGGTGAGGCATGAAGCCCTAGGTTGTGTGTAATTTTAAATAAGTGGGTTCACCAAAATATAATATCAAAACTAGGGTTTTCCTAATTAAGATAAGTAGTAATGTGTTGATATGAAATATAATAAAAAATAAAACAATAAATCTATAGATCCAAAATCATGTATTGTTCAATGTTAGCATAAACTATATGCTGCTGTTAGTTTATTATGTTATTTTGCTCTGTCACAAGGTTTGGCAGATTTAATCCTTGAAAGTTTGAAATTCACTGTATTTCTTAGGGTGTGAAAAATTTTGAAAATATTTGATGTAGTTTGGCTATAAAACCTGACTGTGTTGGAATACGTCTCATAGAAAATAGCCAAGTGAAGTCACATAAAGATAGGTAAAAATTAGGTTAACATTGTTACAAATTGTACAACAAATGAAAATGGCCCTTTCCATTGCACAAATGCTCCCACGACCAAAAATCTCATTTACTTGTCTCTTCGTGGTATGAGCAATTGCCAGATGTGGTGTGGGTGGAGCTGTTCGCAACATGTGAGGAGGCATATTGTTCATGAAAACTACTCTCGATTATTTTCTAATGTTAAGCTCGGGGCACAAAGGATTTAATGAACCCCTCAAACTCCATAAATAATATGTTATACGTGCTTTGGGTTATACATTATATCTTTTTAAAGTTTTGTTTTAATTTTAATTTTATGTTTATTTATCTTTTTAAGTTCTAAATTATATTTATTTTTTTAAAAATTCTTATATTATTTATTTTATATTTATATATTTGATATTTTTATAATTTATTGTTCGAATTTAATGACGTTTTTTCCCAAACTCTATCCATTGATATAAAAAATATATAAATATTTAAAATATAAAGTGACTAAATTATATAAATAAGCTGAAATAAAACCATTTGAGATTTAAATAAGGTGAAACTTGAACTCATAAACATCAAATACATTCCTTAATACTATAATATCAATATGTTAATGTCATAAATTGAAAATTCATAATACATATTTGAATTTTGAATTTGAGACAAGCTGAAATTTCAAATATATTATAAAATATAAAAGTAAAACCATTCTAAATTACGATTGATCAAGTGACAATAGTTGATATTCATATCATTAATCTCATAGCCAAATACACCAACAATTGTCTATTGTCAATATTACAAAAAAAGAGGACAACTACAAGTATCAGCCTAAAAATCAGAATCAACATCTGAAGTAATATCCATGAACTCCTCGTTGGTACTAGCATCCTCGTCCTCAAAGGTAAGCCCAATCAATCCCCGTTGCTTGCACAATATTGTCCTCTTCAACCTGCCTCGGCTCCTCGGGATCTACATCCCACCGTAATGTTGGGGTCTGTTTGTACTCAGGTGTCTTGCGATCCATAAGACGCAAAAGCATTGTGTACAGCTACAAGCTTCTCCGCTCTCGCAGAGGTAAGCCTATTCCTCTTAACAGAGTGTATCCAACCATATGTAGACCAGTTCCTCTCAGAGGCAGAGGAGCTAGAAACTTGGAAAGGAGGCGAATGGCAAGTGGTCGCAGCAGTCCTGGAAGCCCATACAGTCGCCACCAACTCACTCACTTGGCTTCTCTGTCTTATTGTTACCTTGCTGCTTTGCCTTTGTTGATGTTTTGTACCCATCAAGTTCAGTGAAGTCAAGCCACTCCATTCGATCTGTGAAGCCTCTGTGGAGTGTACATTTTTTAAAGGCCTTCATAAGGCCCTTCTTCACCTCATCATCATCGATGGGATAACTCTGCTGGCCTCTCCACATACCATTTGGGATTCAGTGCATACATGCAACCATATGAAGAGAGGAGTGTTCAACTTCTCCCATCTCTGTTGAATAATGGGTTGTATATGTTCATTATAGAACTCCAAAGTGGGGTCCCTCACCCGAATAGCTGCCTTCATTTGCCCAAGCATGTTGTCAATGCACTCGTAGATCTCACCAAGATTGGGGCTGTTAGAATCCCCATATTTGATGACACTAAAAACTGGAGCTATGATTGATATGATGTATTTCATATCAACCCAAAATGTTTCCCTCAACACCACTTCCTTCACTCTTTTCCCTTGATCTGTCTTGGACTCACGCCACCTAGTCCAATCATGTGTCATAATCATAATTTGCAGGGGCTCCTGCACTCAGACATCCTCTCCAACAAAATAAAATAAGATGCAAAGCGGGTGTCAATTGGTTTCAAAAATTCCTTCTTGAAAAATTTCGAAAAAGTGCCAATGATGTGTGGTGATTACATATGAACTTCTGCACATCCCTGGCCTCAGTCACTATCTGGTTAACCCATTGAATCTTCCCTATGTCTTTCAGTGCATTGTTCATGGCATGCACACAACATGGAGTCCAATAAATATGCCTATATTCCCGCTCCACTAGCTTGCCTGTTGCTCTGCACACATAAGTTGCATCTGTGACAACTTGTACAACGTTTGAAGGTCCAACCTCCTCAATGGCATTCTTCAAAATCTGATATTGAAACTCAACATCTTTCCGCTTCCCAGAACAATCAATTGCTCTCAAGAAGTACGGTCCATCTTTGCAAGAGACAATGATATTGATGAGAGGACGGTGTCTAATATCCGTCCACCCATCCATGATAATGCTACATCCATGTGACACCCATGTCACCTTCATCTCCTCCATCAACAGATTAACCTTGGAATAGTTTCTATCCAAGATTGTCGTCCTCAGTTTTGTGTCTCCAGGAGGCACATAACTTGTACCTGCTTTTGCAACCTTAGCCATAGCCTCCTTGTAATAAGGAGAGCGAGCGACATTAAATGGAATCCCAACAGCATAGAAAAATTTCCCAATAGCATCATCTGCCTCTTCCCTTGCCTTTGAATCAAACATGTCAACAACTGAATTTGGGGCTGCCCCCACGGCCTTTCTCTTCCCTCTGCTTTCCACTTCTGACACTCCAAAACTAGAACCAGCGTAGTATTACTATGTTTGCCAGCCAGTAGAACCACGAACTTCTGGCACATTGTCTGTAGTATTTCCATTGAAGATTCTCACCATCTCAGCTCTTTGCTCTAGTGAAAGGCCCTTACAAGTGCCAACCCCCTTCTGTAAGGTGCAACAAGTGTGCATTGGTCCTAGTGATATTGCCATGCCAAGTCAGTGGACATATGTTGCACTTCCATACTTTGCTCCCCCCTCGAGACTTGGAGGTGGGGTTATCAATTATTTGGGCAAATTGTTGCAATGGCTTCTTCTTATCAAATGGTCCAATGGCAAATTTGGACAACATTTGAGAGGGGCAATTGGTAGCACTACCAACTGAACTACCAGTTGCCGCTGCCACTACATTTTGTGTCCCTTCTCCACTCTCCCCATTGTGGCATCACCAACTCTTCCACGGCCACCTATCTCAACTTCTGTTCAACCCTCTCTCTGATTCATGCTCTGATTCATACTCATACTCAGAAGAAGAACTCATGGTGATGATTGCTTGCATGAATTAAAAACAACCATAACTATATGATTGATTGATTATGTAATGAATTAATTTAAAAAAAACGTAACCAATATGCATTTTTTTAAATCCTACAAACTATATGCGACGTGCGTGATTATATTGTGAATGTAGATGCAAATGCTAAAAAACAGCCCCTAAAAAATGCAAATATAATATAAATTTTAAACTAGAAATAAAATGTAATTAAAAAAAACGTAACCATTTAAATTTTACAACCAAACCCTATGCAAGATGCATTTTTTAAATCCCACAAACTATATGCATGATTGCATTATGAATGTAGATGCAAATGCTAAAAAACAACCCCTAAAAAATGCAAATATAATATAAATTTTAAAATAGAAATAAAAATGTAATTTAAAAAAAAAAAAAACGTAACCATTTACAACCAAACCCTATGCAATATGCATTTTTAAAATCCTACAAACTATATGCATGATTACATTGTGAATGTAGATGCAAATGCTAAAAAACATCCCCTAAAAAATGCAAATATAATATAAATTTTAAAATAGAAATAAAAATGTAATTTAAAAAAAAAAAACCATTTACAACCAAACCCTATGCAATATGCATTTTTAAAATCCTACAAACTACATGCATGATTACATTGTGAATGTAGATGCAAATGCTAAAAAACAGCCCCTAAAAATGCAAATATAAATTATAATCTAAATTTAAAAAAAAAAACTTTTACGGGTATTGTAAGCAAATAAAATTATAAATATAAATACCTCTTGCTTGCTCTTGCTCTTGCTCTCTCTCCCTCTTGCTCTTGCTCTCACTCTTGCTCTTGCTCTCTCTCTCTTGCTCTTGCTCTTCTTGCTCTTGCTCTTGCTCTTGCTTGGTGTGAATATGAAATGAGCCCATAATGTAAATTTATAACATAAAATTGCACTTTTAGGGTTAGGGTTAGGTTAGTAATGTTGTTTTTATATTATAAGTGATTTACAATTAAAAAAAATAGTTTACACAAAGCATTGTCTAGTATTTCGTGGGTTCGTCTAGTGTTATGCGGTATTCTTCAACCTGTGATATATTGTAAAGCTTCCGCAGATCAACATATTCTGATTAAAATGGATGAAGAACCCTGCCAATGTTATCCCCCAACTTAAACCCTATCTTGTCCTCAAGACAACTTCAGATAAAGAACCCACCAAAGTAGCTGTACTTGATTTCCATTCCAACGTTGCTGAATCGATTTGGGGAAGGACACACCACCAACCACCTAGGACTTAGACATCTGGTGTAAGGAGGCAAAGTACCTCCTTTGCTTGACTTCCCTGATTGGGCTGTGTGGGACGGTAATGCCACTATAAGAATAAAAAGAAAAATCTACTTATGCTTTATCAACAAATTTGCTAACTCGCCCCTTTTGGAAGATACTTGTCAAACTGGGTGGTTAGTGTCTGTTCAAATGCTTTTCAGGCTGCCGATTGTGTGGTGGATCATTGTTCAAGTGTTTGCAATGTTGCATTTTGGATGGCAAGTGCTGGTATTTCTGAAGGTGCCTGTTGTTTTGAAATGTGGTCAATCTCCTTGTCAAGCTCCACCCTTGCCTTCTCCAATTTACCCATATGCTCATGCACCAGACCCCGTACTCATCCATATCATTTATCGTTTTAGCTCAAGCAACTTTCTTTTGTCTATACTTTTCTCCTAATCTTGTTTCTCAGTTTGAGTCATGGTTGGCCAGCCCACAGAATACATCAAGTATGTTTCCGCATCACCCAAAGCTGTCTTTAGTTCTTGTGCTTGTGCCATTACTTTTTCCTCCTCTTGGTGTTCTCCATATTGAGTGTATCATCTGCGATGCTTTATAATTTTCCACTGCCTCATCATGGACTTGTTGATCCTGGACTTTACCGGGAGTCATATTGTTGAGTATATATTAGTGAGTGTCTCCTCCAACTGTTTCTCAATAGGCCAATTGTTGTCAACTTCATATTGTGGCCTTACTGTGGAGATATCAGAAACCACTTTCTCCATTGTTTCTTCCAGGACCACACATCTTTTCATCAAATCTTTTTGTGTGTTCTCCTCCCAAATGTCAACCCTTTCTCTGTTTGTTGCACAACAGCTTGACCCAGGAGGACTTGGGCTATCTGCTTTCGTTGGGCAAGGATGGTCTTAATGGTGTTGAGGAGGTCCCTTATTGCCTGGGAAGCTGTGGGTGGGGACATACCTCCTACTTGTGCTATTGTTGCTGCAATGTTCACCTTCTTCTTTTTGCCTCCTTCCTTGCATTCTCAACTTGTTGTTTTGCATCTAATTTCTGTCGTTCCACATCTGTGTCTGTGACATTTTGTTTGGCCACTTCTTGGGTGGATTTTGCTTTCTTTGCTTTCTCATGGGCAGCCTTTTCGGCCTGCTCTGCTTGTTTCTTCTATTTCTCTTTCGCTGGTTTTAAGTTAGCAATTGGTCCTAGGGATGTCGGAGCTGTGTGCGGGGACATACCTCCTACTTGAGCTATTGTTGCGGCATCCTTTGCTGCCTTCTTTTCTGCCTCCTTCCTTGTATTCTCAGCAGGTTGTTGTTTCACAGCTTATTTCTATCATTCCACCTCTGTGTCTGTGGCTTTTCGTTTGGTCACTTCTTGGGTGGATTTTGCCTCTACTTTCTCGTGGACAGCCTTTGTGGCCTGCTCTACTTGTTTCTACATTTACTCTTCTGTGGCTTTCAAGTTAGCGGATAAGAAAAGATCATAACTGTTCATTCGACAGAACATCCAATCAATAACCAAATATTAAATTAAATCATTTGAACAACTTCAAATAATTGAAAGATCCACTTTCAAAATCCCCCTCAATTTTCAATATCAGAATCTGTCCGACGCGGAAAAATAGAAACTATGGAGGATGAAAATGAAAAAATTTCAAGTTCCTTCATTTTCGAATATATTTTTATTCCAAGACGTCGTAGAGAATTTCGAATTTTGAATCGTTTGAATCTGGAAAACAATTCATTGAGAGGACTTTTCCTTAGTACAAGAGGACCAGGAAGGACGCACCTCTGGTGTACCAGTTATCGTGCCAACGGTAAACGCTGGGTAGCTAAGTGTGGAGTGGATAATTGCTGAACGTCTATAAGTGGTAAGGCAACAGGTTTTGGTCCTGCTATTGCGAAGGTTCGAATCCTTTCGTCCCAGATGGGACAAATAGTAATATTTCAAATAAATAAGAATGGTAAATCCAATTAAATTGGATTTCTTCTGCAGCTAACTTTTTCTTATGGTGTTTGGCCGTTTTCTCCTCTGCTGTCTTTTTCTTCTTTCCCTCCTCTTGTTTTTCCTCCTCCAGCGTCATGGTTTCTTCTATTTTCTTTTGAGCCTCTGCGGCTCTCTATTTTTTCTCTTCATCTTCTTTCAATTTTCTATCCTTTTCTATTTGCTGTTGTGCCCGTAAAGTAGCTTGTGCTATATCAGTTTGGGCTTTCTGCTGTTCTTGCAAAGATTTTTCCAGTACTTACCTTTTCCGCCATGCTTCCTCCTCAGCTTGTTTGAGTTTCTCTTCTGCCACCTGTTGTTCCAGCTGCTTTCTAAAAGCCTCATTGCATTTCTTTGTCCTCAACTCTTCATTTTGCAGCTCTTTTAGTTTTGCCTCTTCCTCACTTGATAAACTGGTTTTAGCCAGGACTTTGGCTAGCTTGGCATCTATAAAGTCTCCTGCATACGAATAAACTATGAGACAGGCTTATTGAAAACCCACATAGCAGGCTTCCAATATAGGGTCAGTCGCCCTAGAGATAGTTTTTAATTGAATTTAGAAAATTCACCAAATTTTTATCAACCTTGAATTGTTGGAAAGTACATGATTGATATCAGACGCTGCCAATTCTTGGAGGACATCCCTGTTCCTATACCTTTTACTTTGATTCCACTATCTTATGGAGCTTTGTTTATATTTTTCTTCAGGTGATCTTGCTATTCCGCTTCCTTCTTGTTAAACCTTTTATATTCTTCATGAGTATTAGAGATGGTGTAGGTACTTCATAATCGTAATAGTTTGCAGTCTCATTGACCTCTTCCGTTCATCCAAGAACTTATTGATTGAATTCATCTTAGTTTTTCCATCCATCTACTATAATTTAATATATAGTACCATGCTTTCAGGATGTAAAGCTCACTCTTGAAATCAGGCTTTTGATGTTCTGTTAGAGTCTCCTGTGTGATAGTTATAGAAGCAAGGTTATCACAATAAGCAGGTGTGTAATATGTACATTACTTTATGCCTATACTTTTAATAACATGACGTCCTTTCTTTGTTCAGATTTCTCAGTTGTGATGCTTGTATCTCAACTAATATGCATTAGAACATATGCTAGAAGAAAAGATTGATAGATTTCTGAGCTTGGCATTTCAGTTGGGCTAAATTTATCGTAAATAGTAAATGCTATGTATTTTTGTGCCAGTTAACCTGTGAATTTCTCTCTTTTGGTTTGCAGATCGCTGGATGGTTGAATATATGTCATAGTTGTGACTTATATACACAAACTACATCATGAATAGTTTGAAACATGAGCAGCCCACATCAAGGCCCTTAAGATCCCATCAGACAACAACAAAGCATCTCATCATAAGGATGGGGCAACATACACTGAGCTCTGGAAAGATGGGCTTATCTGTGCTTTTGAGTATTTCTCTGGACATAAGAGAAAAAGTAGAGATAGGTTCCATTCTAAGAATCAATTAGCACCAGGGAAAAATGGTCAAGATATAACTAAGAATGGACAGTTTTCTGATCCAAATAACTTGTCAGAAACCAATGTAAGCAGGGATTCAAAACTAGAGAATACTGCTATTGTTTCAATTGATAGAGAAGATCCTCAACCAAGTTTACCAAATGTTAAAGAACAAGTTGGCCGGGAAGGCATGATAATGCCGAAGGATAGCCAAATTGCAGAAGGAACCGAAGCGTGAATAAAATTCAAGAATATCACTGGGTTCCAATTGGGTGGTCCAGACTATCAGAACTTGTACAGATGGTTCAAGTTGATGCAGAGTGGGCTTCTTACAGTGATGAAGAGGATACTCTTACTGTCGCAATGTTGCAGCTCCATACTGGCAGAGGCCAGCTGGGCCAACTTGGTGGTGCCATGTAATGGCAGGACATCCCGTCATTGATTCCTGGTTAAAAAATTCTCAATGGCTGCATCCTGCGATCAGTACTGCACTAAGAGATGAAAATCGATTAATTAGTGATAGAATGAAACATTTGTACTATGAGGTAAAAATCTCTTGGTTTTGGGTTATTTACCAGTGCCTCGTTTTGGAATGCACTATTTTATTATGTTCTACAGTGCTAGAATTCTCAGTCTTTGGTGAGAATCAATTCATGCTTCATGATATGAAGAAAGTTAAAAATGATTAGTTCTTTTTTTTTGTAGAATAAATCCAGCTTATTGATTGTATCACATTCCAGGTTCCAGTGCGTGTTTCAGGAGGACTATTGTTTGAGCTCCTAGGACAGACAGTAGGTGACCCTCAACGTGAAGAAGATGATATTCCTATTGTACTTAGATCTTGGCAGGCTCAGAACTTTCTAGTTACAGCTCTGCATGTCAAAGGAACGGCGCCAAACTTAAATGTTCTTGGAATTATTGAAGTTCAGGTAATGAACATTCCAATGTAAGTTTTTGTCAGGAAGATGGTGTAAGACAGGTATCCAAATATAACGGTGCTTGTTGTGTGTACAGTTATCGATCTGATAAAACTTTCAATATGGGAAAGACTTTGATGTTGTTAGAAAGAACACAATTTAAACAACCACATCTCCTTTACCTTTCCACATTCTAATGTTACCTACCTCTGTTTTTCAGGATTTTCTTGTAGCTGGTGGCACCACAGCACCCAAAACAGTTCATGAACTAATAGCAAATTTAGCTTGTCGTCTCGCAAGATGGGATGATAGGTGCTTTTGATTATTTCATGTTGAAAACTCACAATTTTAGTTTTTAATTTGTTGAGAAATAGCATATACTAAATTGAATAATGGTAAACCAATTAAGTTTATATAATGCTTAATTTGAGAGAGTTTGATCGGTCTATAAAACTGCTCAAATGCGTCAAACACAGATATTTATGTGATAGCCAGATTTATAGCATGTATCTGCACATTTTAAAATGGTTTTTTTGCCTCATAAGAACTTCTATAACCTTCTTTTTGATGAGATGGCTATAATATACTCAATAAGGTTGATTGATCTTTAATTCTATTATGATCATTATCTTTTGGTTTGCAGCCCCAGGTATAAATCTTTTTGTTTATCATGTACGAGCAATTCATCCTTGCATCTAAATTTTGAAGAGTTGCAAACTGACATGAAGGGACTAGCTCTGGACTGGGATAAAGGGTAGCTGCTCTGAGCTACAGGACTGTAGATAATCCATTAATTTATTGAAATCAACACAGTTGATAATAACCCAAAGCAGAACTGGGGATAAGACTTGATATGATGTGTGAATTTGTAATGACGAGAGGTAAGAGTTATTAGGATTTTATTTATTTTGATTGGAGACTATATTCAGTCTCACAAATCATGATATCTTCTTGCACCAGCTCCTGGAATCCATCCTTTGTAGAAATGGTTTGCCGACTTCAATTTGTCCTGCATACTGCTCATTTGTTTTGATACGTCAAAACAATCCTATTTCTTTTTCAGACCTAAATGGGCTTGTTTATTACATGCAAAATATACAAATATATTCATTGCCTTGTGATCAAATAATCATGGTTGAGTTGTTCCGTAAACTTCCCAAAACCGTTGCTTATGGAAGAGCTCATCAAGAGCTTTACGATGCCTTTTGAACGGAGGAAAACGAACACTGTATGTAGGAGATACAGTCTGTTGAATTTTCTCTCCAACTAGCAAAAATAAAACGCAGGTTGCACAACACTGATGTGGCATGGTGAGAATGCACCAAGTGGCAGAATGTGAGAGTGACAAGTGGCAAAGTCTGCCCGATCAAAAATATGATTTGTAGCCTCCGGTCTTCGATGGTGGAGGTGGGCCCACATAGTATGTCGGCTGGGGCCCAACAGCCGGTGGGGTCCACTCTTTTTCAAGAGGGGGACCCTGCCACCTTTCTTCACATCATGTTGCATGTGATTTTGCATATATACCTCATTGAGGTTCACATTCTGGTGCATGCGGGACAAATTTTCCATAGTTTTCAAAGTTCCCAAACCAACTCGGCGAGTTGGATCCAAGCTCATTATCTATTGCCAAGTCACATTGCCATCTCAACATTTCCAACTCATCCCGGCGAGTTGAGAGCCAAAATCAATGCAACCAACAAACTGCGAAGGAGCCAACTCACATCTTCGCAAGAGATCAAGATTTAGTGCCAAGTCGGGTGGCGAGCCAACAGAGATCAATCAACCACCCTGCCGAGCTACAAGCTGAGCTAGGAGGGCTTGCCAACACATCCAACTCACGAGTTGTTGCATTACAAAGTCCGAGCAACAAAAACATTGTAAGGTGTGACTGAAGCCACTCCCTCCATCATGGGCTTAGTAAATCCTAAGCCTCTTCAACTCGGTGGAAATGTGGGCCATTTCCCACTTAAAATACACAAAGGCCAAAACAAAGCCTGTGGGGTTTGACCACGAGACCTGTCGAGCCACAAGAAGGAGTCAAACCGTTAGGCTAAAGGCCTAACTTAGGTGAATGTTGAGCAATTTTGTTTATAAGCTCAGAGATTCAGGATAAACCAAGAAAATACATAATGGTGTGGGATTCGACCCAAAGCCTATTGGGACAAAAGGATTGGCCTTAGCCATTAGCCCACCAGGCTAGAAACAATGTAAGAGGTGGAAAATTTTATTTCAAGAGGACCTTTGAAAGGACTGTGTATTGTTTTTAGGCCCTTAGCAAAGGAGAAAGCCATTATAGAT
This sequence comes from Taxus wallichiana var. yunnanensis, assembly GCA_018340775.1. Classification (NCBI taxonomy): domain Eukaryota; kingdom Viridiplantae; phylum Streptophyta; class Pinopsida; order Cupressales; family Taxaceae; genus Taxus; species Taxus wallichiana. Next base: position 445,616,166 of record CM031237.1, on the reverse strand, counting down.
GGAGATTTAGGTCTGTTATGCCAAATTTATGCAGGTTTGCTGTTGGAGACATAACAGAGATTATAATAGCCCATTTTAGAGAAATTTTGCCTTACATAAGAGAGAAAATGCAGGTGGAGACCGTTTTTGTGCAGGAAGACAACATTGTAAAGCCGAGTTGGTTGTGGAGACTTTCTAGAGGTGGTCTGAGATACTTGCAGGTCCTATTTGCCCATTTTGGAGATTGATGTAAGAATTGTGTTTATTTTTGCATCATTAATAGGATCGGTTCGTTGTATTCACGAACCCGGAGACGTAGTCCCTCATGGACAAACTCCATTATCAATTTGAGTATTTGTCTCTGGTTTCCTTCATTTGTTGCTGTTTTAAATCAGTTTTGATCTGATTTTTAAGTATATATGCCAATTTTAATGTAATTACACGTTTTATGGGAAATTGAGAATTGAAGGGAATGGATGTGGAATTGGGTGAATGAGTTAAATTTGCTGTTTTCACTTCAATTTCAAAGTTTTTACATGCCAAATTTAACATAGTATGTGAATTTGAGATAAATTAATTGAGTATCCACAAAAAGGAACTGAGTTAGTTTACATTTTTACCCTTTTGGATCAAGTTTGGTATCAAAGCAGGATTTTGAAGCATTTCTAACAATTTTCCACTTGAGATTATTGCATTTGGTTCAGTTTGCAGTTGGATACAAATTCCAACAGATAACCATGGGCAAGCTCGAAACTTGAGGAGCTAGAAGCCATTAACCACTAGATTCAGGAAGAGAATTTTGAGTCGAGAAGATGGCATTCTTTGGATAATGAAAATCAAGAGATCCAAGAGAGATTGACAAGACAAGGAGAAATCTTCTTGGGTGTCATTAAAACATTGCAATTTGAATTGCAAGCCAAGGATAAGATCTTGGCAAAATATCAAACTGGTGAGAAAGTGGAGGAGATAGAAAAATCCATCAAGGGACAACCCTCTACTATAGATGTATACACTGTAAGTGAATCACCATGTATTCCTTTCTCCCATCATGAATCAAATGTTGATTTTGGTAAATTTGAGAATCATACTAAAGGTATTGGAGCCAAATTACTAAATAGGATGGGTTTTGATGGAAAGGGCCTTAGAATAAATGGCCAAGGTATTACTAATCCCATACAGGTAGAGGAAAGACCTCGCTATGTAGGTTTGGGATATGGCAATGGTAAGAGAGAAATTGGGGAATGCTCCAAAATAGCTGAAGCTAGACACGCTTCAAGAGAAGAGCCTATACCACTAGAACTCCAAAACAACCTATTCAAGGTAAAGACAATATTTGTTTTGATAATCCTACTAATGAGGATGTTGTTGCTTTGAATATTGGGCATGCCTCACAAAGTGATTGTGTGAGTGAGTGCAAGTTAGGGAAGGAAAACCTTCTAAACAAGGTGAACTTTCCAAAGGAGGAGAGAAAATAGTTTCACCTCAGCAATCTTGCACAAGTAAAAGTCCTAGAAAGTCTAGGCAAGGTAAATATTCCAACGTGCACTTCGACTATGCAAAGGATGGTCAGGTAACACCAAATTTGTGGTATTCATTTCCATGCACTTTTTGTGGATTAAGTAACTTGTGTGGCCATGTGTTGGAAGAGGAAATCCTTAGAAAGAAGGATTAATAAAGACTACTCTCCAAAACAAGATACGGGAATAAAAAAACTACTATACTCATTGTCGATGAGTGGACATTGGATTGAGAAATGTTGGAAACTCCACCCTCAACTTTCGTAGGAAGAAAGTGGAACAAAAATCAACAAGCCAATCCCGTGCAAAAACTAGTCTATCAAATGAAAACCCACAAAGGAGCATCCGTGAAAATGGGTTGGTAAGACATTTGCTTTCCTTTTATGGATAACAATTTTGCATACATTCGATTCATTTATTTGTGTTTCATTTTGCACCTCCATTCACATTTTTTTCTGAAGAAACTAACTCATTATTGGAGTTAAATGTGGAGGTAGAAATCAAAGGAGATATCTAGTTGAGAAGAGACAATATGAGCAACTAATTACAAGTTGTATCACTTTATTTTCTTCTCATATACATGTTAAAATTAACATGTTTGCTTACCTTGCTTTGTAGCAGTGACAAGATGGGTAAAGAGATTCTCTAGATCAGTTTAAGGTATAATAAGCATTGTTGTTTTCTGAATGTACGTTGGCATTCTTTCCTTCCATTTGAAAATGTACTTGTGATACATGTGCAATGATTTAAATGCATGTTTGTAAGACCCTATATCGGGCAATGTTTGTAATGGAAGAGTATTAAAATCCATGTCTATTTGTAATTGATAATAAGACCCCATTGAAGGGAAAATTGTACAAGTAGATTTCAATGTAAGATAAGGATGCTAACATACATTCATGAAGCAAAACTGCTTTATTACCATGTATTGTTTTTCCTTTGTTATAATAATGTACAAAGAGAATATAAGCATCCTTTCTAGCCTCTAGTAGTGCAATGGATAAGAAAACTTCGCCAAAAAGAGACCAAGACACCGCGAGTACAAAAGGTTAGATGGTAGAGATAGGAGGGAGTTTGTGAAACTTCTTCCTCACCTGGTTGCAGGATCCTGTTTGGGGCAATTATATTCTAAAAACTGAGAGACAATACATGACGGTACACTCTGAGACATAACTGAATAATGGAAGAGACCCCCTATTGTGGGAGACCAACTCCATAATGGAAGAGATAACCTATTGGGAGAGACCCCGTTGGGAGAAACAACCTCACATAGAGACAACCTCGCGATAGACTCATACAAAGAGAGACAACCGCTGACGATAGTAAATCTAGGTGAGAAGTTAAATTTTCCTTTTGATGATGTTTTGCTCCTGAGTACTTAACAAGTTGCAAGAAGATATTCTACTTCATAGAAGAGATGGGAAAGCCAAAATGAAGGAATTATACATTCAAAGATTTTTTTGAGAGTGGAAACTTTGGTGGTACAAATGTTTTTCAGTGGGGAGGTGTGATCCGGAGGATAATCACGGTTCAGTTGTTCCCTAAACTTCCCAAACCGGTTGCTTACGAAAGAGCTAGTCGAAAGTTTTCCAATGCCTTTTGAATGAAAAAAAGACACTATATGTAGGAAGATATTCGCTGAATTTTCTCTCAATTGGCAAAAATAAAGCATAGCATGTTGCACACGCGTTGATGTGGCATGGTGAGAATGTGCCAAGTGGCAAAATGTGAGAGCAACAAGTGGCAAAGTTTGCTTGAGCCAAAATATGGTTTGTAGCCTCCTGTCTTCGATGGTCTAGGTGGGTCCCACATAGTATGTTGGTTGGGGCCCAATAGTTGGTGGGGTCCACTTTTTCAGGAGGGGGACCTTGCCTCCTTTCTTCACATCATGTTGCATGTGATTTTGCATATATACCTCATTGAGGTTCACATTTTGGTGCATGTGGGACAAATTTCCCATAGTTTCTAAAGTTCTCAAACCAACTCGGCGAGTTGGAGGGCGTGGATTTGAGCTCATCATCTATCGCCTAGTCACATTGCCACCTCAACATTTCCAACTCTCCCTAGTGAGTTGGCGCGCCAGATCAATGCAACCAACTATGCCACGAAGCCAAGGAGCCAACTCACATATTCGCTTGTGATCAAGATTTAGTGTTGAGTCGGGTGGCGAGCTTGCCAGAGATCAACGGACCACCTTCCGAGCTACAGGCCTATAGGTCGAGCCAAGACGGCTCCAACACATCCAACTTGCAGTGAGAAACCACCCAGTGGTCAGCGAGTTGCATTACAAGGTCCGAGCAACAAAGACATTGCAAGTTGTGATCGAACACTGTAAGTCCTCCATCATGGGCTTAATAAATCCTAAGCCCCTTGAACTCGGCGGGAATGTGGGCCATTTCCCACTTAAAATATATAATGGCCAAAAAAAGCCTTGAGGTTCTAACTTACGACACCCGTTGAGCCATAAGAAGGGGTCAAACTGTTGGGCCAGGCTAAAGGCCTTAACTTAGGTAGGCCGTCGAGAAATTTTGGTTATAAACTTGGAGATATCGGATAAACCAAAAAAATACAAAGAATGGTGTGAATTGACCCAAGGCCTATTGGAAAAAAGGATTGGCCTTACCATTAGTCCACGAGGCTAGAAACAATATAAGAGGTGGAAAATTTTATTTCAAGAGGACCTTTGAAAGGACTGTGTAGTGTTTAGGCCCTTAGCAAAGGAGAAAACCCTTATAGATGGAGAGTTAGCCTATTATGCCAAATTTATGTAGGTTTGCTATTAGAGACTTATCGCAGAGATTATAATAGCCTTTTTGGAGAAATTTTGCCTTGTATAAGAGAGAGAATGCCTTTTCGAGAGAGAAAATGCAGGTGGAGATCATTTTTGTGCAGGAAGACAACATTGTAAAACCGAGAGCTGGTTGTGGAGACTTTCTAGAGGTGGTCTGAGATACTTGCAGGTCCTATTTGCCCATTTTGGAGATTTGATGTAAGAATTGTGTTTATTTTTGCAGCATTAATAGGATCGGTTCATGGTATTCACAAACCCGGAGACGTAGTCCCTCACGGATGAACTCCATTATCAATTTTGGAGTATTTGTCTCTGATTTCCTTCATTTGCTGCTGTTTTAAATCAGTTCTGATCTGATTTTTAAGTATATATGCCAATTTTAACGTAATTACACGTTTTACAGAAATTGAGAATTGAAGAGAATGGATGCGAAATTGGGTGAATGAATTTAATTTGCTGTTTTCAATTCAATTTCAGAGTTTTTACATGCCAAATTTAACATATTACTCGAGTTCGAGAGAAATTAATTATGCACGCAAAACGGAACTGAGTCAGTTTGCATTTTTACCTTTTTCAATCACCTTGTGAGAATTGTACGTCTTCTGTTGTGGTATTCATTGCCACAAAGATCCATGTGTTGGATTTCAGATTCATTTATTTGATCTAGACATGCTTTCAATTTTTATGGCATCTCTAACATCCTACATATGTGAATTCTTTGCTAATGCTCGAGTCTTGAATGCTGTAGATAAATTGCAAAATCTACTAGAGTTGCAAATGTTTCAGGTTGTTGGATGTATAAATCATTGCTTGTAATGTCCCTTTCTAGGGCTGAACTGAAAAACAACGAAATAACACAAACCCCAAACTGAAATATTCTGATTTTTATATCAGCCAACTGGAAAATAGAACAGTGAACAACAGTCTGATTTTTAGAACAGCAGCAAGGAAAAAACAATAATTCATCAAAATATCACCATTCACAATATCTGAAGTATGTAGAGGCACTTTAGGAATATTATAGAAAATTATCAACCAAGAAATCAGCCTCTAAACACAGCTGGAAATTAAATAAATGACAGCAGAGTATGCCCTTATGAAATGGCTGGAAATGAATGATTCCAAGCCCAAAAATGAAGTACAAAGTAGATTCTGGCTGCCAAAAATATGGAGAATGCAATGATGGTTGAGTTGAGCGGTGCCGTGCCCTAGAAACCACCAATCTCTTCCCCAAGGTGGGTCGCTCCCCTAGGAGAGGGGCTGAATTTCACCTTAGAACCAAACCCTTGCTGAAAATAGGCCTTATCCACCTCTTTGAAGCACTTGGAACAATTAATTGAAGATTTTTCATTCTCCAATTATCAAGGAAGGGTTTCGTCTTCCTTGTGAAGCCACACCAAAGGATTTCCGCCCTCTAGTGGAATGGAAATAGAGCAATCAGCCCCAAAACCAAGTAATGTAAAATTATAATAAAGATGCATGCCCAAATGAGGCCAAGCGACCTCTTTTTATATCCCTTTGGTGGTGCCAAATCCAATGAGGGAGTTTCCCCCATGACCGACACCGACCTCATAAAAAAACTTGTTTTATCTTTAATTCCTCCAACCCACCGACTTGCCTCATAAAGAAAACACTAAATGAAAGTGTAAATGCTCACGGAAAAGGATTAAAAACATCAACAAATAATTCCCTTATTCATCTTCTTGTAACCCATGGAAAGTGGAATGAACTAGAAGTCTTTTAAATGGATTAATTCGAAAAATGGGACATTACAGGTCCCCCTTCCCAAATTGCTTGCCCTCGAGCAATTGCAAACTTGTATGCCCAAGTATCATTATATTAAGGTGGAGGAACATGCTATAGTGTTCCCATAATTTGATCCCATGCATCGAATGAAGGAGCTTTGTAAATGGGACATAATGAGAATTTCATTCTTATTTCTTCTAGTTCCCATTATGCCTTTGTTTGAGTCAATATTGGCTCAATGGATGATGAATTCTACTTGATGTAATGGCGTAAAAGTATTTTTAAATACTTTTAATGGTGAGTTGGGCATGAAGGCCTCTTATTTGGTTCAAAGACTTCTAATCCTTATGGGTCAGCCTTGATTGGAGAGCCTACATAGAGGTTAATGAAGAAATAGAATTACTTGAAGGTCGGCCTATGCATTGGGCTTCTATTTTGATGTTGGTGCCACTTGAGGATATATAAGGACATGAAGGTTCATTTGAAGGGTTATGCATGTTTATTCTAAAGATTGATGCCTTGAGTTTGTGCACCACTTGCCCTACTATCCACTAAAGATGAAGCCTTTAGTGTGGCTCAACTTTGGGGATGAAAACCTCCACCGTTGGAAGATTGAAAAGAGAATTTGAAAGAGGAGTGAGCGAAAACTCCTCAAGCTTGAGGGGAATCCCATACTTGGGGTTTCCAAAGTGTTTCAAAGTGATTTATTACCGGTTTTCACCCTTCTTACCCTGTGAGTTGCATGGGTGGAGGGTTTGGTATGCTGTAGGGCTGATTTCACTATTTTGGTTTGATATTCTTGTTCGACATAATTTATAACGCTGTAATCTAAACTCGAATTGGTGAGTATTTGCTATTTTTCTTAGCCCTCGGTTTGGCCGAGTGCTATTGTTATAAATATTTAATTCCAGCTGTGATGATCAGATTTCTTGAATCTTTTGATGTATAAATATTGTCATGGCTAGATAAATTATTTTGTGGCATTCTACATTGATTTGCATAGTGAAAAGTGGATTCGAATCTCATAGGCAGTTCATTGCCCTAGAGACTGCATATTTTGTATTGGTTAATCATTCTAAGACATTCTCAACTATTTTCAGTTTGTTGTGTGTGCTTGAAGATGTTTTCAGATCAGATCTATTGTGGAAAGTTCATAAACCCCCTTTCTATTTTTAGCCCTAAAAGGGGCATTACAACGATATATAGAGCTTGAGTCTTCCCAGCCTGAGGGTTTTTGCAAGAAGATCAAATGGCGGATAGAATTTTCGGTGATGCTAGATTCGAAAAGCTTTCCCTAGGGCAAGAAAGAGTGGCCAATACAATGGCTCAGTTGATCCATACCCTTCAAAATCCAAATGGTGGAAAGAGCTCTTCAAAGGAAGACAATAATACCCAACCATCCAAAGTGGATAACATTGCTACATGGTATGTGGAATATAGGGCCCTTCCGAGAAGATTCGTGATGCCATGTCATTTTCTGAGTTCATGGGAGTAAGCAAGGGAAGATCAAGGCCCAAACCTAGGTCACAAACTACACAAGAAGAAAAACTAGGGCTGCAAGTAATGGAGAAGAAACAGCCCATAAAGGAACCCATTGTGCAAGTTGAAGAAGGAAAAATTGTGGAGCTTGAGCCAAAGAAGGAAGAACAACCGAAGTTGTTGGGCATTGAGAGGGAACAACCCATTGAAGCCCTAGAAGCCCCCATCACCATTGCCAAAGTAGAGCTCTTGACTGATTTTCAGAACAACAATGTGAAGGCACCAAGGTGTGATGAAAGTCTGAAGCATGAGCCTAGAAAGGAAAGGGAAATCATGGAGCATGAGTCCCAAGGTAAAAGTTCCTTAATATTTAATGATGTTTCATTGGTTTCTAATGGGTACGTGTGGCTAAATGTTGAAAAGAAATCAGATTTTCATAAGGGCAAAGAGGATGCATTGGAAGAAGGTAATCCAATTGTCATTTTGGAGCATGAAGACAAAACAGATCAGCCCCTAATTGAAGAGGAAAAATCAGATCAGCAGAAGGTTGATGAGGAAGGAACCTCACTAGACACTTGTGTGGATTTTCAGCCTGCTATAAATTCCAAAACAACAGCTGAGGGTAAGAGGGTAAGACACTTGATTTATTTTATGATCATAACATGAGTATATTACATCACACTAGGTTACTACATTGCTTTGGTCATCATGAGGGTTATTCTAACAATGGCGAGAAGATGAAGGAAAATAAATGGGAAGAGGATCTTCCAAGCATTGCCTATAAGTTGGATTTTCATGGCAGCCAAAGGTATGATGATCATTCAATGCTCCATACTCAAACATTTTCATATTTGTGTCCAATGTATGGGTATACTTAAGATTTTTGCTACCATTTATGTCATATCAAGATAGGGGTCATTATGGAAACCTCTATTTCAAAAATCGCGATTTATCGGCGATAAATCGTTTGCAGGACCATGAAAACGATTTATCTTTTGAAAATTCGCGATTTTGATATGGCCTTCTAAATTGCGATTTTGGCGATAAAATACACTCGAAAATCATGGTAAATCGTGGATAAAATCGTGGAAAATCGCGGGTGAAATCGGCCCCAAATCTGACTCATTTTTTCACTTGTGCAGGAAACTTTCTTGGTACACTTTCGAAAATCGTGGATAAAATCATTCTTGAAGGGTGAGAAAATTGCGGGTGAAATCGTGGCCCCAAATCCGACTCGTTTTTCACTTGCATTTATCGGTTTCCTCCTTTCTCCTTCTTTCCTTTTTTGGATTTTTGGTGAAGAAATCACAAGGACAGAAAAAAATTTGCCATTTTTGGAAAGGGTCCGGGAAGATGTAGCAACAAAAACTTGCATGTGCTATAACTTTCATTCTGTGGCTCCGTTTGCAGTGTCGTTTTCTCTAAAAGTGCATATTTTCTCGAGCTCTATGCATTGATGGCAATATTTTTCTTATTTTTCTTATTTTCATAAAACAATATTTTTTATTTTTTTGTTTGCAAACTTTGTACTCTCTTTTTTGGTCAAAACTTAATTGAAAATATGCATATGGGCCTATGGCATTCTATAGAGTCACTTCTCCCATCATTTAACATTGTTTTTACATTTAATTTAAGTATATTTTATGAATTTAAATGTTTTTAAAAGTAGCGATAAAGTTGTCGATTAATGCCGATTTTTTGCCGATTTCCGATTTCCGATTCAAAATTTGGCTTGCCGATTAATCCCGATTTACGATTTTTTGAACTATGATGGAAACCATGCTAGAATGATGGATGTAACTTGCAACATAAGGCATGTAGACCTCTTGATGCAAATTCAGATTTGTGTGTGCATAAGGGTATGGGATCTTGGTAATATTTTGAAGAATAGAGTTTCTAACATTGAAGCTACTCTTGCTAGTTCCTTCGTCATCTCATACCAATGGGAAGGAAAGAATTCAGAATCGGTCCTTGAAGAATACAAGGAAAATATTGGCATGACAAAAGGAATTCCACCCATTGCTATAGCCAACATGATGAGAAGTGATTTTGAAGATGAGGGGACAGCTCATGGTAAACAAATCACTATTTCTAGACAACCATCTCTTCTTGAGTATCTTCAGATTTTAAGGCTTGCACATGATCTTGGAGGAAATATTCCAAAGATAGAAGTCAAATTTATGTGCTCTATGTTGAGACTTGAACCAATGGGGTTCAATCTTATTGCCCATAGCCAAGAAGGTATGATTGTGAAGGTTGCAAAAATTGATTTTTGGGATTTTGAGCTTGCTGTTATCAACTATTTCAGTTTTCCCTACAATATGTTTGCTGTCATCAATAAGAGGACAACCATGAGAGGAGATAATTTCCAAATTTCCAAAGCATTTTCAGCCATTAGGGATTGGTCCCTTCTCACCTCATTCATCATTGCAAGGGCAACAAGGTGTTTGATACAAAAAGATGGTAAGCATAGTAAAAATCATCTTGTTGTTGATCATAATGTTTGGATTCAACATAGCATGGTTTTGTTGGAATTGCATTGCACAAAGATCTACTATTTTCGGGTATGTAAAGGAGAAGTCAAGGATGATATGTTTATACATAATGGCTTCATTAATTTTGATCATAACACTGCTGTCATACGCACTTCCAGCTTGCACAGTGACATATTTGTAAGCATACAGGTGGATTCAGTCATGGGAAGTGTTGGTTTTCAGTTTATAGCATTGTTGGCAATCAATATAGGATCATTTCCAGCTCCTATATCACTGCTGTATGGATATTATCATGCATCTCATACTCCAAGGAATGATGAGGTGAGAAGCACATCTTTGATTCAATTTCAAGTTTGTTTCCACATATGGGATATGGGTGTTTTTGTGAGTATTGCAAAAGGAGAAAATTCTGATTTCAAGATCAATACTGCTGATAATTTTATCATTATGAGTGCCAGGATGAGGGAAAGATCAAATGAACCTTATGGGGAACACAAAGCAATATGATCGTCTTCATAGATGAGATTTTTCGCATCATTTTTATGCCATACAATTGTTATGTTTGGGTCATCAAGGTAAGAATTGTAATTCTGATTTTTCAATCTATGTATTGCTAACCCTTGGATCCATGAAAGAACCGGAAGAAATGTGGAAAAAGGAAGCAATTATGATGAATTTGCAGCTGTACATATATCAGTCATAGAAGGAATTGAGGATGCATCAAAAGGGAAAAATGATAAGCATACTCTTGAAGTAAGTACTCCACTAAGAGAAGAGGCCGAGTTCACAAATTTTGTGTGCTATCTAATAGTTCCGGATATTGTATCTCAGCTGGAAGTTGTTGGTATGAATGGAAGTAGTAAGAATACTGAATTTTGGGCATTCAAGCATGCTGTCCTAAGCTTCTATGTGACTGTCATAAACATTTCCAGCCCCTTCTTCATGTTGCTATCAGCTGTAATAAGGTTTCCAGCCCCTAACATCGTGATTTCCAAAAGAGAAATGCATGGGTACAACTGTGTTTGGTACAACCAGAAGGAAAATATGAGAATTCATCCCTTGGGGGAGTTTGCAAAATTGTTGAAAGGAAAGAAAGAAGACTTGCCATCATGTCCATGAGATATGAGGAAGCAAGGATGTTGAAACCCTTGGTTTTCTTTAATGAGTTTGTTTCATGTGTAGGTACAAACAGGAAGCCAAAGGAGAAGTTGAGATTTATTTGGGATCCGGGCACTTGCAATTGCTTGAGGACAAGCAATTTTGAGTGGGGAGGACTGTAATGTCCCCTAAATGGGACATAATGAGAATTGCATTCATATTTCTTCTAGTTCCCATTATGTCTTTGTTTGAGTCAATATTGGCTCAATGGATGATGAATTCTACTTGATGTAATGGTGTAAAAGTATTTTTAAATACTTTTAATGGCGAGTTGGGCATGAAGGCCTCTTATTTGGTTCAAAGACTTCTAATCCTTATGGGTCGGCCTTGATTGGAGAGCCTACATAGAGGTTAATGAAGAAATAGAATTACTTGAAGGTTGGCCTATGCATTGGGCTTCTATTTTGATGTTGGCACCACTTGAGGATATATAAGGACATGAAGGTTCATTCGAAGAGTTATGAATGTTTATTATGAAGATTGATACCTTGAGTTTGTGCACCATGTGCCCTACTCTCCACTAAAGATGAAGCCTTTAGTGTGGCTCAACTTTGGGGACAAAAACCTTCATTGTTGGAAGATTGAGGAACGAAAACTCCTCAAGCTCAAGAGACAATCCCATACGGGGTTTCCAAAGTGTTTCAAAGTGGTTTATTGTTGGTTTCCCCCTTCTTACCTAGGTGACTTGCATGGGTGAAGGGTTTGGTATGTTGTAGGGCGGCTTTCACTATTTTGGTTTGATATTTTGTTCGACATAATTTATAAGGCCGTAATCTAAACTTTGAAGAATTTTGGTGAGGATTTGCTATTTTTCCTAGCCCTCGGTTTAGCTTGGACTATTGTTATTAAATATTTAATTCCAGCTATGATGATCAGATATTTCTTCAATTTTTTGATGTATTTGTGATGTATAAATATTGTCGTGGCTAGCTAAATAATTTCGTGGCATTCTACATTGATTTGCATAGTGAAAAGGGGATTCGAATCTCATAAGCAGTTCGCTGCCACTGGAGACTGCAATTTTGTATTGGTTAATCATTCTAAGATATTCTCAGCTATTTTTAGTTTGTTGTGTGTGCTTGAAGGTGTTTTCAGATCAGATCTATTGTGGATAGTCGGTAAACCCCTTTTCTCTTTCTGAGTCCTAAAAGGGACATTACAAGCTTCAACCCAAACAAAATCATACCTCTGTTGCCCCTATCTTCATTGAAGTCCTCTTCATCTTCCATTTCAAAAATAACAGTAGCAATTTCTTCCCTTGTACACTCAGCTTGTACAAAACACTTTCCAGCCAGTTGTAAGCTCAAACAAAGGGAAAAAAAAAGAAAAATGCTCCATGACTTAACAAATAAAAGCATTTCCCGATGGGGCATCTTCACCTTCCATCTCACCCTTGTCAACTATGGTGGAAGAACACCCTCTAATCACATGCATGAATGCAACTGAAAAAGAATGAGGGCTGCCAAAAATGATGTCAATAATGCTATTGAGTACAAATGGGCTCATAGCTGTTACAAGGATGCTTCTTCTAACACTTGAGAGTAACCAAACATCACCCCTTATTTCTCCTATGCTTGGTTGGAGCCTTTTTGCAAAAATAACCAAATTATGAGTCATTATACCTTGCTGTAGTGAACTCTTTTGCTGTCCAAAAATGATGATTTGTGGCTGCCAATAAGGAATTTCAGGCTGCATATTCACTGCTGCCCTTTGTCTCTTCAATGTCTCCAATCTTTTCCGCTTCAACTCAAGTATGGAAGAGGCTTCATCTCCTTGCAAAGGGCGATCATATGTGACCATAAATTTGACATTCTTCATGATGTCATCTTCTGTTACAACTGCAATCTCATTTGCTCCTTCATTTGTATGGGAAAAGAGCAAACTTAGCTGCTCCTCCATCACACCTGTACCTGCACATGGAACAAACTTATTAGAGAAAACAAGAGTTCTCTTCTTCTTCATTTCATGCCTTGTAGACATGATGGCCAACTCCTTTTTGCTTGCAAACTTCTCACAAACTTCATACAAGTGATGGCTGTCCAAAAACTCAGTCATGCTGCCCCAAACACAGCTGTAATCATGCATTTTCCCCTCAAAATTCAGGATGAAAGTAGATGGAAAACCTCCTATGATAGTTGTAAGCATGTTGCTATTGTTAGCACCCTTCACCCAAATGGTTGGAAATTCTTCTACAACTGTCAACAACAATGGAAAGGGGCTGGAAATTGCATGGACAGTAAGTGAAAAACAAGTACAACTACTGTCATATTGAATATCCCTCATGAAATCTTGCAAAAACAACATAGTGGGGGCTGGAAACACTTTGTTGATGACTGAAAATACCTCAAAAGTGTGGAAACTATCCCCTCTCATGGCTGTCCTCTTTTGTATGACAACAAATAAGATTATAGACAAGCTGGAAATGTCTATGACAGCAGTACAAAATCTTATGACAACATGCTCGGAAATCCAAAAATCAACATGTTTACAACTCACAACCATACCTTCCATGTCTGGCTGATCTCCCAAGCTTGGGACAACAAGATAACTTTCATCTTGCTTGCTTTCCAACATGAATTTCATGAGCTTAACATCCATTTTCATTAAAAGACTTTTTCTAGGGGTATGTGAATCGAAGAGGAGCTGAAAATGCCCATGAGAAGACTGTTGTAATGAAAACAAAAATGTAGGGCTTACCCACCAATGTGTTGTCCCGAAACCTGCCCTCTATTTGTTGCAACTCCCACTACCATAGCTGGCTCCACTTGTTCTAATGCCTCAACTGAAAGCATCTTAATAGCATGATGACTTCTCTCAATACTTTGGGCAGTTGTCCATACAATTGCAATTATGGGATGCAAAGGCTTTCCCATTCTTCCAACCCAAAATGTGTCCTCTAGCTGTTGTATCTTTATGGTGTAAGGAATGATGTGGCCTCTTTGTAGTAACTTATCCTTCACCATGTTGTTAGAGGGCACAACAAGCTTCATATGCATCCACATAAGTTTTCTCATATACCAAGAGCAAAAACGGAGAATTTAATAGAGGCATTTACCTTGGTCTTCAAAAGATCATCCGGATTCCCCATGCCAAAGCAATCTTGGATTTGATTTAAACCAGCTCTATGTCCATAGCTGCAAGTGGTGTTCAAAATGTATGTTTGCCATTTATTTGTCCTCCTAAATGAAACCCTTCGGGAAGGGAGGATCTATGCTCGAGTACCACCGTAATGCCCCTTTCTAGGGATGAACTGAAAAGCAACGAAATAACACAAACCCCAAATTGAAATATTCTGATTTTTATATCAGCCAATTGGAAAAAAAACAATGTTCCGATTTTCGAGAACAAGGAAAAACAACAATTCAGCAAAATATCACCATTCACAATATCTGAAGTATGTAGAAGCACTTCAAGAATATTATAGAAAATTATCAACCGAGAAATCAGCCTCTAAACACAGCTGGAAATTAAATAAATGACAACAAAGTATGCCCTTATAAAATGGGTGTATATGAATGATTCCAAGCCCATAAAATGAAGTACAAAGTAGATTCGGCTGCCAAAAATATGGAGAATGCAATGATGGCTGAGTTGAGCGGTGCCGTGCCCTAGAAACCACCAATCTCTTCCCCAAGGTGGGTCGCTCCCCTAGGAGAGGGCTGAATTTCACCTTAGAACCAAACCCTTACTGAAAATAGGCCTTATCCACCTCTTTGAAGCACTTGGAACAATTAATTGAAGAGTTTTCATTCTCCAATTATCAAGGAAGGGTTTCGTCTTCCTTGTGAAGCCACACCAAAGGATTTTTGCCCTCTAGTGGAATGGAAATAGAGCAATCAGCCCCAAAACCAAGTAATGTAAAATTATAATAAAGATGCATGCCTAATGAGGCCAAGCGACCTCCTTTTATATCCCTTTGGTGGTGCCAAATCCAATGAGGAGTGTTTCCCTCGTGACCGACCTCATAAAGAAGCTTGTTTTATCTTTTAATTCCTTGACCCAACATACTTACCTACTCATGAAGGAAAACACTAAAAGAAAATGTAAATGCTCACGAAAAAGGACTAAAAACATAAACAAATACTTCCCTTGTTCACCTTCTTCTAACACCTGGAAAGTGGAATGAGCTAGAAGTCTTCTAAATGAATTAATTCGAAAAAGGGGACATTACATTGTTATCTTTTAAACACTTTAGTTTACTGAACACTTGAGTTTGATATCTTCTATGATGTCTACATATTATAATATTCCTTTTTTAATTTAAATTGTTGTTGACCTTAAGTTCAATTAGATTGAGAATCTCTCATAGATAATCAATTGAATCAATGTCGGTTCCATTGCCTACTAAAGAACCTTAGAAATCTCTCACTCCGACATTCACAACATGTGTGAGAAATTGTTGAAATTATTCTTTTGGCCGGTTATCAAACCTTAATGGAAGCTATGTTCCAAGACACATCGGTGAGTCCATATAAAGGTAAATCTAAATGTTACTTTTTAGGTCACCTCCAAGCAAGACACCAATTTGGTGTATGTGATCCCCCTTATCGATGTCCACAAAGGGATTTCTTTCTTTGTACCTTTTATATTGTTTGATTTTGGTACTCTTGGGTTTTGACCTCATGACCAAGCTCAGTAGTAAAATTGAACTTGCCAATCCACATACACGTTAGTTAATGCGGGTTTGGATTCTAGAAGATCAAGGTAGACATTTACACATGTTTGCATGAATTTTAGAACCCTTCCTAGTTGGAGCGACTAGGGTTTGAGGGTATTTGGGTGCCTTCTAGGGCACAAGTTGCAAATTTGATTTCATATTCTGATTTGGCATAATTTATAAGGCCGGAATCTTCATTTTGGTGAATTTTGGTAAAGATTTACTATTTTTCCTAGCCCTCGGTTTTGGCTAGGCTGTTGCTGTTATAAATAATTAATTCCAGCTGTGTAATCAAATATTCCTTCAATCTTTTGATGTATTTGTGATTTATAAATATTGTTGTGGCTAGATTAATTGTTTCGTGGCATTCTTCATTGATTTGCATAGTGAAAAGTGGACTCAAATCCCATAGACAGTTCGTTGCCCTAGGAGACTGCTGATTTTAGATTGGTTTTCAGTTATTATCAGTTTGTTGTGTGTTTTCAGATCAGATCTGTTCAGACACAGCCAGTTAACCCCTTTCTCCATTTTCAGTCCCAAAAGGGACATTACAGTGGTATCAGAGCTTCGGTCTTCCCAACTTGAGGGTTTGAAGATAAAAAATGGTGGATAGAATTTTCAGCGATGCTAGGCTCGAAAGGCTTGCCCTAGGGCAAGAAAGATTGGCCAACACAATGGCCCGGCTGATCCATACCATTCAAGGCTCCAATGGTGGAAGGATCTCTTCAAAAGAAGTCATAAATTCTCAGCCATCCAAAGGGAGCAACATCGGTACATGGTATGAAGAGTATAGAGCTCTTCCGGAAGAAGATCCGTGATGCCCTACCTTTTGTAGAGTTCGTGAAGTTGGAAACAGAAAGAGTTGGAATTGGCATGGGGTCAAAACCCCAAGCATCAAGGAAGGGTCAACCCTCCATAAGGACCCCACACTCAAGAGTGTGGATGTTGTGCATAAAGAAGGGCTTGAAGGTAGAGGGTTCTCAAGTCCACATGACAAATTTTTGAGCCTCAACAGTCACACACATGCTGGGGAAAAATCAGATCTGCATTTGGAAAGAGATGGAGCCATGAAGGATGAAGATTCAGCCCTTAATCCCATTATTGTTCCGGATAGTCATCATTATGAGGTAATTATTGATCATTGTTTGGTTAATATTGATCATATTTCAGCATGTGATGAATCTAGGTTTGAAAAAGAAGCGAAAGGAATGATTGGAAACCATTTTCCAAGAGACATGATAACAATCAGCTTGCTGGTCTGTTTAGGACAACAGCTCCTAAGAGTCAAGTTGAAGGTGTTCATGGCTTGGGAAAGGACCACAAAGAGACTCCATGCATGTGCCAACAGGGCATGGACGAAATCAAGATGGAAAAAGAAGATGGACAAGCAAAGGACAGCCTAAGATATGAAATTAGGAATCACATTTCAGTTTTTGGTCTCCTCCCATGTCGCTGCCATATTTGTGTCATCATGGACAACATGGTGGGAATGATGATAAAGTGAAGAACACCCAAAGTGGTAAAGAGTTCATGGATCCTTTGAGATACAAAGAAAGGGAAGTCTTCAATGGGTTCCATGCTACTATGGCTAGTGAGTGCTTCTTTCTGTACAACTGGTTAGGAAGAAATTCTACAAGGAATCATATGGAGTTTGTTATGCATTCGAGCTTCCTTGTGAAGGGTGAGATGTTACAAGAGGGCCTCATCATTCCTTGCACCAAGAGGTTCCCACCTCTCAAGCTCACCTTGGAGAAGCACATGGTAAGTGATGATTTCCATGTTGTTGGTATTGAAGGTATGGATTTGTTATTTGAGATCCAATGGTTGCATCCTTTGGGTGAATTTACCCAAAACTATCAAGCTAGGGAGTTGAGATTCGAACTTGGTGGCATGACAAGTGGAGATCCTCAAGTTGCCACAACGAAGAAGATGGAAAGGATTATCAGAAGAAGGCAAGATCTATGGGCTGCTCTTGGTAAGAAAACCACCACACTTTCAGTTTTAAAACAGCAGTTGTATAGAGACTTTCAACTCTCAATTCATGCTCATACTCTTAGAAGAAGCTTTCCAATGAAAGTGGGTGTAGAATTCATGAATTTTACATTTGATAGTGAGCTTGATAGATGTTATCTTGCTGCCCTATGCATTATAACTCAGCAGGAAATCCGTGGAACCAATGTAAGTAGTAAAAATCATGTTTTATGGGATTCAAGGCACGCTGTCATAAAAATTCATACTGCTGTTATCAACATTTTCAGTTTGCTCAACATTGCTTTTGTAGCCATACAAGCAGCCTCAGCCATACACAGGAGTAATTTTCAGTTCTTTGATGTTGTTAAAGCATTTTCAGTCCCCATATGGTTGATTTTTATGAAGAGTTTGAGGTATGACAACTGCTATCTTATTCTTTTTGCTGTTGTCCACATCAGAACCAGCTGGTTAACCCCTTTTGAGACAGTCACCAAAGTGTTTTCAATCACAAAGGGAAGAATGTTCCACCTACCATCAAGGAGGGATTGTTTGTCGCTGTTTTAGAAGAGTTCCCAGCCACTATAATGCTGATTTGGAGCAAGAAATTGCATTGGTACAGCTACAACCATATTTGGAATAGCGTGAATGGAGCTTTAGAAGTTCATCATGTGAAGAATTACATAGATTGCTCACATCCTTGGAATCCAGAACTCAAAGTAGATGAAGGTAAAGATTTCAGTTTTGATTTTCCTCTCTTTGCTTATGGAAAGGAAGGAATGTGATGAGTTTGTATGAAGCGAGGGAGAATTCTAGCATGACATGTTTAAGGCATCACAAGCTTGATAAGAATTCTGATTTTCTTTTCTATGAATTGCTAACCCATGGTTCCATGGAAGAACCAAAAGGAATATGGGAAAGGGAGAGCAATTATGATGAAATTGCAGCTGTCCCTATGTCAGTTATAGAGAGAATTTTGAAGATATGTCATGCTTATAACTGCTGTTCCCTCCTTCCATCAGCTGTTTACAATTTTTCCATTTACTTGCTTACTTATAAGCTACCGGGAAGGAACTTCCAATCATATGGTTAAAGAAATTACAAGCATTTCATGGCTGTTGTAGACACTATACAGCCCCCATACAGTCACCATGGTGCTATTTCTCAAAAGGAATTGATTGCCTAATCATAGGAAGAAGGTGGGATGGCAAACACCTTGACCAAAGGGTCAATTTGAGGGTTGTTCCACCAAGGAGGCCTGTTGTTTGGTGTATTTTCAGATTGTTCTTCTCAAGGTTTGGGAGCATACAGAGACATTTCTATAACTCGGGAGTTGTATTCACTACACACCAACATACTTGTACTATTTTGTGCAAGTAAAGGTGGAATTTTAGCCCCCATTCTGATTTTTAAAAGAAAAATTTACAGTTACAGCTATTTTTGGGACAACATCACTGAAGTGTTGGGAATCCATCATTTGGATGGAAATTATGAGATGGAGACAAGCAAGGAAGGGAGCTAGCTATCAAGTCCCTAAGGCATGATGAGGAAAGTATAAAAGTGTTGTTAAACTCTTGTTTTCTTTGATATGTTTGCTTCATGTGCAGGTACATCAAAGAAGAAGCAGTGGAGATTCATTTGGGATCCGGGTACTTACAATTGCTTGAGGACAAGCAATTTCGGGAAGGGAGGACTGTAATGTCCCCTTTTTCAAATTAACCCAAAATAGAAGACTTCTTGCCTTTCTTCTTTCTAGAGGCAAGAAAAGGATGAACAAGGGAAGACCTTGGGTTTTCTTCATTCATATTTATGATTTTTATTTCTGTATTTCCCTTCCTAAGTGGGTCGGCTGGGTTGGAGAGCTTTTAATAAGCTCAAAATGAAGAAATAAGCTACTAAGGAGGTTGGTTGGGTTTGGAGAGTTCCTAAAGGCAAATTAGAAGATAAAGGATGCTTTATGAGGTCGGTCTTGTCTTTTTGGCCTTTGGCGCCAAGCATGAGATATATAAGGAGATTAATGACTTCATTTGCACACATCTATTTTGGCAAATTTTATCTACACTTGTTCTTTGGGCTGATTGCTCTTAGTTCATTCCACTTTTGGGCGAAAATCCAATTGTGTGGTTCTTTCCAAGAAGGACGAAAACCCTTCTTGTGGTTGGTTGGGGCGAAAACCCTCCATCTTTGGTTAAGCGAAGATATTTTTCTTTTCTAAAATAAATTTTGAATCTTTATTTTGGATTTCTTTGAGAGATTTAGAACAATTTTAGTTCGAAGGAGAGTCACCCATCTATAAATGTTAAAAATTATCCATGGGGCATATGTGAAGGCATAAGAGGAAGTCATCCGTGCATCAAATTACTTGACCCATCCTCTCACTTGTCTGCATTGGTTCCCAACCCACGTGAAGTCTTTGCACACGCACTAAAAGAAAAGAAGAAAAGAGATCAAACAAGTTTAAAGTGTTTCAAAAAATTAATTTGCATAAAGGGTGTTTTTGGTAATCTCCATCGGGCTTATGGACGCTTGACCGACAATGGAGCAAGGCCATGATCAAAACCAAAGGTATCTCTTTCGGGGCTATAAATGCCTGGCCGACAGAGAGTAATGCCATAGCCTTCCCCTCTATCCATCTCCCATCAAAATATTAGAACTAAAAAAATAGAAAAAACACCGTGTTAGCAAGCAAGCTAAATGACCACTCTTCGTGGCTTTGGATCTCGAAAGCCCGCAACAAGGTGAATGAACTTCACACACACACACTGACTCTCTATAAGTTTGAAAAGTTAGTATGTTGCGTGTCAATTTTAAAGCCTTTGATTCTGCTTTTAATTTGAAAATGTAAAGTCTTATGAGCTAAGTACTCTATTTGTTTCTAACGTGAACCGTAGAGATTACGGGTTAAAAATGCTCAAGAACATTTTCCAGGCCGAGTCGCCATTTGTTGTGTCCACAACACATGCCCCTAATCTCCCTCGGAAATTAGGGAACCTCTTTTCGCCTTTCTTTGAAAGTTGGATTCTTGTGTGCCTCAATTTCCCATCTTTTGCGCAATCCTTCTCTTCCCTTGGGTCTCTTTGCAATCTTTCTTGACCCTATTTCACTAAGTTCTTTGCATTTCATGTGCGTGTAGTTTCCTTATCCCAATTCCCATTGTGCAAGTGGTTCCCATCTATGCGCACCCTTCTAAGAACTTTACGCAATAGCTTTGTGCGACATTTCTTCTCTAAAGCACAATCTTTCATGACCTTCTTGCGTTGCGCACATCCCCTTCGTGTCTTTAGGATGCCCATGCCGCATCCCATCAGGCGGCTTGTTTTCACCTTGTGCGACCCCTTCGCACAATATCTAAAGGCTCGTTAATGGTTCCCTTTGCACAATGTCCCAACTCCCCAACTCCCACGCATCCTACTACTTGCTTGGCCTTGTTTACCGAGTCACCACAATATTGTGCTAGCCCACCGTGTTCAAACAAGCTTTGCATGACCAAACCATGAGTCCTGCGGCCTCCTGATGCTTCATGACATCTTTTTGCTTGTCAAGCAACTTGATACACACTTTGCATGCAATCACTTAACTTCCCATTCTATCTCACAGTTGTATATTTGAATAAGTTATGGTCCACTTGGGCAAATCTAACACCTAACACTTGGTTTCTCTCAAGCTTTATATTGAGTAGGTATTATACACGCATTCGTGACACATTGAAGACTGCACGAAGGGTTAGAGATTCTTCTCTTTGAAGGTAGTGCGCATAGTTTGAAGCTTGAATTCTTGCATTGCACGTACTATGAAATCATGTGTGTGTCGGGAATATCAAAGAAAGTAGTGTGTCTTTGTTTATCTAGGTTGTATTTGCATGCCTCCTTTTATATAACTAACTTTGTGCTCTTCTTTTGCCTTGTAGGAATTGAAGGCATGATCGCGAAAGTTTCCCAAAGGATTGAGCGAGAAAGTCGAAAGTCCCAACACACCGATTTGTGCTTCGTGTCAAAGATCGATGAGAAACTAGAGAAAGGCCAAGGATTGCTTTTCGAATGCGGTTACACCGATTGAGGCCACATGTCCAACATCGACGCACTACAAAAGTATGAAGACCCAAGCCCATCCTCAAAGAGTTTCCCACAGTGGTAACGCCGATGTATGCCACGTGTTGAAGATCGAGACACTTTGCACGAAAACTGGATACTCGGCGCTAGAAGACAAAAAACGCCCCAAAGTCAACACAAACCACCAATTTTGACATCCACAGTGCATAGAACAAACATTATGTTAGTAGATCTGATCTTGTTCATTATTTCAAGAAGAGATTCTAAAGAAGATCTTGTTAATCATCTTTATGTCGAAGTCGAGCGCCGTATAGATTCAAATGAACCTTGTCTTGCACTTTGCGCCATCTTGCATTGAATGCTATTTGAACTATACTGATTATTAGATATAACATTCTTCTAGATCACTTAGGTATGCATTCAATTTGATTGGTCTATATGGCCACCCATGTATCTACTTTGTCAAATCTGCACTTTGCACAATTGGTTGAGGCCATTAAATGTAACATTTGTAATTGTGCCCCAACTAGCCATGGTATCTATCTATAAATACCCAACCTGAAAGACTTTATTCTAGTTGGATCCTTGTAGAAAGAAGCTTTGAACGTTTTAATGCATTTGCCTTTGTTCACTTGTTTATACTCGTGTTTTGCCCCGGATATTGATGTTTGCGTGCACCCTTTCTATCTGGTTTGAAGTAGATTCCCTTGCTCTTTATAGATATATCTTTCATTGTTGTTGTGTGAGTTAGTGTTCGTTTCTGTGTGCTCGACAACATTACGTTCCTCTTTGCTCCGCGACACGTTCCTCAGACTCTTGCACCTACTCCTATCTTGATCGAATGAATAATGGTTTGAGTTGGAGTATGGTTTCTTGGATTTGCCTTCACCAATGGGAAAGGGATCTTTGCCGTGTTGTCGAATCCATTTCTCTTTCTGCCCTACTCTTTCTCTCTTTTGCTCTTTATTATAATGTGGTTAGATTAGGACTAAAGCTTGCAATCGGTTTTTATTGGTAACTTTTTGATGATTGCAGGTGATACTCATTGTGTGCAATCTTGTGCACTTCGCATTCTCCTACACACGCAATGAATGACCGACTTATCAACCTCACGCAATGAATGACTCGACTTATCAACCTCCCCGTGCACTTCTTATCTTCCCAAGGTTGCGCCCCACCGTCTTCCCATTACGCACTCTCGCACGCAGTCCCACGGAACCTATGAACAGAGCCAAAGAAATGCCCTCGTATAAATCATAAACATCCATTCTCCTTGTCTTGAACTATTCCCCAACATATTTTTAGGCCATCGAGACTCAGTGAGAGAGAACAAAACCTTGGACAAGGAAATCTTGTGCCAGCGCTAAACTTATTGTGTTTTCTTGCATGTGCACCTTCTTTTCAAGAGAGATAGAGCCTCGCCCGTTTGCGCAAGACTCTGTCTAGGTTCCCAGCGCAGTGCGAAGCCCCCGACCACCTTCCGACATAATCAACATTATTGGCGACGTGGGAGGGGTTGATGTGCGACACTCGAGGAGATCAACAAAATATTTTTAACAAGGAGACATTTTGGATTATATATTAGGATAATACCCTTCCTTTGGTAAATCTTGATGTTTGGGATTAATAATATATATGTGTTTCAATTTCCGTGCATTCGTGCAAATTCGCGAAACTTAAATTTCAATGCTAAAATGTGGGGTTAGGTTTAACAGCTAACAAGTCTTCTTGGAAGACTAATTTAGCTATCTTATTTTCGTGTTCTACTGCTGACCATCCCATGGAGGAAAAATATTGTGAAATGCCATTATAATTGCACTCAAGATTGTTAAAGTTATTGTAAAAATCTTCATTGATTTTCATGGGGATAATTTTTTTGAATCTCATCACTTCAAACTGCATTTCTTATTTTGAGCATTAATAATATCATCCACCCAAAATATTAATTTTTTTTTATCATCCTCCAATTAAAATCTCTAGGGTTTAACTTTTAGTTTCCAGATGAAAGACACCATTTGGATATCCACTTATTCAATTTTTTGGGTGCTTTTGCATAGGCAGTGGTTTGGGGTGCAATATGTGAGCACAATTGATTAATTTACCCTCCAATTTTTATTTTTGTTATTTTTTCAGAAAATTGAATGCAACTAAATGAACCTTGATCTATTGCTGTAGGCTATCAATTCTCGTGGGCCTCAACATCAGTATGTACAATGCGGTTCCCAAGCATATTGAGCTTAGCCCAAGGTTGAAGGCATGTCATCCGAAAATCTATGAAAATTTGTGTGCAAAAATCTTTCTTGCTGCTCTCAAAATTGAACTTGCATCTTAATCTTCCTTATAAAGAAAGGGGGCAATAAGTGTAAGAGCCTGCCAAAACCCCAAGAAAAGCTGGGCAGAAAGAAAACAACTCGTATAGGCTTTTATGTGGCGAACTTAACCAGTTTACATTGGCTACAGCAATACGGTGCATGTGTGGGGGCTCTACCCAGCATTAGACATGGATGCAGTGTAGTCTCAGTAAACTTCTCCCACATAGAATGCCAAAACTATTCATATGTGGTCAAACATCTAAATAAGATACACAAGGGCAACTGCTTTGTTCTGAACTCTTCTGTAGAGAAGCTGTTGTACTAATTATTATGAACTGCATTCTGAAGGATGATTCATCTTATTAGAAGACATCAAATTTCGTTTCTATTTACCTCCTTATCAAAATTCTACATGTCTTCTCTTTTCATAAATCAAAATTCTACATGTCTTCTCTTTTCTTATGACTGATTTTTACCTGGTCAAGGAACCTGAGGTCAAGGAACCTGATGAATGTTTTTCTATCAGGTTGTATCGAAAATACATTTTTGGGCAAGCTGATGAGGTTGAATTGAAGTTTGTTAACAGGTACACCAATTTCCAATCTCAATATCCTTTAATCAGCCTGTATTTTTAACGTTTATTTTTCAGTATATCGTGGGTGATGCTTATTAATGTAGTTTTCTCTGTTATAATTTTTCAAGGTTACCTCCTAAGGCATTTGGGTATTAAAAATAGTTCTAAACTTGTTTTTGGGGTTGGACATTATATTTTCTCCTTGAAATGATTGTATACATGGACAGGAGAAATAACGAAGATCTGACACTATTGAGTATCATATTGAACCAAGAGGTCAGAAGGCTGTCTACACAGGTATACACTTATGCAAGAAAGGCTTTATTACATCGGACTAGCTCTTGCGTGCATTTTTACATAAACTGGGATCTCAACATTAACAGATTTTTCAATATTTGTAGACTTTATCCGTGTGAAACATTAACATGGCTTGGGTGATTACATCGACACAACCATTCTCCTGTTATGTCAGGAATAACAGTTCTATAGGGTTTGGTAAAATGCTATTTCTTTCAAGAAGATATTTACATCCCTTCCCTAGCAGGATTTTATTAATATCATATCCGGTGGTAATAACTAATTATTTGTAGGAAAATGGACTATCTTGATCATGTGGAACTCATAGATATTCAATGGGGATTACAGTCACTGGTCCAGGTTCACACAGTATGATTCTTCACGTCTTTCAATGCCGTCCAACCTAATACTCCACCCTAGGCATTTTATGCCATGGCTTGTGATGTCAGTTTTCTTATGCATACACAATCATTTCATAAATGCCACACTCAAAACAATAGTGAAAATAGAGTCTAGACATTTGCTCAAACATTATCGAGACACAATATTAGTATTAATTAATAAGAGAATATTCCTACGCGTACATCTCTTTCTTGCACCATTTATAAGTTGGTATATTTTGTAGCCCATTTTAGGAAGCACAAGGGCAGGTAGTCAAGGCACTTGCTAGACCAACTTCAACCTTCTTGTTAGGATGATATCATGATCAAAGTTTGCATACTCGTACTCGGCTGACCGAAAAAATTTCAACTTCAAAAATACTCAGCAACTTGAAAATTACTTAAATTTCTTAAAACAACATAAATTGAACAAAATACAGTTACACAATGTGTTGAGCGAGTTTGTAAACATTGGGAAAGTGTTTTCTATTAGATTCCAGCCAATAACTCTTGTGAATCTATGATGATGATGTTACTGAAAATCATCATCATAAATTGCATATGCATGCACGTTACAAATAACAAGAATTTACAAGTTCCCCTTCCTCATTCTAGTGAAATATTGGGGAGAGGGTATAGTGATTATAGTCCTCGCACTCGGTTGTGGCTCCTTGCTCCTAAAAAAATGCGACTGCAGCTCCGCCTTGATTTTAGATGGCAGTGACTCCTCCTTTGCCTCATGTTCGACATCAATGATGTCACCCAATCGAATCTCTTTTGCTTCTGTTGTGCCTACACCCTCCATCGCTTCCCTCTCGAAATCGAGAACCTCGTCCTCTATGAACATGGGGATCTCCTCTTCTTACCTCGTCTAATCATTGTAAAGATCAATCTCATCCAAATCAATAGGCTGCTTTGATGTGTCCACCTTTCTTGTGCGAAGCCAAAGATTGTATTGCACAAAAACTAGGTCATTGAGGCGTCGTTGAGTCAACTTATTGCACTTCTTTGTGTGAATAATCTCAAACAAACACTAGTCGTGGTCACATCCATAAGCGCCACAAAGTTGAGATCATAGCTCACATACTCGTACATGGTAAATACATGGCAAACCAAAATAATTTGAGTTGGCAAATACTCAAATAACTTAAAAATACTTAAATTTCTTTCAAAGACAAACTCTATACAAAATACAATTATAAATTGTATACAAGTATCGCTGGCATTACTTACCATGGTATTGCGAATATTCGCAAATACTCTTCATCGAAAGTACTCTCGAAAACTTGCCGAAACTTGGGAGTTGTATACTCATGAGAACAAGTAAAAAAGTTGCCCAATTTAAATTTCAGCGATTACCCGAATACTCGCTGAATACTAACTGAGTATGTAAACTATGGTTGAGATAAAATTCGGACAGCTAGCTTTTGAAGATTTGGAGTATTTCCATCCCATCTTCCCACCAAGAACCTAGAGACAAGATATTCAAAAGGTTGTAAGTAATTAATAATTGTAAATTTGTAATTTATAAGATACAAGTAAAGACTCCAATTTTTGTTACGTGATGTTTGGGTGGATCTCCATCGGATAGCTAACAAAGGAAAAGAGCTTCCCCTAGCTCTGGTTATAATCACGCAACTCTAAAATAATGAGGTCCCTCACCTCAACCTCAAGTGTCATCCTCTCAATGCATGTTGAGAGGCCCTCCATAACCTCCCCATTAACATTTGTGAAGCCATCAAAGAAGAAAAACTTGGGGTTGTTGCATGAATGGGTTGGTGGAGTTAATTGTTCCACCTTCGATCAATTAACTCCCAAATGGGATCAAATTTGTCTATATCCCCCTGTAATAGTTTTGGATGGCCTCTTTGGCCCTATCCATGGCCTCATAAATATATCCCATTGGGTTTTGCTCCCCATCCACCAAGCATAAAACCCTCACCAAAGGCTTTGACACCTATAAACAAATTAAAGTTACAAACTTACAATTCTAGAACGAAAATAAAGGAATTGACTTGAAATTTAAATTGAAGTTTGAAGTTACCTTGATGATCTCAAATTCTCTTTATAACGACATCATCAAAAATTGTCTTTGCAGTCCTCTCTCTATCAAATTCCTTTACATATGTTGAGGTTAGCCATGTTTGACTCTCAAACATCTACTTCAGCCGTGACTACAAATTTCAAATACTTTGCAATGTTAGTGATGCAGAGCATCTTACGTAGACAAGCAATCTTGCATCAACCAAAAAGAAGTTAAACCCTCACATAAAGCCCAACTATTATAATGCAAAAGAACCCATGTGTAGAAGTTAGAGTCTTTCGTGTTTTGCAGTTTTGGATTAAGGATTGGCATGCGCAAGGAATGGTAGCGCAGAATCAAATGTCTCAAAGAGATAGCAAAACAACTAAAAGGCGGGTGTGAGAGCGTAAGAACCTAAACACTAAAAAGCAAGGTGAGGCTCTAGGTATGCACATTTGTCTTGGAGGATGCAAATGAAACCAATTGTGTAGGAATCAAATAGTTATTTTGGCAAATGCTCAAGAGTTAGGAGATTGTGCAGGATCAACGCGTAAGAACGTAAAAACTTAAGTAGACTATTTGGACTTTGGAAAAATCAGGAGATGTTCAAGGCAACTACCATGAACACATGTCAAAAGGAGAACAATTGTATGGATACATTCCTGACAAATTAGAGTTAAGACATACCGTGTAAGTATCCCAAAAGTCAACAATGACAACAAGATCTCTAGCAAATCAAGGGGCTATGAGCATATTGTAAATGAAGTTGGATTTGCCAGAAGATATGTGTTAGATGACAACGAGTTAGCCCAAAACAATTAAGGAGTAGAGCTCAAGGTTTTTGAGGTTGAAAAGGACCAGATTGAAGTGTGAGCTTGGAGAAAAAAGAAATCAAGTGAGAGATTGAGAGAGAGAGAGAGAGAGAGCTCATAGGAGCAAGTAGATCTATAGATAGTTTGGATGTTAGAGAAACAATACTCCATGTGCGTGTTTTTAGTTGAGGAATTTAAGTAGAGAAAAATTTCCATCTTTTTGTTCAATCAAATAATAATGAGGGAAGCCATTATTTATACCATATTTTAGTCTAATGTTAGCTCTTATATTGAAGTAGGTTATTCTATCAACATTCCACACAATACTAACTACTTCTAAAAACTACTACTATGTGAGTTGTATTGTAACATCACTAAAATGAAATCCTATGGGATAATAATGTCCCCATAATAGAAAAAACACCGAATATCTAGGATGAATAAACTAAAGTATGAATTATCTATTGTAATTTTATTTATTCTAACATCCCCTCCCCACCTCCCCTACCCCTTTACCTCACCCCTTAATTTATCATAGTCTCAAGTGAACATGTGAGAGAATCTCGAATGCCTCAAACTTATCACATAAAAGTGACTTGGTGAAGACATTTGCACGTTGATTTGCAGTTGGGAAAAATTGGAGCAGGATGTTATGTTGTTGAACATGCTTATGTATGAAATGAACTCGAACTTCGATGTGTTTCACGCGCTTATGTGACACTAGATTGCAAACAAGTTTTAGAACACCTTCATTGTCGTAATAGAGGATTGTTGGTTGTTTTTGTGGTATTCCTTGTCCTGCAAGTTTGTGATGTAGCCATATCACCTCACAAACAACTCCTACACAATCTTCTACTTCAGTGGAGGATCTAGAAACAAAGTGTTTCTTCTTGCTCCCCTATGATTTAGAACCATATCCCTAAAAAACAAATCTAGATGTGGGTTTCCTGTCATCATAGAATTGCATGATCTCGCGTCCATGTATCCCGTCAAGAAGAATTGGTTATTCTTCTCGGCATTCTATGCCATACTCAATAGTTCCCTGAATGTATCTTAATATCTGTTTTGCTGCTTTCAAATGACAAACCTTTGGTTCCTACATGACTCGATAAAGATAGGCTGACAACATAGCTAATATCGGGCCTAGTGCAAATAAAGTAAATGAGGCTCCCAATCAACTTCGATGGAGAGTTGCATTTAACGGCGATGATGGATTTTAACAAGACAACTGAAGTCTTGTCTCCATGGGTGTTGCAATAGGCTTACAATCCATCATCTGAAATTTCTCGAGCATAGTTTTGGCATACTTCATTTGAGACAAAAAGATGTGATGTTCCTTTTGCCATACTTTCAAACCAAGACAATAGTGTAGTTGCCCGATACTTGTCATGCCAAACAATCAATTAAGATGTTTTTTTGTATCACATGTTTTCATTGAGCTTTTAGTGATGAGACAATTACAACCTCTCCCCTTGCTCCTTGAGGTTTTGGATCAAATGGACTCCTTTGGAATCCATACTATACAAGATGCTCATCAATTTTGATGTACCTGGCTCAGTCGGAGGCTATTTGAGACCATTTAAAGACTTGAAAAGTCTACACACCTTTTCTTCTTGACCTAGTGTGACATAACCCTTTGGTTGGGTCATGTAGACTTCCTCTTACATATCTCCATTTAGGAAGGCACTTTTCACATCCATCTGATAAACTCTCCATCCAAATTGTGAAGCCATAGCAAATATCATTCTGGTTTTTTTTTGGCTATGGGAGCAAAAGTCTCCTCATAGTCAATGCCTTCTCTTTGTACATACCCCTTTGCTACAAGTCTTGCCTTGTACTTGTCAATGCTGCCATCTGCTTTGTCCTTTGTCTTAAAGACCCATTTGCAACCGATAGACTTTTCCTCTAGTGCAAGATCAAGAAGCTGTCATGTATGGTTCTTCATCAATGATTGATATTTTGCATCCATGGTCTCTTTCCAAGGCTTTGACTCTTGGGCTTCATGAATTGTTGAGGGCTTAAAAGATTTTGTAACTATGCTCATCAGGGCCAAATTGACCTCTTCACGAGTGATGTTACGAGTCCTCGGTCCTGTAGTGAAAGTGTTTGGGACTCCATTCAATTTTTCATCTTGTATAGTATTGGTATACCACTTGGGCATACGATTGACAATTCTTGTGGGTGGTGGAGCTGAAGGACATGACTGATCATCACCATCATCATTGCCCTCATCATCTCTACCACTCAACATTAGAAGTGTTTATAGGATTAATGCCCGTATTAGGTGAAGGCATGGAGGGTGGATTGGACTTACCCTTCTCATCAAATACAACATCCCTACTGATGTATATCTTCCTGGTTTTTGGATCCATGAGTCAGGAAGCTTTTGGCTCTTCACTGTAGCCAAGAAAAGTGCATACAAAGGACTTCTTATCTAGTTTTTCCTCTTCTTTTTGTGAACATGTATATGGGCTTTACATCCAAAAACAAAAAGATAAAGAATCGAAGGCTTATACCTGGTCCATACTTCTTGTGGAGTTTTAGCATCGAGAGATTTGGTAGGTGCTGGATTTAGCAGGTAGACTGCTGTGCAAACTGCTTCTTCCTAATATGAGCGAGGTGGTTGTGAGTCCTCGATCATGTTGCATATCATCTCAATGATAGTGCGATTATGTTGCTTTGTAACACCGTTTTGTTGTGGAGAATAAGCTGCAGTCATCTGCGGGAAAATGCCACGTGCCTTTAGAAGCTTAGAGAAATCTTTGCTAGTGTATTCCCCCTAAATCTGAGCAGAGGACATGAATTTCGCATCTAGTTTTTGGTTCTGCAGTGCCTTTGAATTCTTTGAAGACTTTAAAGGCTTGATTCTTGGTCTTAAAGCAATGTACCCACATTTTTGGTGAGTAGTCAACAAAAAGCTGAAAATACTGGAATCCACTAATACCAGGTCTTATGGCTTGCAAAGATCGGTATGCACCAGATCCAATGGACCAAGAGCCCGATATGTACTTGTTTCAAATGGAACTCTATGTTGTTTTCCAGCTAAACAATTGGAACACACATCAATATTCTTCTTTAGTGAGCGAAGGCTTCTCACCATGTTATTCCTACTTAGTGCAATCAGGTATCCAAAACTCAAGTGTCCATATCTCCTGTGCCATGGATTAGTTGAGTTTGTATTTTTTACAACAAGGGCATGATTGTTTTGTGAACAAAATCAAGTTGAAAAATCTTCCCTACTCTAGGAGCTCTTGCATAATCTTTGAGCTTCTGGACTTGTCTTGAATGAGACATATTTTTACCCCCACCTTTGCGATCAAAATCAACTTTAAGGTTGTGATCAAGTAGTTGACTGACAGAAAGTAGTTTTTTTGTTAGTCTTGGATTATACAAGACATCAATTATTGTACAATTTTGCTCTTCAAGAGGTAAAAAGATGTTACTTGTGCCTTGGACACAATAGGATGAATCATCGCCCAAAGACACTTGGTCTTGACTAGGTGTATGGTTCAAATTGTTGAATCGATCTTTTTTACCTCTCATATGTCGAGTTGCTCCATAGTCTGCAAACCATACAAAATCTTGAGGAATGGTCTCCTCGCTGGTTTGGGCAGCAAACACATAGTCCTCATCAGATTGTTTTTCTTCTTTAGCAATATTGCCTTGTGGATGTTGTTTCTTTTTCCAATTGAGATTCTTCTATCCTTTGGCTTAATCTTTTCCCCTGTGGAGATTATTCAGCAGTGGGCTTCTTATTGTTGGACAAGCCTTAAGTAAACACATTGTACCAACAATCTTTTAGTTCATGCCCTTCCTTTCCACATATTAAACAAACCTTTTGTGAATGAGGAGTGTTCCCTATTGAATTTGCTGATTGCTCTGCTTGAGAGACTGTTTTGAAGACCTCATGGGCCTCTTCCCCTTCTAATGTGAGGCAAGTGCATGTTCTTCTTCATCTTCTTTTGCGTGGATGGATTCTTCTTGCTGCAACATATTAACCAACTTCTCAAACATTAGTGTCTAACCTGTGACATTTAAGGTGGTCACAAAGATCTTGTAGGTGGGGGTCAATGCTCCCAAGATGATTGGTACAAGAGATTCATGTGTCACTTCCAGGTCCAATGCTTGGAGTGTGCCCCATTGCACTGCAACATGACTGAGAAAAATTCAAGTTTTTCGCCTGTCTTTAGTTTGAGACAGTGAAGTTGGCTTTGTAGATAAAGAATGGTAGTTTGGTTCTTCACCTCATAGACTGTGTTCAGTTTGTCCCATGCGTCTTTTGCTAAAGTAACATCTCTGATATGAGGTTGAACCTCATCCGATGCCTTGAACATGATTAGTAGTTTTTCATTCTGGTTTGATTTTTAAAACTTGTGTTGTTGGTTGGTGTCAATAGTAAGTCAGGTGTATGTGCCATCAACAACCGGCTAGATATCTTCATATTCTAGGTGGGTCTTCACCTTTGCCTTCCATGCAACATAATTGCCCCCACAGAGAAGCTGGGAGTCTTGAAGAAAGAACTTGGGTTCTATTGTGTTCATTTGCAAAAATTGTTTGTGGGAGATGGATCAGTTCCTTATCACTCCAAATAGGTTTCCCTTTCTATATATTGCCAGACCGATATACTAAACCTCTTGATATGCTTGACCTTCCTATATGCCCATCGATACTTGGAAGAATCTCGTCCTTTCTATGTACCTGGTGGTACATGAAAGATACGATAAAGCACGTAAGAGAAGAGTGGTACATGGAACTTAGTACGTGAAAGGGTTTCATCATATCAATGACACTTGCTTAGAAAGAAAACCTTGTTGTGGGCATAACTTCCCTATATACTTTTCCAATTGTCAAGATGTATGTTAAATGATGGTGATGGGTAATGAACGGAATGGTAAATGAATTTTTTTAAACCTTAATTTCTCTCCCATGATTTATAAGGATGATGCCAAAGATGTTGTTCTTGCAATTATGTTAGGATGAAGGGTGCAATAGTTCAAAGCGCAACAACATTACTTGGAAGATTGAACTAGAGGCGGGGCATCGTTTATACCAATTACTACGTTTTTTTTGTATGTGCAAAATGATAAAAACAATTATTTTCGAAGTTTTACAAACTTCCTAGGAAAAATTCCTTTTCCGTGCATTTTAGAACCAAAAGTGAACTTTGTGGCCAATTTTTGGCTTCTCGGTCTCCCGGTTTGTCGGATACCAAATTAACAACCTTCCTGGGTTTGTTAGGCAAAAGACTTTGTTTTTGTTTTCATATAGTTTAAAATAAACTTCTGATTTTTTAAATTAAAAAAACAGCCTAATTTTGGATGAAAATAAAACTTAGGCTTAAAAAAGAATCTTTTTTTTTCAACCAATAAAATCAGACCTGTTCATGGAAGTTGTGCATGGTGCTCCTCCATGGCTGGAAAATTAATTTTTGATTTGGTTTTCAGACTGATTTTTTTAATTATGGCTTCTTGGTTGTTTGCTTATTTGCAATGCCTCTCTCCTCCAAGCTACACCCTTCTTGGGCAGTTCTTTGAACTTTTGATGAGATGTTGGCTTCCAAGGCTGTGCTATGTATTGTTGGGTTGCACTCCTCCAACATGCTTTTTCTATGGCTTTTATGCCTCTTTTGGCTGGGCTTCCTCCTCTAATGCTTTGTATTGGCACTTTGATATTGTTCCAAGCTTGAATGCCCCTTCCAAGGCTGGACTACTATCTTGGCTCCAACACCTTTCGTAATAGCATTTAGCCCGTCTTTTGCAAAAGTTCAACGCCTCTATTGGCTTCCAACATGGGCCTTTTGCTTGATTGGTCTCTTTGGTATTTCTTCTGCACAATAGCTGCTCAAAAGAAGCACCATATGCTCTACTTACAAGGGAAAAAACAATGAAAGCTTCTTTCTATTTAATGACAGGGAAGAAAGAAAAGAAACTTTCTTGTGCCGCCTGAAGCTTGCATGGGAGTACCCGAGTCTCCTTTCATCTTCTCTTACTTACTCTTTTTCTCCCCTCTGGGCTTGCTCAGAATCTCTTGTTCTAATACCAAATTTCATCAGAGCAGCACATTATATCATTTTTATTCAATCAAATAATAATGGCAGAAGCCACTTTTATACAATATTTTAGTCAAACATTAGCTCTTATATTCAAGGAGGTTATTCTACCAACATCCCACACAATACTAACTACTAAAAACTTCTACGGAAGTTGTATTATAACAACATCACTACGATGAAATCCTACGGATAATAATATCCCCATAATACAGTAACCACCCAATTATCTAGGATGAATTAACTAAAGAATAAATTACGTAATGTAATGTTATTTATTCTAAAATTTCTTCATTTGGATCCTCGGCCACGGCCTGTGTCAACTGGTATTAGAGTGTGGTTGCAGTTCTGGGAGAGAGTGAGTAGGAAAACCATAGTAGAGGTGCGACCTCACGTAGAACTGCAAGGAGGACTTGCAGCAGTAGGATCTATTATTGGGAGAGTCAAGATGCTGCGTGGGAGAGTAGGTAGAGGCGCTGTGAATGCAACTGTAATGGGAGTGTTGGATGAAATACTGAACGAGTTTAAAACTAGACTGGATGTTGTTGAGGAAGATTGTTAAAGAGGTTTCGCAGCAAGGGATGATTAGAGCAATGCTGAGGAAGAGGTACAACATGTAGATGGGGAAGATCACACAGATGAAGTAGAAGATAAAATAGAAGTTGGTGAAGCGAGGCTTTTACGTGCTATCTCTAAGATGGGATGCGGTCTGAAGATGGATGTTCCATGTTTCTTAGGAAGGTTGGATCCTGTAGAGTTGGTGGACTAGATCACAAACACAAGAATATTTTGAGTTTGAGGAGATTGGTGATCCAAAGAAGGTAAAGATTGTGCAGACCAAGCTTAAGGTTCATGCAACACTATGGTGTAAGGAGGTTTAGAACGAACACCGAGGGAAAGGGAAAGACAAGATCATCAAGTGGGATAGGATGGTCGCAAAAATGAAAAGAAAATTTTTACTTGGGAAAATACCAAATGGATTTGTTCAAGAGATTGCAACATCTACATTAGAAGGACATGGGAGTCAAGGAGATCACTATTAGATCTTGGCAAACTAAAGTCGACTAAGAGAAGGTCACAAGATACCTAAATGGTTTGAAGTTTGGCATTCAAGGAGAGTTGAGTATGACTTGGATCCAAACACCTTGAGGGGTGCTTACCAACTTGGGCTTAAGGATGAAGAAAAGTTGTCGCACAAGAGTTAGAATACTGTGCATTGAAGGCATATTTGTGCATGGATGTGGAATGAGGAGCATTGGTAGAGGCCAATCCAGGGCATCAAGGTGGTGATGTGCGTAGTGACACGCAAACACATGAGCAAGGATTTGTGCAAGTAGGAACACCTTACCCATCTCATGGACATGGAAGATTTGGTAGAGGAAGTAGGAGGATTCCATGGAATTTGTTTTAGGTGAGGACAAGTTGGGCATCATGTGTATGAGTTTCCACAAGCATAACTTGAAGGAAACAAATGAATCGGGTCAAGAATGCATGTAGCTCATGGAGATGAAGAGTTAGTTGGATTCAAAGCACTAAGAAGGATTGGAGTGAGGAGAAGCCCTTATGCTAAAGAGGGTGTTGTTGAAGCCGACATAGAAAGATAATGAGCTTGTCACGATGATGGAAGAGTTTCTTACAGGACTATATGTAAGTTAGGAGGTAAGTGTTGGAAGGCTATTGTTGATAGTGCGAGCACAAACAATTTGGTTTCTTCTTGAATGGTAGAGAAGTTGGGACCGAAGAAGATTGCACATCCCAACCCCTTATAGAGTGTCATGGCTACAAAAAGGCCATTAGATCTTGGTGAGTGAACAAAGCCTTGTGAAGTTTAAGATAGGCACGAACCATGATGAGGTATTATGTGATATCATGCCCATAGATGTTTGTCATGTATTGTTAGGGAGGCCTTGACGAGTATGATTGAAGGCTTTGCATGATGGAAGAGCAATTGTTAGTCGTATAGAGGATGGTAGAAAGTTTAACTTGTCTCCTTTGAAGGGAAAGGAGGAAGAAGTGCACAATAGAGTTTGTACGCAAGTATTGAGGTGATAGGAAAGGTGTTCTTGCAAAATGTAGAAGAGGAGAAGACATGCTTTCCGCTTATACCAAAGTTTGCACAAGAGAGGAGCACACAAAAAGTGAAGTCCCGAGTGAAATGTGCGAACTGTTGAGCAAGTTAGCGGAGATCATTTTAGAAGATTTGCCAGATTGGTTTCCACCTATGCACAATATTGGTCATTAGATAGACTGATACCCAAATTGAGTTTGCCAAACAAGGCACCATACATGATAACACCTTAGGAAAACAAGGAAGTGCAACAAGTAGTGTAGGAGTTGTTGGATAAGAAGATGATAAGAGAAAGCTTAAGCCCATGTATAGTACCACACAATATTAGCACCAAAGAAGGGAGGAGAATGGTGCTTGTGTATTGATTCAAGGGCCATTTACAAGATAACGATTAAATATAGATTCCCTTGCCAAGAAGGGATGATTTAATGAATTTCTTGAGGGGAGCACATTACTTCTTGAAGAGATGATATCATCATATTCGCATGAGAGAAGGGAATGAGTGGAAAATTGCTTTAAAAACAAAGGGTTGTAGGAAAGGTTGTTTATGCCTTTCGGATTGATGAATGCACTAAGCACATTTATGCGTCTCATGAACTAAGTGTTGGAACCATTTCTTGGAAAGTTTTTCATAGTGTATTTAGATGACATTTTGGTATAGAGTATGAATAAGGGAGGACATATGGAGCATTTATGTTAAGTCTCGAGGCATTCGCAAGAAAATTTGCTAATCAATGTGAATAAGTGCAACTTTATGTGCGAGTTTTGGTATACATGGGTTTTTGTGATATCCCAAGAAGGTGGCGCAATAGTAGAGTGGCCATCATTGAGGAATGTGACACAAGCAAGGAGTTTTCATGGACTTGCGAGCTTCCAGGATGCTCATCAAAAATTTAGTGTGAATTGTGCAACAATCATAGAGGTTATGCGCGAAGATTGCAAGGATTTTGTGTGGACAAAATAAGCATAATACTGACTTCCAAGAGTTGAAAAGCAAGATTACAGAGCAACCGGTTTTGGCATTACCGGATTTTACTAAACTTTTCCAAGTAGATTGTTATTCAAGTAGAGTTGCCTTAGGCACGTGTTAAGCGAGAAGGAAACCTTGTAGCTTACTTTAGTGAAAAGTTGAATTCCACAAGGAGATCTTCGGTCATGACCAACAATTTTATGCGATCTTGCAAGATCTTAATAAATGGAGGCATTATCTATTGTTGAAGTTTGTCTATACACTAATCATCATGCGTTGTAGTTCATAAATAGTCAAGGGAAGTTACACTAGAGACACATGAAATGGGTTGAGTTCCTATAAAGCTACTCATCTTGTGTTGAAGCATCATAGTGGAAAATCAAATAAGGTCACAAACGCACTTAGTGAAGGATTCTTTTGTTAAGCAAAATAAGAATTGAGGTCATGGGTTTTGATACTAGGGAGGAGGAGTTATACGCGGGAGATAAGGACTTGCAGGATGCATGGAAGACATGCTCAAAACCAATGAGTGTGGACAAGACACTATGGTTGGACTACTTTGTGTAAGAAGGGATGTTGTTCAAGTGGCGAACACAATTGTGAATACCTAGAGTGTCTACGCAAATATGTGGAGTGTAGGATTTTCTAGATAGCGAAGGGGAAAAGCCATAACACAAGATTGTATCAACCACTACCAATACTAGAGAAGCCATTAGATGATGTGAGCATGGACGTTTTGCCAAGATTGCCTAGAACATAGAAAGGGAACAAATCCCTATTTGTGGCAGGTTGATAGATTCTTGAAGATGGCACATTTCATTGCATGCAAGAAAACAAACAATGTGGCAAACATCACAAACTTACCGCAAAGCATTGTGTTGGATAGGGACACCAAGTTTTAAGCCATTTTTGACAAACCTTATGGAAGAAGGCTAGGGAACAAGGTAGAAATTCAGTTATGCATATCACCCACAAAGTGATGGACAAACAAAAGTGGTGAATAGAAGTTTAGGCAACTTGTTGTGATGCCGGAGTTAGAGACAAACCAAAGTAGTGGGACATGATATTGGTGCAAGAAGAATTTGCGTATAATAATTCAGTCGAGTTTAAACTTGGGAAATCACCTTTCCATATAGTGTACACGGGGCATCTTGCGAGCAGAAAGTAGCTACAAGAAATTGGAGTTGAAGACAAAGTGTGGAAGACGATCGCACCGGATATATTCCCAAGATTCATGAGGATGCGTGTAAGAAATTGGAGCAAAGTAGTTTGCATTATAAAGAGCATGTGGATGCGAGGTGTAGACATAAGGAATATGCGGTTGGAGACCAAGTATTGGCACATTTACGAAAGAGAGATTTTCTTGAGGGACATACAACAAGCTGAAATGGAAGAAGATCAGGACCATGCGAGGTGTTACACAATTTTTAACAAATGCCTATGAAATGAAACTACAAGAGGGGGTTGGATATATCACTCTATTGATGTGGTTGACTTCAGTATGAGTACCATGAGGAATGAAGCAAAATGAAAAATCAAAATGATGGAGAGTTAGAAACACAGATATGTGATTAGAGGGTGTAGGTACCAGAGAAAGAGAAGAGAAGGAAGAAATAAAGGCCATTTTGGACTCGGAGTTGCGAGGAGGATGCATAGGAAGGAGTATAAGGAATATTTGGCAAAGTGGAAGAATCATGCAAGGCTAGAGGATACATCATGATTGGATCACACAAAAATGGTCTCTATGGCCATACTCACAAAGTTATCAACTAGTGAGTTAGAGCTCACATTCTTTATTACATGGGGATTACGATGTTTGGAGCATCCCAAGAAGACAAACAAATCTTGCATCAACCAAATAATATCTAAACCCTCAAATAAAACTCAATTGTTGGAATGCGCAAGAATCCATGTGCAAAAGTTGGATTCTTTTGTGTTTTGTAGTTTTGGCTAAGGCTTGGTGAGCGCAAAATGCCCAAGGAGTGGTGGTGGATTTGGGAATCAAAGGTCTCTAACAAAAGGAAAGAAGAATTGAGGGGTGGTGGAAGGCGAGAGGTGCCAAAAATGACTAAGGGGCGAGCTGTGGGAGCACAAGAACCTAAACAATGGAAAGCAAGGGTGAAGCGCTAAGTATGGACATTTGGCTTGGAGGATGCTGAAATGAAACCAATCACGCAAGAATTGGATACATATTTTGGCAAGTGGGAAAAAGTTACGAGGTTGTGCGAAAACAATTGCGCCGCAGAATGTAGTCACTTGATCGACTTCTTGGACTTAGGAAAGATTAGGGGCGTGCAGATGTCACAAGGCAACTACCAGGATCACATGTCACAAGGAGAACAACTGCATGGATACATTCATGAAAAATTAGAGTTAAGATGTACCATGCAAGTATTCCAAAAGTCAATAGTGATGGCAATATTTGTGACAAGTCATGGGACCATAACATATAGTAAATGAATATGGTTTTGTCGAAAGATATGTGTTAGATGAGAGTGAGTTAGCTCGAAGCAATTAAGGACTAGAGCTCAATGTTTCAAAGTTTTAAAAGAACTAGATCGAGAGCTTGAAAAAAAGATCGAGAGAGAGAGAAGAGTAAGAAGAGCTCACGGGAGCTAGTAGATCTAGAGATAAGAGTGGAAGTCGAGACTTCACCATTGTAGAACAAAGAGCTAGCTGCTGCAGGTTCTATCACATGTATAAACTAGTCTAAGCACATTGTATGTCATTATTTTGATATAGAGATCCAATGTGTTATTTAATACTTTGTGTGTATTTTTAGCTATGTGATTGAGGCATCTCTTCATTGGGAACCCCGACAACAACTTTCATCAATTAAGAAGTTAGTTGTAAACCTTGTGACACCCGCTCGCACAAGTTATTTCCCTTTGGTTTGATCTCTCATTAAGTTTTAAACCCTCGGGTGATTTTAAATGTATTTTGTGATATTTCTAACATCTTCTACAACCGGTCTCACCCAATCAATTTTGCCTATGTCCTCCAAAAGAAGGTCAAGGCAATAGGCCACACAAATAGGTCCAAAAGAGTGATGAATGCTTGTCATGAAGTAGTTTCCTAGCCTCCACATATGTTGTTGTATTGCTAGTGACAACTTGCACAACATTTTTGATGCCCACCTCTAAGACAACCTCCTCCAACATAAGGCTCAATTTTTTACATTCTTTATTGTGTTGAGGCATCAATTGACTTCAAAAAAACCATCTCACCATTTGAAGTTGCTAAAATTGATGAGGGTGTAATTCCTTCCATTCGTCCATCCAACTAAAATAATGTGTCATCCAAACTTTTGCCATTGCTTCTTTTGTTTTTTCAGATTTAATTTTGCATCTACAACAACATTTAAAGCATCCTCCCACTTAAGTCTTTTGGAGAGGGTGCCTTGTACCCTTTCTTTGCAATTGTCCATGATGTTACCGATACTCTCAATACGGGTTCTCTCGCCACGTTGAAGAGAAGGTTGTACTACCAAAAGTTTGCACTGTCTTTTTAGCTTCCTTGTACCTTGCAGGTGGAGGTTGTGCTTCAAGGTTTTTGTTTAGATACAAAAGAGCCATGTGATTGGCTTTTTCCCATATTGATAAGATGTATGTACCTTGTATTTATGGACCATGACTAAAGCCCATAATCTAAGATGCCAAATCTACCTTTGTTTCTTTTTTGCAGAGGTAGGATTAATAGTTGTTTGAACCCTTTCCTTCTTTAGTTTCTTCTCATCCAATAGTGTTAACGTTGCTTTCTCCCTCATTTTTCCTCTTTTGTGACATTGGGACACAACGTGATGTTGCGGCGGCAATGTATACGAAATGGTACTTGAAGTGATTGATGCCTCTTGAAACCTCATTCAAGTAGAGCATGCAAACCGCATGCTCAGTGGTCGGTCCATATACGACATACTTCAAGTGGGGTCATTGCTTCTAGTGAGATGGTTTCCACTTCATGAGCTTGATGTAGAACCGGATGCATTGGATGTTAACGGTTAACCTGCAACATGTTCAAATACCAAAAAAACAATGCAAAAAAATTAAACCATATGGCATATGCCGTAAATCCAATGTTCATGAAAAAAGCGAGCAATTTCATTGATAAATTATGAAATTCTAGCATAAATTACTAATAAAAATACAAGAATCAATGGAATGCATTTAAAATTGTAAATCATGTTTAGAAACAATTTACATACTTGGAAAGGAAAAAAGAACTAACCTTGAAATTCAAAATTCTTCAAATTTGATCTACAAATCTGCTATAAACTCCCTCCAATTCACTCAAACCAATGCTCAAATGTTGTGTGATGATGATATTTGGGTGAGTGGGCTTCTAAAAGAAGAAAAAATTGCGAAAAAACCCTTGGTTCTCCTATGTCTCATGCTTGTCCCACATATTTTTGTGTTTTGTGAGTATTATGCACGAACTTGCTGAGTATTCGTGAAAGTACTCTTGGAAAGTACTGTCTCAAAATCTCATGACTCACCCATGAGTTTTCCAAAAATACACGTTTTCATTTTTTTGCACAAATTGCCGAGTTTTCGCAAGTTTTCCAACTACGATCACAATGATGAAAAATGAACTCTTTGCTCCTATTTGTAGGGTCCTCAAAATGAGTAGGTGCCTATTTTTCCTTCCAAAAACATAACAAGAGATTTTTGTTTTTGGTCAATGAGGATTATAGGATCCCTTAACCATGGGACACAAACGGGTTTTATTCCCCATGTGTGTTACTATAAGTGCTTTTCTACATTTGTATGCATTTATTAGGGTCACATCCAATGTTTTCTAGTGTAAGCTTTGAACCTAAGTCACATGACAACAAAATATTGAATGTAGGATATCTCAATACATATTATTAGGGCTCTGGAACACAGATATAAAAATTGGTTCATTTCTCACTAAATGGGCCCACTAAGTGTGAAGACATCAATATC
Organism: Taxus wallichiana var. yunnanensis; assembly: GCA_018340775.1. Classification (NCBI taxonomy): domain Eukaryota; kingdom Viridiplantae; phylum Streptophyta; class Pinopsida; order Cupressales; family Taxaceae; genus Taxus; species Taxus wallichiana. The sequence continues at coordinate 445,573,899 of CM031237.1, read as the reverse complement.
ATACTAGCATGAAAAAGGGTTTAATCCCCATGATAAATGGAACACCTCTTTTATGGCAACTCTTTTCTCTCTAGGAGCAAGTGCTAGCACAATCAAGTGGTTTATATTTAGCAGGGATGTGAACAGAGGTGATAGAAAATATATAGAAGTGAAGAGACATGTACAATAGGTTGTGCCCTACAAAGTGATAGGTCATGTTTTTGGTAGAAACCTTTTATACCTAATAATGCTTAATTAGGTCTATAACAGATTCACTCTATTCCTAAGCCTATCAGTAAGAAATGCATTGCAATAGGCAATGGGGTCATTGATTCACCCTTACATTCCTGCCTTTCAAGAAACTCCAAAAATCTTCTTATCTAAGAACATCACATGCAAATCTGTCCACCAAAACATATCCATTAAAAATTCCATCCACATTTATCTTTGTTTATCTAGAAGTGTCTGTTCATCTAGGTTGCAAGTTTGTATGCAAACCATTGGTTTATTCCTTGCTCGTGTGGGTGCAACTCTCTTTGTTTTCCCAACCCATCAAACATCTGTGTGGTGATTGGGGAACCCAATATGAGCCTTGTATTTGGAGCTCTCCTATGTCATAGACACTCAAGAGTCTATCAAAGTTGGTTTCTGGATCCAACTAAACTTTAGTCTCTATTTTTGTCTGAAGTGCAATGAAAACAAAAAGACATGATGGTCTCCAATCGTACTCCCTTCCAATGGTGACTTGTTCAACAATGCATATGCCTACGAAGTTCAATGGAAATGTAAAATATATCTCTATTCAACTGAAAGCATGCAAAACCATCTTTATCTTTTCCCAAGATTTAGTTCACAATATCACAAATGGGCTGTTTAACAGTTTTCCAAGACATGAGAAATCAATTCTCTACTTCATTTGCTATATTAATAATTCTAAAATAGCATTATCTCTAAAGCAACATGGTTATTGACTCACATTCTTTGTGCTCATTCAATGGATAACTACGCTATATCAGGAAATCATATGTCATTCTGTCATGTATCAATAAGGTTGGCATACACACTTCGTAACATTTATACATAACCATTTAGGGCTGCCCATAGCTTTTGTAGAAAATATTTCCAACAACTGCCATTTTTTCTGGCAGTGCTGTTCCATTTTCCCATTCCAATTTTTATGTTCTATAAACTCCTAGTTCTATGACTTGAAAAAGACATGTTGAAATACAATACAAAAATTGAATGCCCACACCATACCAATGATTATAATTGAAACTTTAAATAGGATCCTATGATCCTAAACACAAGGAGTAGGATATTATCAAAACTATTTTGAGTCATCCCAAAATCTCTCCTCTAACTTAATATCCCTAGAATCACTCTATCACTCTATCACTATCTATAGTGAGTTGTAATCACATATAACTTAGTACAATAGTATTCCACACAATACATTATAATATTAGCACCCCACTAACTCACATGTAGCACTAACCAAAGACAATATTCGTAACATTCCCTCCCTTAGTGTGAACATGGGAGAAGAGAAAACACTTCTTAGACCAGGCAACTCCATCAAGTTGTCTCTTCTACCCTTGGAAAGGTGTAGAGACGGGTTGAATTCCATGGGTTTCTTCCCTTTCCCTAGGTTCCTGAATTTTGAATCCTGCAAATTCCTAGAGCTCCCTCACTAGCTGGACAACAATCCATATTGAGTTTACCTCAAAATCTTCTCTTGTCCCCTAAGAGCCAGATTCTTTTGAATATGCTTCTTTCTTCAAATGTCACACCAGAGGTTTATTCATCACATGAACTGAAATATGAAACATCGCACAATGGAAAGCAAACTGAAAACATGAACACACCGAAAATACAAGCCACTAAATCTTTGTGCAGCCTCGTCGCTAGTGGTTGATGAGAGGTCGTTGTTTGACCTCCTTCCTCTCGTTGCCTCTATCCTCTAATAGGTTGTTGCTTACTTAGTATGAGAAGCCTTCATAATTGTAACCACTATCATTGTTCATTGGTTCTTCCTCGGTGTCCGATTCTTTCTCGATTACATTTGCTTCATTTGTTTTAAGCTTCCCTTGGAGAATATCATTTGCTCTAGTTTTACAACTCCAAGATGCATGTCCTTTTTTATTACAATAGAAAAATTTGATTTCCTCCTCGTTTTTGTAAAATCTTTGATGATCTTTCCTTGAGTATAACACGCTCTCCTCGCTTACATCCTTTGCGGTCCTTTTTTTTAGCTAGAAGAGCTGAAATCATATCTTCCAGTTTTTGGGAAGGCATTTGTCCAAGAGTAAAAACCACACTGTTATATTTGGAAGGCAAACTATTCAATAAGATAGCTTTTGCATCTTCATCATCAACGGAGCTTTGACATCTACTAATTGTCTAATGAGAGATCTCAGGTCATTGATGTGGCTAGACATGGTGACACCATCATTCATTTTGAATCTAAACAATTGGAGTTTTAAAGAGAACTTTGTGTTGATTGCTTTTGCTCCAAACAATTTGTTCAGATTTTCCCACATTACATTGGATGATTTTTCAAGGTCTACATAATGTAATTGTGAATCAGAAAGAGCAAGGCCAATATGGATTTTTCTTTATCATCTTTACCTACAATTCAGCTAACTTATCTACATTTGTTGGTGCTTATTTCTTTTCCATCTACTATCCTCCACAAACTTTTGTTCATTAATTGCATTTGAATTTTGACTTTACAAATGTGAAAATTTAAACCAATGAAATTTTCTAATGGTATTTCCATTGTTAAACACAAATACCCATGATGTTAGTTTCAACCATAAATGTGTCTCAGTACAAACAAAAATTGGAAATACAACCTAATATTCTTCTAAACATAACTTGCATGATGAGCACAATTAACACATTAAAATACTACAAAATCCAATTAAAGATTAGATTTGACAAAAAAATGAAACGAATTACGACATAAAAATAAAAGAACTTAGACTATCTAAAAAGTAATAAACTAAAATTACCTTTTAAGCAACATTCACCTATAAAAAGACTCAGAATTTTACTCATAAAGCTTTTAACATACTTAAGGACATGCAATAAATAAGTAAGACTCTTTTAAAAAAACACCACCTATAAAAAGACTTAGAATTTTACTCATAAGGCTTTTAACATACTTAAGGATGCGCAAGAAATAAGTAAGACTCTTTTAAAAAAATAAAAACACTACCTGACTAAATAGAACAAGAAGACACTAAAACAAAGTATTCAAATGTTTAGGTGGCTTTTCATACTAATTGACACTTATACGGCTACTTACTATAAATTTTTCATCAACAACTGAACTTAGTTTTAACCTAACATGAAACTATAAAAACAAATATAGGTTATACAATATGCACCACGACAGATATAAGCCAAACATTGAAAAACAAAAGACATAGACAGGCCTTTTTATTTGCATGCATTTGTGTGGATAGGGATTTTCACATGGAACGAGGTGGATACATTGACCTCCAAACTATTTAACTCAGCCCTTGACAGACTTTCACAGTATTGTATGTCAGTTCTTTGAACTCTGATCCGTGTCACTACTCACCACGTGACAGTCCCAACACAGACTACATTCGAAGCATGAAAGATCATAGCAAAGTACGGTGGATGTTTCAAAACATGGCAAAGCACGCGATAATTTTGAAGAAAACCATGGTCGAGTCATAACACGTCACAAATTACCAACTAATGACAATCATCCTCAGATTAACACGGATCTGATGCCAAATGAAAAAGGCATGTTGAACTACAATACAAAAAATGAATGCCTACACCATACCAATGAATATTATTGAAAATTTAAATAGGATCAGATTATCAAAAACTATTTCGATTCATCCCTAAATCTCTCCTCTAACTTAGTATCCCTAGAATCACTCTATCACTATCTAGAGTGAGTTGTACTTATGTACAACGTATTACAATAGTATTTGACACAATACATTATAATAGTAGAACCCACTAACTCACATGCAACACTAACCAAAGACAATAATTTAACATGACTTAATAGAATTTGCGAATCACAAGATTTATGTTCTACTATAAATTCACTTAAAAATGATAGTTTAGAATGCTAATAAACTTAGCATTTAGTTTGGTGTGCTATTAGGAACATTAACAGTACTTGCAAAATTGAAAATGAATAAAAATGAATATGAACAACAAGTGTAAACTATGAACACGACAACAACACCAACATCATGCTATCTGGCTCTCTCACCTCCTCTTTTCTCATTTTTCCAATCCTTTCTACAACCAAATGAACACCGATTCTATCATTCACACTTTGATGATCTATCTTTGAACTCATGCCTCATATTTATCATGCTCATGGATGTCCTTTTGTGCACCAAAGAATCCCCAACCATCCTAGAACTTAAGAGACATTGCCCTTGCCATTACTCTCTTTATACGACTATAGTGGGTGGAACTTGCGATTAATGCACACCGCTGTGTTGGCTAGATTTTCTGCATAGCTAAAAACTTAGGCAGTCATGAGATAAATCTCCCTCATTTACCGGTGAGGCTCCCGTGTAAGATTTGTCAATTAAATATGCTAGTATCTATTTGTGGGTATTACTTTAACCATGCAGCTCATGAACCATAGCTATATAGTTTTGCAGTAAGTAAGCAACTGTTAAAGAAAGAAAATATCGATAAAGAAGAAAATAGCGAAAAAAATGAAAGAAAGAGGGAAGATGTGCAACCCAATCAATAGATTACAGAGTTGATTACATGCACATAGATAGAACAAATAGATATTAACATACATAATTATAAGCAAAGGGAACTTTTAGATCTAGATCTAAAATAACGCAAAGTTTATGAATAGATCTAAGACAAAAAGTTAGAAACAAAATGCACCGTTGACACAAAGTTCTCCGGAAATATGCTCCTTTCTATTCCTCTACTTCAAATAACTATCAAGGGTTTCAAAGACAAAGTCCTGGAACACAAGAACGCCGCTTACAAATTCTGATCCGTCCCTTTAACCGTAGGTTCTTCCTCTCGATATAGCATGTAGAGGAGAAATTACAAATAGGAAGCTTTTAGTGAATTGACACATGTGGAAGTTGTAAAGGAAACAACTGGCAATCTCCGTCTTGAAATTCCTCTTTGCATGACATGCATGATTTGCAACTGAAAATAGAACCTTCTATTTTGCATGTATGCCACCTATTTCCAAGTAATTGACTTCTTCAAGTAATGAATTTTAAACCAATCACTTAAGTTTTATAATTTAATTGATTGCTCAATTACTTTGTCGAAGAAAATAAGAGAAAGAAGAAGAAAGAGGAAAGCTGTAGTCTTGTTCTTTTTCATATTCTACATGCAGTTGATTCTTTTGCCTTTGATTCTCACCAAACTGATCTGGAAATAGCTGACTGTGATTTTGCTTACGGGTGTTGCCGCTGACATGTCTTCCCTCTTATCCTTGAAGCTTTTGTAGTTCTTCTCCAGTACATGCATCAATGCAATGTTTGCCGTAAATAACTCATCATTTTTTATTTTTAATTGCATATGAGCAATTAAAAATTCTGGAAAGCACTCCGGGTGAATGCAAATTCAATGAAGGCTTCAACTAGAAGATTGGGAGCACATGCACAAGATCTTGGAAGGAATTCTCCATGCACTGACTTCTTCACGGTGCGCATCAAAACAAGAGGAAGCCCTTGCAATTGGATTGATTTGTGCAGATCTGACAATTAAATCGGTGATAGGTTCAGGGCCTATGTCTGCATCATTGACTTCAACAAATATGGAAGATATGCATGACTCCGCCGATCCTTCTCGTTCATCCCGCTTTGCCATGGCTAGAGCAATCTTTGTCTGAGCAACTCTTTTTCTTTTTATTCACCCGAATTCTTTACAATTGGTGCAGATTTGGGGATTTCTTCAGATTCGGAAGATATATTCAATGTATCTGACATTGATTTAAGCTCCCTTTCTCTTATATAAGCACTTGTAATGAATACCTGCAATTAATTCAGACAAAGACGGCAACCGAACATGAACACTTGATTTTTATCATAAAAATTTGCATATAAAGCCCGCTGCCCTAAAATTTGAGGCTTTGCTTGCATGCAAAGCAAGCATAAATATTTTCAACTTCACCTGGGCACCTGTACCAATATGCAGATAATTACACAGGCATAAAACAAGCTCCTCCAATCCTAGGCGCCAAACTTTGAAGCTTTCCGGCAGTGAAAAACACTTTTTATGCAAAAATCCTTCTCTTTTGGGCGCCAAAACTGTCCGGGTGCACTCCTTTGCTAAAAGAATTAATTAATTCATCATTATGGTAGCCCTTGCTTATATAACCTTCAACATTTTATTTTTAATAATTGCCCCTCCTATTCCTGACAATTAATTAATAAGTAAACTTTTTCTTTTCAACTTGAGCGCCTAAACTTGCATGCTCATGACAACCTTTAAATAAATTAATTTAATTTATTTTTAGCCTCCTTCCTTCAGCTCTTTTGACTTTACATCATGCATTGACCTTCTATTTCTTCATGGTACCAAAGTTAGGAAAGAAACTATTAATGAATGCTTTAAAAGCATTATTTCTTCACCACATGGGTTGCACTTTTTAGCATGCTTCAAGGCTGCATTAAATAAATAAATTTAATTTATTTTTAGCCTTCTTCTTTCAGGTCTTCTTTGACCTCCGATCATGTATTGACTTTCCATCATCCCCAGGTGCCAAAATTAGAAGGAAGACTATTAATAAATGCCATTAAATTTATTATTTAATTCCCAAAGGGGTCGCATTTTTTAGCATGGCTGATTTCTTTGTTTAAAAGTCAATTTTTAATGGGATTATTCACCCTGCACTGCAGCTCCAAAAATCCCTTCATCCACTTAAGTCTGTTTGACTTCCATAATGGGAATTTTTACCTTGCAAGGCAGGTAAGAAATTCCCATCAATGCCTTATGTGATTTTTCTTTATTTTATAATGAGAATTTTCACCTCTGCAAGGTAGGTAAGAAATTCCCGCCTGCTTGTTGCCTCTAATTTTCCCATCGTAACTTAAGTGACTTTGCCTTCATGGGAAAAAGTACCCTGCAAGGCAGGTACAAAATTCCCACCTGCCTGCTGCTACCAAAAATCCCACTGCAACTTAAATCCATCCATTCCCAAAAATGTGACCTGCCCAGAGAGGCTTTTTCGTGCACGACTTCATCTTTTTGCATAGGAGTTGACTTCTTGAGGTTGATTTCTTCTGACATGGCGACCATAGATGATCTCCAGATACTCCAGGCAATAAAATAGACTATACTGGTGAAGGAATTGACCTAGGGGAATTTCATAGAGAAAACACGCAAAAATAATAAAAACAAAAACGTTGCCAGATACACAGACAAAGCCCATGATCCATTCTTGGTGAAAACCCTACTGGTATATGTGAATATTGACATGCAAAACTTCAACATGGCTAAATCGAGCACAATTTACTCCAAACGGGCTTTAAATAATTAAATAAAATTTTCCTGCAAACAAAACTTGACTTAAGGGATAAAATGATTTTCGGCATCTGGTATTTGTCGAAATTGGCTCCTATGATTCACCGGGAATATCTTGACGCAATACAAGCATCTTCTGGCAATAAAAACACAAAACGACCCGTTATTTTAGTAGAACGAAAATTTTAGACATGGGGTAGTCTCAAATTTCAAAGTGAAATCTGGGGACACCACGTTGTAGTCATGTAATCGCCACTCCATAAATATAGGTCGTTGATATCTCTGCTCCAACAATTATGCAACCGCTTCTTTGCATGAACCGGCACTTTCGTCCACTATGCAAGAAATTTTCTTATTGAACCCTTCTTGCTTGATTGAAATCGGTTTCTCTCTCAAGGAGGAGGCGCCTCGGTTGGAGGCCCCCTCGAGCCCTTAGGCTTGAGGTGTGAATGGACCGGGTATTATTGGGAAGCCCTCTATCCACCCCATTTGGTATCATTTTGGTTGTTGAACTCTTGTTTTGCACCCACAGGGGCCCTATATATGGAGTGTGGTTGGAAATTCTGAAAAGGACGGATGGTGAAAAGGAGAATATCGTGTGTGTATGGTTGATGATGGAGTGGATTGGTTTTCCCCGATCTTTGTGGGTTATAGTTCCCTTTTGGAAGGCTTTTGGTCACACAAAAGCATAGTTACCTAAGTCTCGGGGACAAGGGGACGGGGTACAAAGGGATGAGGTTTCCGGGACAAAAAAATTTCCTAAATTTTGGGGATGGCAAGGGGACGACTATTAAAATAATACATAAAAATTAATATTTCAATATTTTTAACTTTTTTCAATGACATTTAGGGATTTAAACTGTATTTAATGTATTTTAGGTACTTTTAAGATTATAATTGAATGCTCTTGGTAAAAATAACAACTTTTTAATAGTAAAAACATCATAAAACTTTTGAAAGATTTGAAAAAAATTGGGGACGTCCCCTCCAAATCCCCAAAATGTTCGGGACGTCACCAAAATCTAGGGGACGAGTCCCTCGTGTAACACTTGCACAAAAGCTTAGTGGGGGAGGAGATGTGGGAACAAATCTCCCACTTTCTTCTTGTGGTACTTTCTTGTTTATCTTCGTGTCTTCCCTTTATTGACAACCTACAAAGATTCATGTGGTCTCCTATGAGTTTCGTGACTTTTTCTAAGAACACTACATGCTCCTCCAAGACGAAGTCTTCTATAGAGAGCATCGATTCTCCTCCTTCATCCAACATGGATAACTCATATTGGTGCGATTCTCTTAGTTTACCACCAAGTACATCCTCATGAAATGGAGAAGATCAAGCTTGAAAGCATTCTCTCCAAGCTGCTTCAAGATTGTTAATGGCCCATACTTGAGGTTTGAGCTTCCTAGCTTGTCCTTGAAGTCTTTCCTTGCTCAAATACAATCATACCTTATCTCCTACTTTGAGCATATGCTTCTTTTAGTGCTGTTCATGTCTATCCTCGTACTTGGTTTGAGACTTCTCTAATTGCCCTTTCACTTTCAGATGGATTTGTCTAATCCTCTCAATGAACTTTTCTGCTCTAGTCACTTCTTAATCTTTTCCTTCCACTTATTCTTACTGCCCCATTGCAACATCAAGCGACTTAGTAGGCAAATAACTACAAACATTCTTCAAAAGATGACTTGTTTGTGGATGTGTGTATTGCTATGTTGTAGGAGTGTTGGATATATGCTGAAGACTCATCCCAAGTCCTTGGATACTTATTGTTGTAACCTTTTATCAGATGTACCAAGGTTCTATTTACAACTTCGTTTTGCCTATTGGTTCAAGGATGGAAAGTTGTGCTTCTTTGGATTTTTGTATCCATCTTGCTCTATGTAACAGTCTAAAAATTCTCCAAAGAGTTGTAATCTCTATCCGAAATAATGAACCTAGGCAATCCAAAGTGCAACCAAACATTGGAAAAGAATTATTCAGCTGCTTCATGCCCTTTTTTCGTCTTTTTACATGGCAATCAAAACACACACACACACACACACACACATATTGTTCTTCCACCTTTCAAAAATACATTTGGTCGAGCTCAGAAGCCTATCCTGCCGAAAGTGTATGAGCTCGAAGATGGACATTGACAAAGAGCAGAGCTGGCATATAATGTCCCTTTCAGGCATGCTGAAAGTGAAGGATTCAATGTAAGGAGTGGTGGAAAATTGAAAGCATTAGAATATGAGCATAAAAGGAGGGAACCTGTCCCTGTAATAAAAAAATTTCAAGGTGATGGGGCTGAACTCTGCCCTAGATTATGTATGAATCTGATATGGCACAAGCTGCCAAAAAATAGTTAATATTATGTAAATATTTACAATAACTAAGGAGCATAGGTTGCTGCTCTAAGTTAAATGTTTTTGTTATCTGTGCATAGCCTGCTGGAATCAATATCCACACTGCGACACTTTTTTTGGAAATATGAATATAAATGGGAAAGGGCCTTTCAACATGCATTGAGAGGATGATACCAGAGGTTGAGACAACAGACCTCATTATTTTAGAGCTGTAGAATTACAAGCATGTTAGAGGGAGACTCTTTTTTTCGGTGTTAGCTATCCAAGGGAGAACTACGCAATCATCGTAATAAAAATTAGAATGCTTACTAAGTTTTTATATGTTACAAGTTATAATTTTAATTTTATTAATTACTTATAAACTTTTGATCATCTTGTTTGTAGGTTCTTGGTGGGAGGATTGGGAAGAAATACCCTGCATCTTCAAAAGCTAGCCCTCATAATTTTATCTCAACCTTGTAGCGCTTTTGGATGTGAACGCAATTGGAGTTTGTTTGAGGCCATTCACATGAAGAAGCACAACAAGTTGACTCAAAAATGCCTCAATGACTTGGTTTTTGTGCAATACAATCTTCGGCTTCGCACAAGAAAGGTGGAGGCCACATCGCAGGAGCTTATTGATTTGGATGAGATTGATCCATACATGTGACTGGATTGGGCAAGAAGAGGAAATCCCTACGTTCACAAAGGATGAGATTGCTTCTTTCAAGAGGGAAGCTATGGAGGGAGAAGCACTAGCAGGAGATATTGGATTGGATGACATCTTTGGAGGTGATGTCGAACATGCAACAAAGGAGCCACCACCATCTACTACCAAGTTGGAGCCACAGTCGCAGCCTTCTAGGAGCAAGGAGATGCCACCGAGTGTGGGGACTAGTAGAGGCAATAAACCCTCTCCCCAATATTTCTCTAGAACGAGAAAGAGGAAAATGTAAATTATTGTAAATCATAACTTGTATAGAATCATGATATGAAATTTATGATGATAATTTTCAATGACAATCATCATAAATTCATAACACTTATTAGCCGGCTATTGTATTCACATGATGCGATTTTGTATTGTATTTGTATTCAAACCTAATAGAAAACACTTCTCCAACATTTTACAGACTCATTTGATACATTTTGTAGCTATATTTTGCATAAAATTTATGTTTTTTTGAAGAAATTTGCATATTTTTAAGTTGTTGAATATTCCCAAATATTCGCCGAGTCTTGCCAAGTTTTTACCAAGTCAATTGGGTTTGCCGAATATTTGTCGAATACGAGTATGCGAACTATGCTCATGATCATGTTTAGACATTGATAATCCTCTTATAAAATCCATAGAGATGCTCTCCCATGGTCTAGTAGGTATTGATAGAGGCATAGACAATCCTTCCTAACTCTAGGCTTGCTTGTACAATACAATTTACATTCTCAAAATGAATCTAGACACTTTTTCACATATTAGCCCAATACACAAACCTTTGCAAGTGATCCATGGTATTACCAATGCGAAAACAAATGGACACTTTGGATGTATGTGCTTCCCTCATTAATAGAAGTCTTTCTCCCTTTGGCGCACAGTCAATTTTCTTGACCTGCAATTGTTGGAATGTCTCCCTAAAATCTGCATTTTGTGCATATGTTTCTTCATAAGCCTCTTTTGTAAAAAGCTCAAGTTGTGAAACTGTTTCCAAAGCTGAAACTTGCTTTATTATTTGGTGTACTGACAGCATATCTGCCACAACAGTTGTGCTTTCCTTTTTGTACTTGATGACCAAATGAAATTGTTGAAGAAAACCCAACTATTTGTAGTGTCTTGCTTGCTGTAATTTATATTGTGGTTGCAAATATTGAAGAGGATTGTGATCGTTAAAATAGTTTCTTGACGTGGCAAATAGTGTTTTCATTTCTTTATTGCTTGAACCGGTGCATACATTCATTTATCATATACAGGATACCCTCTTACTATTGAAGTGAACACATTTGAATGATAACAAACTAGCTTACCTCGCAACAAAACTGCCTCCGTAGCATATTCATTTGCATCTGTTTCAACTTCGAATGATTCCTTCAAATCAGGAAGAAAAACACTAGCGCATTATTGATTTTTTCTTCTAATGAATTAAAAGCACTATCACGTCCCTTACCCAAATGAAAACTCTTACTGCTTGTTGTAATGGTAAATAGAGGTGCTGCAATGGTGGAGAAAGGTTGAATAAACTTTCTCATGTGTTGTACTACTGCAAAACTCCCGTTTTTGTGGCACTCCTAGGCATTGGCCAATCAATAATGACCTCAACCTTTGTTGGATTCACTCTTAGTTTGCCTCCTCCAACCAGATGCCCCAGATAGACTATTGATTGTTTTGCAAACTCACATTTCTTCATATTATACAATAAGTGGTTTTCTTATAACGCTTGCAAGACTTGTCTTAAATGAGTTAGATGTTCTTCCCATGTAGCATTAAAAACCAAAATATCATCTAGATACACTATGACACATGTATCTATGAAAGGCCTCAATACATCATTCATCAATCTCATAAATGTAGTAGGTGCATTACATAAACCAAATGGAAGTACCAACCATTCATACAAACCCTGTTTTGTCTTGAAGGTTGTCTTCCATACATACTCCACACAAACTTGATGTTACTTGCATTTGAGATATAACTTTGTGAAGTACCTAAAGATGCTAAAGTTGGCCCATTAAGTATCAATTCACGGAAGTGGTGATGCAGGAGCATCATTCCATTGTACATAAACAAATTTTGGTTTTCATTAGTGTGTTAGGTGTTGGGGTCCTCATAGGTGTGATGTGTTGGATTATTGTCCATTTGGACCTCCTTAGTCTTGTAATAGTGTGATTTTGGAGTTTCCCTCCAAAACCACCTTTTAAATATTTGAATTTCATAAGTTGAGTCTAGTGGCTTAGGTGTTAAGTTAGGAAGTGGAAATAATGTAAAGGTTCTTAAGAACCTAAAATGAGGTAATCACGTCTCTTATCCTCCTAGTAAGAGTTCTTAATCTTGGTTAGCTCTCATTAAGGGTTAGGTCACCTAACTAAGTGTAACTACCACCTTTTTTGTTATTCAAGAGGAGGTATTCGAATGAAAAAGAGAGTTAGGTTTTGAGAGGAAGGAGGCAAGTTGGTAGAGAGTTTTAGAGAGCCCTAGAGGCTCAAGAATGATCTGTGGAGATCATGAGAAAAACTGTAAGGCAGATCTTTCAATGAATGTATTGCAATTTCTTGTAAATGTGTTTTGGAGTCTTGTAAATATGGATGATTTGGGATGTGAAACTGAGATGCTTATGTTCCTTTTGTTGAATGTGCTTTTGTATGGTTAAAACTAATGATATTCTGAGTTTGGTTGCATGATTTCCAAAACAGGGTTAGGTCTGATTTAAGAAGATTGGAATGTGTATGACATGGTTTCTTGTTTATAAGAGGAAAACTATATATGTTTGTTGTTGTATCCTGAGTAAACAGGTTAAGGAGAATCTATAAGACATCAAGATAAGGAAAAACTATATGTTTGTTTGTTGTTATTTCTTGAGCTTGAAGGTGAATTCGAGATAATAAAGGTTTGGAGTACTAATGAATGTTCTTGGGTGAGTTTGTAATACGGAGTAAGGTGTATGAAGAGTGTGAATAGTGAAAATATAGATTGAATCAAGTATTTACATCATTTTGGCCTTTTTGGCATAGCTTTGCAATGTGAAAGTTCCTCTGCATCAAGTGGATATCTATTCTTTATGGTGATCTTGTTCAAGGCTCTATAATCTATGTACATCCTCCAAGAGTTGTCCTTTTGTATTTGGGCATATGACCCTTTGTTCCAACAACTCTAGAAGTTGTTTCCTTGCTTCATTACTCTCTAAAAACAAATTTCTTGTACAAACCAATTGTAATGTCCCTTTTTCCCACCTAAGAGCTGGAAATTGGTCTTCTTGCCATTCCTTCTCCTTGGCAAAGAAGCTAAAATGAAGGAGAAGACCCTTGGGCTTCTTTATAATATATTTTATCTAATATTTTTATATTTCTTTAGTGTTCTCTTGCTTTTGACAGGTCGGCTGGGTTTTAATTAATTAATGGAAGCTAATGAAGGAAAAGAACATCTTTAAGAGGTCGGCCTTTTCTATTTGAGCATTGGCGCCAAAAAGGAGGATATAAAAGGAGATTAGAGACTTCATTTGCACCTAGTCTTGGCGCATTTTATTACACTTGGGCAAAGAGAGCTAGTTGCTCCTTGGTCATCCACTTGAGGACGAAAACCCTCTTGTGAGGCCTCATTGAAGGACGAAAACCCTTCATGTGGCTTAGGTGAAGGATGAAAACCCTTCATCATCCTTTGGTATTGATGAGAAGAGCTGATTTGAAGATCTTTATGTAATTTCCAGCCATTATTGTAATTATTTTGGGTGGAGCGACCTACCTTGGGTAGGGTTTGGGAACATTGAAGAAGAATTTGATAAATCTGAGTTTGTAATCTGATTTGCACTATTTTTAAAGGCCAGAATCTGAAGTTTGGTGATTTTTGGGGTTTCTATGCCCTAGATATCTAATTTTATTTGTGGCTGCAATTTCCAGTGCATATTTAATTTTCCAGCAGTGTATTCTTCAGTGTTTCTTGTTATTTTGGCTTCTAAAATTCAGTAAATCATATATAAAATATTGGCAAATTGGTTGGTGTTGTTTTATGGTGATTTTGGTAATTTTTGGTGCAAGTATAAGTCGCTGATTTTATTCTACAGTCTGCTGCAATTTTATTTTCAGATCTGCATTTTTGTTTGAAACCCTCAAAAGGGACATTACACCAATGTTAGGGAAAGGAGATTCGGACAACAATCAATCTCATGCTCTACTTTCCTTTTGTGGAAAACCTTTATGAGTTTGGAACACTTGTTGAAAATAATGCAACAATCCTTCCAAATCATTCGATCCTTTGCTAACACAATCAATTTCAAATATCGCTAACCCATCCTCTTGTTTATTCTTCAAAAGAAGTAAACCAAATTTCTTTTTTCTTGAATGAGTCTCTCTCGTTTGGGTGACACTTACCACGGGAAACTTGGGATTGTTTTGATGTGCCTTAACGATTTATTTGATCCCATCCTTGAACCATCTCGTATTTGTTAGCTCTCACGAAAATAAGATCCCTACTATTTCAATAATGACTTCCAAACACCACATCAAATTCATCAAGAGGAATCACATCTACTTCTATCTCATCAATGTATTGCAGGTTATTATCAAATTTAAATCTTCATTTCTTAGCTACTTGGATCTCAGCACCCTTCATCTCAGCACCCTTCTTCACCCAACCCAATGGATATGGGGAGGACAATCATATGTTTCCAAAACAAGCTTTTTAACTACTTCGAACTCAAATTGGATTGAGAACCAATATCAACAAGTGCATTTACCTGGTTTTCATGATTTGAATCTTGATTTGGAATAAATTGCTCACTTCTTCTCTCTTTTTCCTTGATGTTTGTGTTATTGGCAATGCAACCTAGTTTCTCATTGACCTCATAATCATCCCCTATCTCCATCTCTCGAGTTTTCTCTCAAAGATGCCAAGGAATTCTTGATTCCCCCTTGAACGATTCTCGGGATGCAATCCCGATGCAACTTCCAACACTTAGCATTAGTATGTCCATCTATAGCATAATGACTACATTGGTTCATTGGATCCTTACAGGTCATGTAAAGCGACAAAATTTCTCTTACCTTTCCACTTACCCTTCTTGTAAGGCTGATTTTGCTCTTTCTTGAACTGATTTGTGGGCTGATTTTTCCTTGAGGGCTCTCCCTCTCCTTGCTTTTTCTCTTCCTCAATGCATTATGCTTGTACACATGCCTCATCAAGGTCCTTTGCTTGCTTGAGATGCCTGTCTCCTTAGGCATATATGGAGACCTTCCAAGTACTTGGTCAAGTTGATTTTTTTGTCCAAGTTCAAGCTCATCAACATAGCTTATCTATAGAATTCAATGGTATAGTCATGCACACTTCGATAGCTTACTTGCCTGAAATATTGCCACTTAGTTTTCTAATCAGTTTTATGCCCGATAGGATTAATATTCTTACGTAACAATTCTTTGAATTCATCCCACTTATCTTCAATTGGCTTCTTTTCAATGTTCCAAGGAGTCTTGGAATGGGGGACGGGGAGACGGGTCACGAAGATGGGGAACCAAGGGCCTTGGTTTGGGGATGATGGGGGACAATGACGCAAATATATATATATATATATATATATATATATATATAGTACTTGAAAAATTAGTTATAAAAAATGTATAAGAAACAAATGAAACTTTGAAATACTAAACACATTGCATTAAACAATGAAAAAACCAAATATCAATATATTAATATTTATATTCAAAATGATGATTACATTCAAAATTCAAATACAATTGGCCAGTGGCTCAATGTAATGAGTCTAATCATCATTCATCCCCAAAGTCTGCATTTGTGCCAAACTCCTCAATGTCCTCATCACTCGAGTTGCTAGACTCAAAGTCAAACTCCTCCCATTTGATGCCAACCAACCCTATCTGTGCCACATCATCATCAATCTGAGATGGTTCCTCTAGATCTACATCCCATCGGGTTGTTGGACTCTCTCCTTGTATGTGTTTGGTCGATGAGACACAAGGCACTATGTACAACTACAAGCTTCTCCGCCCTCCTAGAGGTAAGCTTGTTCCTCTTCATAGAGTAGATGAAGCCATAAGTAGATCTGTTCTGTCGGAAGCAGAAAAACTAGAAACCTGAGGACAACAAGCGAATAACTAGTGTGGTTGTCAAAGAATCAAGCCCATGCATAGTCCACCACAAAATTGGGTCCTCCTATGCCATAGTCTCCCTATCCATCTTGGCCTCTTCTGAATATCCCCTAAGAGTGGCAAATTTTGTCCACTCCATACGAATAGTGTTGGCATCTATAGAATTGTACATTTTCTGAATAGCCTTCATGAACCCCTTCTTCACCTCTGCATCTTGTATAGGGGTAACTCTGCCGGCCTTTGCACATACCACTTTGGGTTCAATGCATAGGCAGCCATGTGCAAGGGGGTGTTGAGCTTCTCCCATCTCCGATGAATGATTGGTTGAATATGGTCATTGTAGAATTGCAATGTAGGGTCTTTCTTGTACAATGGCCTTCATTTGGCCAAACATACTATCAATGCACTCATACACCTCTCCAAGGCTAGGTGCATTAGAGTCCCCATATCTAATGACTCTAAAGACTGGAGTAATGAAAGAGACAATGTATTTTGCATCAACCCAAAATGTGTCACTCTTCACCACCTCCTTCACCCTCTTCCCTTGCTCAGACTTGGAATCGGGCCACCGATTCCACTCTACTATCATGACCATTAGTTGCAATGCCTCTTGCAACTCAAGCATCCTCTCCAAGAGAATGAAATATGATGCATATCTAGTCTCTACAAGTTTCACAAACTCCTTAGAGAAGGTCCTAAGAGTGCATGTGAAGTGTGGTGGTTGCAGACAAACATCTACACATCTCTAGCATCATCAACGACCTCTTTGATCTAGGCAAATCTTTTCATGTCCTTGAGTGCATTATTCATGGCATGCACACAAAGGAGTCCACCAAATATGTTTGTAGGCCGCCTCAATCAACTTCCCTGCAACTCTGCATACATGGGCCACATCCGTCACAACTTGCACCACATTCTCTCTGTCCAACCTCCTCAATAGCATCTCTAAGAATTTGGAACTGAAAATCAACATCCTTGACGTGCCCTGAACAATCAATAGCCTTGAGGAAGTAAGGGCCCTCTGTACATGTGACCATGATGTTGATGAGTGGATGATGCCTAATGTCCACCCATCCATGATTATGCTACATCCAATAGTGACCTAGGTAGCCTTCATTTTCTCCATTAGAATATTAATCTTGGAATAATTCTTATCCAAGATTGTTGTCCTCAATTTTGTCTCCCTAGTGGCACATATGATGGTCCTGCTCTTGTTATCTTTGCCACAATGTCCTTATAATAAGGAGAGCAAGCCACATGGAATGGAATCCCACAGCAAAGAAGAGTTTGCCAATGGCATCATCTGCATCATCTTTATTTTGCACATTGAATAACTCTGCCATTGTGTTTGCAACATCACTACCTGTCATTTTGTGTTTCCCCTTAGGCTCTGCTGCCCCTGAAGTTGAACCAGATGGATAAGTAGGAAGTTGTGCACCATGGAAAGTTCTAGCACTACTAGGAGTAGCACTCCTCGTTGCCAAAGTAGTAGATACATGTTTACCTTTTGTATTACAACCCCACAATTTATTAATTTCAGCCCTTTGTTTTAGTGACAACTTGTCACATGGCCCCACACCTTTGCCTCGGATGTGAAGGTGTGCATTAACTCTTGTAATGCTGCCTTGAAATTCAACTTGACAAAAATGACACTTCCACGTCCTAGTGCCCCTTGTTGCCCCAAGTCTTACTTGTTTCGTTGACTTAATGGGGACTCTTCTCAAAGGGACCCTTGGCAAAAGGTTCCAATAACTTGGAAGGGCAACTAAAGTGTCCAACTGCACTCCCAATAGAACTACTTCCCTCAACCCCATCACATTTGTACTCAGAGTCTCATACTCAACCCCCATAGGCTCTTGCTCTCCCTCTTCATCACTCATGTTGTGAGAAGTAGAACTCATGGTGACACTACAAGAAATAAAATTTATTGTTTAAAAATTAAATTTATTATTTTAATAATAATAATTTTGCAATGGCTCAAGACTCAAGAGTCAAAACAAGAATTTCACTTTTGTTTTTCTTACTTCAGGCGCACAAAGCGTAAAGCAAAGGATACACAAAGATGAAATTCTAATTTGACTAGTATTATAAAATTAAAAATATTTAAAAATAATTTAATAAATAAATTTAAAAATTAAAATAGTAAAAAGTCTATACTCTAACACTTAAATATTTAAAACGGAAAGTTGGAAACACTTAAATGCTGATTTTAGGGTTGTGTAACTGTTATTTTCAAAAACAATAGTTCAACAACCCTAAAATCAGCATTTTAATTAATTTATTGAACAATTTATGCTTCTAAATTGAAATTAAAAATTAAAAAACTAACTATGTGGTGCCATGGGTCATGGCTTACCTTGAAGGCTTGATGAACGTGTTGAAAATACGTGAACGATTGAGCAATGAAGACTTGACACTTGAGTTGTTGCTAATGTTGTCCCTCTTCCTTGCTAATTCTGCTCTTCTTTGCTAATGCTCTCACTCTTGCTTGCTAATGCTTTCACTCTTGCTTTGATTTTTGATTGTGATTTGGAGTGAGGGTGTAACTCTTATTTATAGTTTTTTTTGGAGTACTTAGGGGGTGGGTGGGGCCCATTAAGTATTAGGGTTAGGGTTGGGAGTGTAACTTTTTAAAACAAATTGATTTTTTTAAAGGCATCATTAGCCGTGAGGGACGCCTAGGAGTCTTTGAGATGGCCCGAGAGACTTCTAGAAGTCTTTGGGACGTCTCGGAGACTCCCAAGCATCCCCAAAAAGTGGGGACGTCTTTGAAACGTCCCCTATTTGGGGGAAACGTTTCAGGACGTTTCCTTTGGGTTGGTGTTGAGACAGGTGGGGGGATGTCCCCATGGTGGCTCGAGTCTTTGGGATGACAGATTTGGGTGGGGGACACGTCCTTGTGGAACACTTATTTTTCTTTTCAAGAGATGCTTGATAACTTTCTTACCAAATTAGAGGACAACATTCCATTTTGAGACATGCAAAAAAAATCTTCTGCACCTAAATAACCTTATGCACACTTAAATATACCTCCATTTGTTTCAACCATTTGTCTAGCAATACAACATCTGTTCATCCTTCAAAAGTTGTAATTAACTTTGAAAGGAGTATGACGGATGATTTTACCTTAGCTTTACCTCTGTCTTTTTAGGCCGCTCATGGTCATCCTTAGACTCTTCTACCTCACGGGGCTCTTCCTCTCCTATGCCAAACTTCTTGGCTAGAGTGCGAACCATGTCCATGGATTCTTGTTTCCCAACTGAGAGCTCTTGCTGGCTGGTGATAGTATCTTGGCACCTCATCAATCTTTCCATGCACGATTCTAATGTTGCAACTCTCTTGGCAAGATCTTCTTCGCCTTCTTTTGCCATTTCTTTCACCTTCCGATTCCACCTTCTTGTAGAGATCTCATGATCACAAAGTAGCAATTTCTTCCTCTTGTGATCTTATCATTGTCATACAAATCAGTCAATACTTTTCCACAATACCCAAAGATTTAATCAGCTCTGATACCAAAATGATTTGTAAACTCCTAGTTCTATGACTTAACAGAATTTGCAGAATCATAAGCTTGGTGTTGTACTCCGAATTCACTTCAAAATGACAATTTGGAATCCTGATGAACTTAGAATTTAGTGTGGTGTGCTGCTAGGACCATAAAAGTATGTGCAGAACTGAAACATGGATAAAAATCAATATGAACAGTAAGCATAAACTATGAAGACAACAAGGACACATGGAGTTTGGCATGGAAAACCTCAAGGTGCAGAAAAAACCAGTTGAAAGTGGCAATTTCTCTGCTTCCCAATCTTCTTATGGGAAAAGGAAGATTATAAAGAGTTAATTAGAACAAGTATTCAACAACCTTATGTTATCTTGGTCTTTCAGCTCCTCTTAGTTTCTTTCTCTGATTCTTTCTACAACCAAACTGAAAACCAACCCTGTGACTCACACTCCAATGACCCATTTTTGAACTTGTGTCTCATATTTAACATGCTTAGGGATGTTCTTTTGTGCATCAAAGGATCCCCTACTGTCCCAGAACTGAAGAGACACAATTCTCTGCTGTTACCTTACTTGTACGAAACCACTGGTCAATATAGATTGACAGTTTCATAGCCACTGCTTTACAAATACCGGTGGTTACGTAACCACCACTCTCTATGAAGCGGCGGTTTCATCACCATGCGAGAAATACTCCTCTAAAGCCCTGTTGTTGACTGAAACCAATTTTTTCTCAGGTTGGATGATGAAGAGGATTGGTTTTCCTGATCTTTACACATCATTGAATGTCAGTTCATGTTCATACAGTGAAGGACAAACCAATGCAATATTTAACCTCCCAACCATTGAACAACAATCATGGCCTAGGCCCATCCTCAATGAGCATTAACTAAACTGAACACTAGTGGAGTGCTGTAAGAAAGAACTAAAGAAAGAAATTATATTAATGCCCGCAAATAACCAAAATAGACCAATAGGTCTCAGAAAGTACAATCGCTGTTTAAGAAAGGTAACAAAGTAGTAATGTAAATTTTTATTAAATAATTAAATATTATGATTATTGAAGTACAAAAAGAAAGGTAACCAAAGGAAGAGGGGGTAAACGTGAAGAGCAATTTCTTATTTAATTATGAAATTAAATATTATTGTCTGGAGATTATTTAATTTAATTCCCAAAATATAAAAATTAAATGGGGAATTAATTAAATAAATATTTAGGTGGCTTTTATTGATAAAATCACCCTTTGAAATATTTACACCTAGTGGCAAACTAAACTTTTATTTAATAATTTCCTCTCCTAGGGATTTCGAATTTTGTGCCTCCTTGCTTATAAAAGGAGTGCTAGGATCATTATTATTATTATGTTATGATGATATTTATTTTATGCTCCATGCTTGGAGTTGGGATGCATGCCCATTGATGCTCTTCTCTCTCTCTCTCTTGCGTGGGAGGTTGTATTGAGCTGGTTTTGAGATTCAATTGAAGCATTTGTTTGTGAAATTCATGTCCTTTTTTTTTAGCGAAGTTTTAGTTGAAGTTTACTATTGAAATCTGCATGTTTTCTACTATAGCGATTCACTGTAGCAATTGGATTTTGATATCAATTTGAAGAGTTTTGTGAGTGCTTTTGCAAATCGACTTGGGTGTTTGATACCTCTAAACCCTAGCGACTTCTTCTTATGGTGTTTTGTGGACTGTTTGAGGTATTATTTGATACAAATCGACTGGTTATTGCATGGTAATTGTGTCCTTGGCAGCGACCTGGTGTAGGGCAGGTTTTGCAATAAATTTGTATGATTAAGGATCTGATTTTTAGCAAATAAAGTCTGTTGTTTCCTCTTATACCAGCGACCTCATATTTGCATAAAAAACTAAACTGTGGGCAACGACTTCTATCTATTTATTATCCTTTGTGGTTGAATTAATTCTGGGAATGGCGATCTGATTTATTGCATATTTCAGTGGTGTTTTGGGCCCCTTTTTAGCAGCGAACTGTAGAAGTGAAATAATCTGAGTTGGAAGCATGTTTTAACCTTCATTTTGACAGCGACTAGTAGTGGATTGCATACCAACTGATGGCAGATTTATACTGTATAGTGATCTGTTTTTAGCATGATTTAAGGGGTATTTTAACTATGTTTGGCAGCGAATAATAGCTCCTTTGTGACTGAAAACATTCCAGGTGCATTGGCAACTTGTCTCGAGGTTTATAATCACATGAAAATCTATCCTTTGGGGGCAGCGACTCCTATTGATCTCTTGTGGTTGGTTTTTGATCTGTTTAGTGCTTATTTGATGGTATTTCGGAGACCCTTGTAACAGTGAACTATATATAATCTGATTTGTGACTGGAATTTGCTTTTGTCTACAGTTGGATCAGATTAGCATTTTGTATTAAAGGTCTGATTTCCTCATTTGTCAATGAGTTTTGTCTTCGTATTTATTGGAAAAGAAATATGATTTTCTGAGTTCATTAGTTCAGCTGGAGTTGTATGTTTGTTTGCTTAAGTACCAAATTTGCAGACTCACTAGTCTCAATTGGAAGTTAATTAATTGAGCCATTCGATAAAGGCCATTAAACTCTTGTTTTCGGGTTTATTGAGTCATCTACTCAACTGCTACAAGTAGTTTGACTAAGCTTTGCTATTTCCAGTTGATTGGTGCTTTGAAGGGTTGTTGATTTGCATATTTTCTATTGATCCCGGAGAGGGATATTACAGTGGTATCAGAGCTTCCTTTCTCTATTCGTGTGGGTCATTTGTGAATGCAGGATTTGTATTTTCATATTTGTATGCAGAGATAAGAGGCTTGAGTGGAACCATGGAGTTAATGAGTGAAGGTGGTTTGAAAGAAAGGATCATCAGGGTTGGGAAGAAGCTTAAGCATCCGCATCATTCCGAGGATGCCTTGCTTAAGGACTTGGAGGAAACAACAAATTGTTTGGCCATGGTCGAACAATCAGATAAGTACATGATTCATTCATTGATGTTTCAGTTGATTAAGCCTAAGATCTTTTGGCATGAAGATGTGAGAGTGAAAATTATGGTTGTTACTTGCATTGCTGAAGTCACAAGGGTCACAACCCCTAATCTGCCCTACAGTGATGATATCATGAGAGACATATTCGAACACATGGTCGGAAGTTTTCAAGGCCTTTGGAACGTCACAAGCCCTTATTACAACAAGAGGGTAAAAATTCTGGAAACTATGGCAAAGGTAAAGTCTTGTGTATTGATGTTAGATCTTGGTTGTAATGATCTTATCCTTCATATGTTCGAGGTATTCTTTGGGGTCATACAGATAACCGTTCAGAAAATGTAATGGTTGCAATACAAAGTATCATGTCTACAGTGATAAATGAATATGATGATGTTCCTCAACAATTGTTGAATGTGCTTAAGGAAGAATTGAGACAGGAGGCATCATGCATTTCTCACACCTTGGCAAAAGGTGTCATGAATCAAATCAAGGTGAAGACATATATGGCAGCCAAGTCTTCAGAAAAGGATATGGGAATGGATCCTCAAGGTATGAGTTCTTTGATGCATAATAATGAGCTTTTTGTATCTAATACTTGCACCAAATGTGAAGGCACAGAAAAATCAGATGCTAAGGTAATGGATTATTCAAAATCTGATTTGGCTAATGAGGATGAGGAAGTTGTTGATGAATATGGGAAGCTCGGTAGTGCTTTGAAGAAAGATGTGTCTCATCTTGTTGATTCTCTTGTTTCTTCTCACCAATGGGAAAAGCAATATTCAGCCATTCACTTTGGGGAGTTCAAGACACAAGTGGTAATCATGAAGGCCTTCCGAAATAAGGGAATTACATGGACCACATATTACATGGTAAGAAATTCACTTTCAGTTTTGGTACAACAGTTATATCTTGGTAAATTTCAACTCTTGTGGATTGTGCATGGTTCAAATTTCAATCATGATGAGGGTTTTTACCTAGGTAATGTCATCCCTCAAAGGTACGAAGTCATTCTTCACAGTATTGAGGTCCGTTTAGAGTCATTTCATGCACTTTATCTTGCTGTTATGAAATTTGTACATGATGGGCTGTCACTTGGACATTTGATTCTTGTGTTTTCAAAAGGAAATTTGGTAAAGGAAATGTGTGGGATGGATCTTGTTGACATTGCTTGCATGGCTACAAATTTTGGGGCTTCTACAAAGGTTTGAAGGAGAAGAAGGGCCATGGTATAAGGTCTTCACATGATCCATATTCTATGATTCTCATGGCAGCTAAGGAAGAAGAACAAGGGGCAGCCAAGCATGGGAGAAGTGACCTTCTAAATGACTTGGTAAGTGATAAGGTAAAGCTAAATCATGTGTTGCCTATCATTTTACATGCTAATGAGATTAGGAGATGGCATAAGGATACGGACATGGATTCTATCATCATGAGGGGTATGTCATTTCTTCACATGAATGTTTTGATGTCTTGCACATTGGGATCAAATCTTCTATTTTCCCTATGCCATGGTAATTTACAACTTCTAGCTTTTGAAAGAAGTGTTGGGAGCATAGAGTTTATCTTGGGATATAAACAAGGGGAATGTCATCCTGCTGTCCCAAGCAAGAAAAAATAGGAGCACATTGAGTACTTGCTAGAAAATGACAAAAAATTGAATATGTATTGTTGGAGTTGTTTCCCATACAAGATGGGGTTGTTGTATCCAATATTTTCAGTTTGATAGCTTCTAAAATTGTTGCCCAACACACAGGAAT
Organism: Taxus wallichiana var. yunnanensis; assembly: GCA_018340775.1. Classification (NCBI taxonomy): domain Eukaryota; kingdom Viridiplantae; phylum Streptophyta; class Pinopsida; order Cupressales; family Taxaceae; genus Taxus; species Taxus wallichiana. Next base: position 445,549,035 of record CM031237.1, on the reverse strand, counting down.
TGATATTGGGATGATGACATGGAAGACTAACTGCTGCCCCATCATTTTGGTATCTAACATCGTCATGATCAGCCCCTTAATTCCTTTTACAGTTCAGATTTTTGATGTACACATGATGATATGGTTATGGGTGTTGGTTTGTAACTCATGCATGATTGATTGGGAAGGGCTAAGTCTGATTTTTGATGAGAAACGACATGACTACAACAGCATATGGGACTGCATAGCAGTTTGTGGGGGCAGCCCATGCATGAAAGGAAGTTGGGCACTATCCAAGCCATGGAGATACCAAGAGAAGCAAGAGAGTGTTCTTCAACACTCATTTTTCTAACTGGTTTGTTTCATGTGCAGGTTTGAGGAATAAATTGCAGCAGTTTTCACTCCCCACTTTTAGGAGGATGAAGCAGCCAAAGATCTTACAAATGCTACTCCACTTGAGTGGCATGGGAACCCGGTTCTTGGAGTGCTACCATGGTGGTACCGGAGGCATGAGCTTGTTATTGCTTGAGGGCAAGCAATCTTGGGAAGGGAGGACTGTAATGTCCCCATTTTTGAAGACCCTTAGCCTATACTTCCCGTGGGCTTCGGGATGTTGCAAGGGGAACATTTTTATTAAATAATTAAATATTATTGCCTGGAGCAATAATTATTTAATTATTTAATTATGAAGATTATTTAATTTAATTCCCAAAATATAAAAATTAAATGGGGAATTAATTAAATAAATATTTAGGTGGCTTTTATTGATAAAATCACCCTTTGAAAAGGGGACGCCACACCTAGGGAAAACAAATTGCTTTTATTTAATAATTTCCCTCTCCTAGGGATTTCGAATTTTGTGCCTCCTTGCTTATAAAAGGAGTGCTAGGATCATTATTATTATTATGTTATGATGATATTTATTTTATGCTCCATGCTTGGAGTTGGGATGCATGCCCATTGATGTTTCTCTCTCTCTCTCTCTGCGTGGGAGATTGTATTGAGCTGGTTTGAGATTCAATTGAAGCATTTGTTTGTGAAATTCATGTCCTTTGCTTTAGCGAAGTTTTAGTTGAAGTTTACTATTGAAATCTGCATGTTTTACTGTAGCGATTCACTGTAGCAACTGGATTTTAATACCAATTTGAAGAGTTTTGTGAGTGCTTTTGCAAATCGACTTGGGTGTTTGATACCTCTAAACCCTAGCGACTTCTTCTTATGGTGTTTTGTGGACTGTTTGAGGTATTATTTGATACAAATCGACGAGTTATTGCATGGTAATTGTGTCCTTGGCAGTGACCTGGTGTAGGGCAGGTTTTGATATAAATTTGTATGATTAAGGATCTGATTTTTAGCAAATAAAGTCTGTTGTTTCCTCTTATACCAGCGACCTCATATTTGCATAAAAAACTAAACTGTGGGCCACGACTTCTATCTATTTATTATCCTTTGTGGTTGAATTAATTCTGGGAATGGCGATCTGATTTATTGCATATTTCAGTGGTGTTTTGGGCCCCTTTTTAGCAGCGAACTGTAGAAGTGAAATAATCTGAGTTGGAAGCATGTTTTAACCTTCATTTTGACAGCGACCGTAGTGGATTGCATACCAACTGATGGCAGATTTATACTATGTATAGCGATCTGTTTTTAGCATGATTTAAGGGGGTATTTTAACTATGTTTGGCAGCAAATAATAGCTCCTTTGTGACTGAAAACATTCCAGTGCATTGGCAACTTGTCTGAGGTTTATAATCACATGAAAATCTATGCTTTGGGGGCAGCGACTCCTATTGATCTCTTGTGGTTGGTTTGGTGATCTGTTTAGTGCTTATTTGATGGTATTTCGGAGACCCTTGTAGCAGTGAACTATATATAATCTGATTTGTGACTGGAATTTGCTTGCAATCTACAGTTGGATCAGATTAGCATTTTGTATTAAAGGTCTGATTGGGAAGTCATTTGTCGCTGAGTTTGGTCTTCGTATTTATTGGAAAAGAAATATGATTTTCTGAGTTCATTAGTTCAGCTGGAGTTGTATGTTTGTTTGCTTAAGTACCAAATTTGCAGACTCACTAGTCTCAGCTGGAAGTGAATTAATTGAGCCATTCGATAGAGGCCATTAAACTCTTGTTTTCGGGTTTATTGAGTCATCTGCTCAAATGATTCAAGTGGTTTTGACTAAGCTTTTCTATTTCCAGTTGATTGGTGCTTTGAAGAGTTATTGATTGGCATATTTTCTATTGATCCCGGAGAGGGGATATTACATAAACCTAAAGTGGTTAAATGTCCTATAGAATGCTGATTATAGTACAAAACAATAATGACCAAAGAGAACCCATATCCCCAATGCAAAATGTACCGATGCATTGCTGCTACAGGGTCAACCTAATCCAATACTAGCAATTACTAACAACTCTATCTGTATGATAGTTGCCCAATAGGGTACAGACAAATGTAGGGGTGTATAAAAGCTCAGAGTCCTGCTCAAATTGCAGAAAGCTGACTTACGGCACGGAATCTACAAGGTATCATATCCATTCTGGGGTAAAGATAACTCACAGCAATTACATGAACTGGCATAATATTAATCCAAGCCCTGCTGGGGAGAAACCTTCAAGTAGTATTGCTGTTAGATCCAGTCATTATGTGATGACTGAACAGAATGTTAAGATGATAAAAGGTATTTGATAATATTATTTGATAAATTATCTGGCACGGGAAATTCCATAGTCTTCCAAAAGCAGCCCAATGTTGATCCACTGTCTATGTTACAATAAAACCTGAGAGTTCTATGATAAAAGTCAGTTGAGACATTTTGTATTTTCTATATCTTTTTAAACCTGCACTAAACAACAAAATCTTCATCTCAATGCCTGAAACAAATCTTTGCCATTAGATGGAAGAAAGATATTTTTCTATTACAAAGAAATATTAGATTATTCATTTTTGTGGGATTTTACTCATGTGTGCCCTAGTCATTAGCCTATGTCATTTTTTCTCATGTTTTGTCAATAATCACAAGGCAAGGGGACTCACAGCACACAAGCACAGTAATTAGTAGGGAGAGGAACATTACAATATTTCTTGATGCAATGCTATATCAATAAGTTAAGTTTGCTGTGATTTGTTTCATTACTTAACAATGCACATATTAATATGATCACAATGAGAACTTGAGAATGTTGTTGATTTGGAACATTTGGATAGGTGATTAGAGTGAAATGGTCTCTACATGCTAGAGAGGAAATTATCTTTGAGCTTTCAGAACATTTGAGTGGTAGAATCACCCAGGAAATTTTGAGCAAAGTGAGGAAAAGCACTAGAGAGATGATTGAGGAGCAAGAAGCTGTTCGAGACCGCCTCTTCACAGTTCAAGATGTTATGCAGAACACTGTGCGGGCATGGTTACAGGTATATTTGCAAAGCTAAGCACATATGCATGTGTAGGCTGTACATTGAAATGTGAAGAGACTATTCTGTAGGGATTCTTATAACTACAACTGGAACTGTACGTGCAGGATAGAAGTATACGTATTACACATAATTTGACAGTTTTTGGAGGCGGCGGCCTTGTTCTTTCTATAATTACAGGACTTTTTGGAATTAATCTTGATGGGATCCCTGGTGGACAAAATACACCGTATGCGTTTGCTGTATTTTCTGGAATACTTCTTCTCCTAGGTATGGCTTTGGTTGGGTTTGGAATGCTTTATTTTGGGTTAAAAAAACTATCACCGAAGAACAAGTTGAAGTGCGTAAAATGGAGCTTCAAGATCTTGTAAAAACATTCCAGCACGCTGCAGAGACACATGCACAGTTTCAAAATGTTAATTCTAGACACCCATTTCAATCACAAGGAGATGATAATATCCTTGAAAATTGTGAGTACGTTCTCATTCAATAGCTTGATGTAGATTATTGTGCTATGCAATATGGTTTGATGTTATACGCTTTAAATCAATAATACACTATCTTAACTGTGTGTATTTGTGAAATGCTATTGAGAATAATACGATCTCAAAACTGGGAGAGTCTAAGGTTAACAATGTTCATTTAATTGTGCTAAAATGTATGCTGTAGTGGTTAAATAGGGGTGCTGGTAACAGCGCCTTCCATGATCAAATTTCTGCATGTAATGAGTTAAAGGTGGATCCTTCCAAAATTGGGAGCTTGAGGTAAGCATTGTTCACTTTATTGGGGTAAAATGTGTGCTGTAATGGTTGAATGAGGGTGTTGGAAACAGGATCTCCTATTATCAAATTTGTTCATGTAATGAGTTAAAGGCGGATCCTCCCATTCCTGAATTGGGGGCTATGTAAGAATTATATAAATAAAAAACATTGTTCACTTTATTGTACCATCTACTTAAAGGAGTACAAGCGAGATGGATTACGCTTCTATTATCCTTCAAAGTCATATGATATGTAATAATTGGCATTGAGTGGACTATAAACTACATATGTATATTTTCTTCTATTCAAACGCAAAATAAAATCTTTTTCTATCAATAGAATGGAAATTTTCCTAGGGAGACATTTGCCAAATCTCTTCTAGATGACTTGCATAAAGATTTTTGCACATTGTTTCAAGTGAGCTACCTCGCTTATCATTAGGGAAACGTAGTATTGGCAAGGAATCAGACCATTGTTAGGTATAAATATGTTTTAAAAGGTTTTGAATGGATTTAGTTGGATCACAATAGATATGGTTAATTTCAGGGTAAGCATATAAATTGATTATAGTTTATAATACTTGTAATAGAATGCTAGTGGCTGTTCAATGAAGCCTAGAGGGGGTTACTTGGATCCTAAGAGTGTGAAGATTTTGTTTTTCATAGCCATATGAAAGCGATTTTCTAAGCACCGAGTTAAGTGGGTTATTGATCATCATAGATAGAGTCGTACCTAGAAACAATTGTAGGTGGATTTCAACATATAAACGATAAAATTAGGTGAAGTGTGTACTAGAGGATATTGCACGTTTGTGGATTGAAAATAAGGGGACACAAAATCCATCCAATAGGAGATGAGGAGTTTGAGGTGGAAATCATGATGCAATGAACGGTTGACCTACCTTCATCTATATCTCCATTAAAAATTCATTTTAGGAATGGGAAACTATGGAACGAGTGCTTTCCCCAACCTATTGGTTGAAAGGTTATTCATCACTTACCTCTCATTCTCTCCCTTTTCATCCAATTCATAGTTTCTTGTTAGCATCTTGTATCCATCACCATCAAGATTTGAAGGGTTGAAAACCAAATTTGTGACCTTGGTCTTGATCCAATGTTGAAGAAAAAGAGACGTGGTCAATGAGAACTAATATTGTACCCTTATAAATGAACGCTACTAGTCTATCATCTCCACATCATTGAGTAAGCCTTCAATTACTTGCACAATAAGGGGTAATGATGGAAAAGTATTCATGATTATGATGGAAGAGTCTTTGCGGTGGAGGAGTATTCATCTATGATAATATGAAGGAAGTTGAGGGAAGTCCTCTCCCTTTTAATGGTTATGTAGTCAATGAGAACTAGTATTGTACCCTTACAAATGCATGCTACTAGTCTATCACCTCCACATCATTGAGTAAGCAATTACATGCACAATAAGGGTATGATGGAAAAGTATTCATGATTATGATGGAGGAGTCTTCGCGGTGGAGGAGTATTCATCTATGATAATATGAAGGAAGTTGAGGAAGTCCTCTCCCTTTTAATGGTTGAGGACATCTATAGTGACGCAATCCATTTCAATTTCATGCAATACATGCAAATCACCCATTTGATTGATGATTTAGATAATGGGCACTCGTCTGCAATCCACCTCGACAAATGGGGCTGCCAAGTTAAAAAAATGGCTTATAATGTTGAACTATCAGAGGGCACCTATGATTGTGAGTAGATAGGCCGAGGGAGAGGCTGGTCAACACCATTTATTGCTTTGATTTAATTGGGTAGGGCCTTTGCATTTATGCTATTGATCAACAAGAGGAGAATGGGTCACTTGTTTGACAAAAGGAGGAAGGGAGGTGGGAGGTGCACTCATTTGAATCTGGTTTGCAACATAATTAAGAAGGTTAGTTTTTAGGAACAAGGCATGTATGGACTCCATGTTTATCGAACACGACACTTCTTTAATTTTTGATGGATCGAATTCTCCCATGTCTTAGGTTGTTTGGCTCTCATTCGTATACTAATTCAAAGAAATATCAACCACTACTATTGATAATTAATGGATTATCATAATTTCAATATCATGGTGCAATCATCTTAAAAACACTATTAATAACATGCAACAATAACCAATTGTTATGGTTTAATAGGTGCATGTATTATACATTTACTTCTTTAGGGTTTAATATGGTGCTTGTATTATACATTTACTTCTCTTATGATTTAATATGGTGCATGTAGTATACATTTACTTCTCTTATGGTTTAATATGGTGCCGAGTATTATACATTTTCTTCTCTTATGGTTTAATAGGGCACAACATTTTAATTCAATGTCTTAACTTGCTCTAAACCATCTACCATGTATTAGGTGACTTGACTTTATTATTATGTCACTATAGATGCACTATAGTTTCCATAAAAGTATTTTGCAAAAATACATTTTGATTATCTTCTTCCTTGATTTAAAGAATCTAGTATCTTGGTCGGGTAGTAGTATAATGGTGTCACTCCACATCACAATATGATAACACCAACAACTTCATAACCTTGAAAAGCATATTGCAAGTCTTAATTCATGTCAAGCCATGCCACATAACTTTGATAGTGTTAGACTTGTTCAACATTCTTGTGGTGCAACATTTTTAAAATGACAAAAAGAAGAATTTGAAGAGTTACATGATGACTAGGTTGCGCTTTTTGTAACACCACAACTGACTCATCATCTTACACACTTGTGTAATAATGAATTTTACCCGTTTTTGTAACAAAAGTAGAATAGCATACCCCAATGCCATACATTTGACCTTTTGTATCGTTATATGAGGCTTTGTATATAATCAAATCTTACATTTACAGCTCTAGCATGGTGTCTTGGCACTCTTGTTCTCTTTGACTATAATCACTATGATGTAATCCAATATTCTATCATTCTCATACATTTTCCACATTCATTGTACATTTAAATTTGTGTTGTGTTTTGTCCCTCTTGTTTCCACTTGGGCTTTAGATGAACAATACCAAAGTACAAGTTTTGTATCAATCCCTTTCATATTGAAGTTTCTTATCTAACCCCTCATATCATGATACAAGGGTTTGCATCATCAAATCTTGCATTTACAAATCTTAAATGGTGTCTTATTTCTCTTGTTATCTTTGTCTATAATATAATCCAGTGTTCAATCATGCTTATATGTTTTCCACATTCATTACATATTTGAATTTGTTTTAGTGTTTTGTCCCCCAAATTTCCACTTGTTAGTGTTGGTATCGAGCACAAATTTCGTATTTGTCCCTTTAGTAATGAAGTTTCTTATTTGAATCTTCCTTTGCATTTTATATGCCCACTCATATGAGGTGATCCTTGCACAACTTCTAAGGCATCCTCATAGCTACACAAGCCTACACACTCGGGAATTTTCACTCCTCAACCTCATGGCGTCTCATGCCACATACATGGAATTATAGTACATCGCAACCCATTGCAATACTTCACAACCTACTTTACTGCAACTCCATCGTGACTTGCAACATTCTTCTCTTTGCACACAAACTAGTGATACCTTGATACATTGGATCTCACAATCCCATGCACGATGCGCACTAGCTTCATAGTACTTGCAATTTTTTACAAGATAACACAACATCTCACAACACTAGCAACTTCTCGTAGTCTCACACATCACCACACATCTTTTTGCGGTGGGTCACGGTACTTTGTGACATTGGTGATTTGCCTCACAACATATTGTGCGGCTCCATAGTCTTGTGCAAGGCCTCTCGCATCCAACATATCCATGTAAGCCTCATGCTACCATATGACATGTTAGATGGCACCCTTGACAGTTGCACCATGTTAGAGCCAATTGTCACTCAACTAGGTTGGGGTACCTTTTTGTAGTTGTACATGTGTGTGTGTATAGATATATATGAACGTACATACATTTAGACACACACACACACACACCACCTACCTACCCCACCCACACACACACATGCATCCATCCATCCATCCATGCATTATGCACACATGCATGCATGATGGATACATACATGCACACATACAAACATACATACAATCACATACATGGAAGCATACATAACATGCACTTGATGCACACATGCATGCATGCATGTACACACGTAGGTACGCGTGAATGCACACATGCACACATACATACATCTACACACACACACACACACACACACACACACATGCATGCATAAAATACACACAAAGCATTCAACCCATAGAGAGAGAACAACATATTAGATAGTAGCAAATACTTGCACGCTTTGAGTATCTTATATCTCTCATGTTGTTTTGTATCTTGTTTAAGTCTAGATGAATCAATTAAGAAAACGTCTCCCCCTTAGTGATCATATGAATCCTCATTCTTAGCCTTATTGAACTTTGCACACCATTGTATTATTCCCACCATTGCATTATTCCCTATTATTTCTATTGAATAAAAGTTGCACCATTTAGAAAGAAGACTTCCACGTTCAAATATGGTTGGTCATGTTATTGCGTTTAACTCTTCTTGGACACTATATAACCCTCGGCTTGTCTCTAAGTGCAAGGTTTCCCTCTGCACCAACATCCCAGGCCCTGTGGTGTGGATCATTAGTATGAGAGCAAGAGATCTCATATGCCTATAAACATGCACACACAACAACAAAAAAAGACACCTAGTTGCCTCTATTTTAGACTACCAAGAACACAATAGCAAGAGTAAGATGGTTGACGTGCATAACAATCTTTGGGAGCCCTAGACATTAATAAGCTTATCCAAGATGCATTGAGGCACATCACACCAAAATATCTTTCGAGTTCTACAAATTTATGATGTAGCTTTATCTAATATCTCGTTTTTTGTGCAAATTTCACTATAACAAATAACAAAGGCCATTCAAGGTCTAAGTCAATCTTGATATCCTAGTGGTCAATGGAAAAATTGATGCCCTAATGTTGGATAAATGAATTAAACAATTTGAGGTCTACTTCTTTGTCAACCGCCTCAATGACAAAGAGAAGATCACCTTCGCAACGCTTGAAAATGTTAGTTGAAGCGTCTCACTAGTGGGAACATATAGTGTGCAATGCTACTATTTACCTTGGGATATGATATTAAAATGTATATGGGTTAATGGAGATGCCGACATGTGACACACATCCCCTTGGTTAATTATATGTTTATAATATATGGGGTCACATAGGAATTAGTTATGTTGGGTAATGATTCGGCCTACATTGGGATTAAGTATCACTCATCCATTAAGAGTAATATACACCTATATAAAGGATATGAGTATCATTACGAGATGTCATGTGATCTTTGTGTTGAGTCTTCTACTTGGTAGAATTCTATTGGAGGTTTCCCCCTCGAAATGGATTCCCATTTTAGGAGATTGTGGAGTTACGCCTTCCTTAAGGAGCATTGTATGGTGTTACCCTACCTTAAGGGTATTATTTTGCATATGTTGAATACTTGGGTATATTGGCCCACCAATATCTCTTGTGTTGTGTTATCTTCTGCATATTATTTAGCTTGTTCATTTATTATATGCGTTGATCTTATCAAGTAGTATTAGAGGGTCTATCTAGGCAATTTGTGGGACGAACCCCTAATTTTAGTACTTCGCCTATATGTTGAGTTCGACTATGAAATTTTTAGATATTTTTGTGTGAGGTGGAGAAACCATTCAAATAATATTCACTCCAAATTTCAATTTTTTAGGAGTTGTTTTGCAAAAGATATGTGAATTTTATGGTTAAACCCCTAATTTTCATGTTTCACTTATATCTTCTTAATTGTGATGAATGATTTATTGATTTTTTTTGGGTTGAGGTGATTTTTCTTCATGGCGAAACCTTACAAATTTCAGAAATTTTGGATCTATTTTGTGATAGTTATTATAGGTTTATGGTTTTACACAAATTTGCTACATATTCCAAAATATTAGGAATTTTTAGATTTTTTACATTTTCGGAAATTTCTCAAAAATATAATTGGGGTCCATATTCTATATTTTCTAATATTTGGCCGGCCTTTAGCCAAAAGGGGTAGGACAAGTTTTGATCAAAAGGGTCTATTCTTAAAACCCTAGTTTTTGTGGATCATGGTGATGGAAATTTTTTTGTGGAGATGGGGCGATTGATGCTAGAGAATGGTGGAAAAAAATTAAGGAGAGATGTTTTCCATCATTAAATATTTGGAGGTTCAAATTTTGGATTAGTGGCCTTACATGGATTTGGTTTTCTAAGTTAGAAAAGAAAAGGTCTAATTGGTCTTGGGAGGAACTAGAACATGTTTTCATGGATAGATGGGACACAAAATAAGAAGAGGAGGAAGAAGAATGTAAGGATAATAGTGAGGAAGAGGAAAAATTAGAAGAAGAAGAAAATGTTGATGTTGAAGAGGCTACACATGATTTAGAAGGAGAGATAGTGGATCAAGATACGAGTTCAGATAGTGCATCTCCAAGGAAGGAAGCTTCAATATTTTAGTTTGAAGGGTGCATTCAAAGGAAAAAGGTAATTGTTTCCATAAACCCTAGAAGCAAATATAACTTCATCAATATGGATGTATCTCAACATCTACATGTTCAAGAAAAGAATATCAAAGAAGCTCAAGTGGATGGTAAGAAAATTTGTCTTTGAAAATTTAAAGTTCTCTATGAATAAATATGTTTTTCATCCATATTTTTATGCTTTAGATGTGTATGATATGGATATTGTTCTCGGATATCCTTGGTTAGAGACCTTGGGAACAATTAATATTAATGTGTAAAAGAAATTCATGAAGATATGGTACAAGAGAAAGAAGGGAACCTTACATGATATCACACTTAAGAAGGAACAAAGTAATGTCAAGATGGAGCATGATGATGACTTTGAAGATGACGAAGAAGGGAAAAAGGATGATTCAAAAGGAGAACATGAAGAACATGATGAAAATTATTCATCTACTCAAGAGAAAAAGAAATAGCAAACAATAAGGTGGAAGAGGAAAATAAAGGTGAGGAAAAGATTGATAAGGTTGAGGATACTAAGGTGTAACCATATAGACACCCACATCATCATGAGAGGCAAAAAAGCATAGAGGAATGCCAGGAAATATGAGGGCAACAACCTATATGGATATACAAGGAATTGGAGAAACAATCACTATGGATATACATGGAATTAGTGGAGAAACAACTATATGACATGGAATCATAGGAATAACTACTGTGGTTATGCATGGATCAAATATGGACATGGATGGAATAAAAATAGAGAAACATATTATGGAACTAGGTTTAAAGATGTATCACCCACTAAGATCTCATATAGATGGTTGGATGATCAAGCATGACGACAAGTGTGCAATAATTTGAAGCACACTCACTATAGGGATTCTTCTCATGTTTCGGGATGAAACATGTCAAGGAGGGAGGGAATGCTATGTACCTTGGGTTATGATATTATAATATATATGGTTTGATGGAGATGCGGACATGTGACACACATACCCCTAGTTAGTTATATGCTTATAATACATGGGGTCAAATATGAATTAATTATATTGGGTTATGAGTTGGCCTAGATTGACATTAAGTATTACCCATCCATTAAGAGCAATATACATCTATATAAAGAATATGAGTATCATTATGAGATGTCATGTGTTGAGTCTTATACTTGGTAGAGGTATATTGGAGGTGTACTCGTACGTACCCAAAATTGTAAGGTCAGACTACCTGGAACAATGTAACAAGTGCCCCAATGATGATACAGTCTCTCGCAGGTGTTCGGGATCCGGAAAATCTCTCGAGTGCGCGTTAACATCCCGCATGCCCCGCTTAGCCCCCGCGTCCTTTGTTTTTCCCTTTTTCCTCTTTTCTTGGCCTTTTGCTCTTCGCATTCTAAACCGCCGCCCCGCTGCGACTCACGTAAAATATCAACGTTTCACCAGCTTTTCCTTGCCGACTTGGGCATGCATTTATGTTTTTGGTCCCCTGGAATAGTGTTTGGCCATTGTTTATGGTTTTTAGAGTTCAGTTTGGTTTTGATCTTTGGGTGAATGAAAGCTATAAATAAATGGTTTGTGCACAAACAAATGGTCCGGTCTATTTTTGCTCTCATCTCTCATTTTTTTCAGTAGTTCAGCTTATTTTGCTTAGAGGCCATAGTTTCAGTTCATTTGCAGCTTAGTTAGTATTGTGCAGCATCAAATGCTGGTAAGCCACATATCCATCTTGCAAGCAAGTGTTGTCTATTTCACCCAGTCCGCCCCTCATTCACTTTCATGCTCTCATTTTCATAGTTCAGATCTTTTTATTTGTTTAGAGCCATAGTTTTAATTCATTATATGCTTATTTAGCATTGTTCAAATTGCTTGGTAAGCCACATATCCAAATTGGCAAACAAAGGTTTGTTGTTTTATCCATTCCATTGAAGTAGAATAGCTTAGGAAGCCATTAAAGTTGCAGGTTTTGCTCTTCAAACAGATAGTTTCAGGTTCTGGTCGCTTTATGTTGCATGACTCGCAATAAAATCCCGCTAGGAATTGCATAAGCCAAGCTCTGTACTCTTGCGCTATCCCTCTCCTACTCGCATTTTCAGTCTGCATTCTGAGCCGTCCTTGTCCCAATATCTATTTCTGTCGATGCTAGCATTACACGCTTTTCTGGATCCACGTGAACACGAAAGAACGAGGAGATCACACTGAGGGGACAAGATCACACACACCATCGGATTCGCCACTGCGCTCGCTGGAATCCGTGTTTAACTTTCAAAGTTCTAGTTAGAATCATATCAAATAAAATAGTTAATTGCTTCATTTCAAGAAATTCTATTCTCGATATTGCTGTGAAGTCATGAGGATTGATAGTTTCGAGAAACTATGATTCACTCCTCACTTCGAGGTAGGATCGAGAATCTCGCAAGTAGATTAGGAAAGTTATCAGATTATTTAGAATAAATCTACAAATCACATGAAATAAAATAACTACACTCGCTTATCTTGTTTGTTTTAAATTGTTATTTAGTTGTTATTTCTAGATACGTTTAAATAGCTTGCTTTTCTTCTTAAATTCTTAAAAGGTTTCTTAAAAATAGAAGTTATATATGTTTTAGATTTATTCCACGTAGTTAGAATTTGCTTTATTATAAGCTTAGATTTACATTTTATTTTGTATGACAATCACGGACCTCGTGAGCCCAGGGAATACATATTTGAGCCAATCGTGCCTCAACCAAACCTCACAAAGAATAGTTGACATAGACCAAAATCTCGTAATACAAGTATTCCAAACAACAATGATTTACAACCGATCACTTCTCGGGCTGAGAGGGTTAAACATAGAAGACGACTCAAGCACACACGTTTTGGTCAAATCAACCAAACTACAGATTACCCTAGGCAAACATTCACATGACTCAGTAGAAGGGTTCGAAAGAGAACAAACCTTTGGTTGTGATCCTTCGTCCCACAAACAAAGTGCAGAGACACTCTCACGATATAGATACTAGTTTAAGGATCCAGTTGCACGAACGCCCGTGAGATATTCTTGAGAAAATCACACAGCTTGTTGGTCCTAAACATAGAAGCGAGAAAGCATATGATTACCGGATACTAGGATTAGGACTTGATTTCGTATATGACCATAACAGACCGCAACAACCAAGAGTCTACGGTCAGGACCACAAGTCCCACAAACCCAACGAATCCACAAGTCAATCGATATAAACACCGGCCTACGCACACTAGTATTCCAATCCACTCCACTTCCACCCATCATCATCGAACAATTGTCCTTACTAGATATAGCGCTAACGAAGCTAGAGAATTCTCGACTAGGCCGTAGAATCGTCCGTAGAGTCAATTGTTTCACCATCCACCATATGACCTTATCTCCGAGACATACACGAAACTATCCCAGTGTCATTTCCCACGTATTCCACAACCCATAGATCGAATCACGCCAGAGCTCGATATTGATTGAGCCTTCGAGCAGTCATCCTCGCCGATCGATCTATCACACCACCCAAGTTAGAAGGGCTTTTTGCCTTAGATTCACAAATTCCATTAGTGCGTGTCAAGACATTAGACTCGCCTAACTAGTTTGTCTATCCCACGCATATTCCATCCCCACCGGCTATTCTCTCGGCACGACCTCGAGAGGGTCGGGTACGCGGAAGAGTTACTCAGAGATTCCCACGCCGCTTGTCACTTTTCCGCGCATACAAAATTGGTGAACCCGACGTGAAGCAAACAAAATTAGTGAAGCTGACGTAAACTTCCTACTTTCTCGCTCGAGTCATAAGATCACGTGTTCTTTCACAAATCACCTTCGCTCCTTCCCATTATTCTCGCGGGTATTCATATACCCCCGAATATGTCGGGATTCGATGCATATGGCACTCCTCTTGGGTCTCGAGGCATACTACGCCCAATGTAATGCAAATCATCACCCTCACTCTCAATGGGGGTGACAACTATTCAACTAATCAACTGTCAACACAAACCCCAAGAATCGAGATATAATTCATCTTTTCAAACTGAGGAGTTAGATCAACCCCCTCGAACGCAACAAACAGAGCCTTCAGGTTCGAACAATATGACGTTTACCGAGAATCTGGTTCGTCTCCTCAGATGCTACTTAGACCACAAATTAGTAGACAATCTGACCCATACCTGGTCTTAGATGATGAACAATCAATACGTTATCCTAGAGTGAACAACATTCTCGGGTATGTACCCACCTATAGGAGGTTTACAAATACAACCCGAGATCTCTTTTCAAGAAAATACCTCTATGCCACCGCATATAGGAAATACTCTCGGAAACTTGGCAAGATAGCGATCACCTTCATACAGGATATCACATGCCTATACAACACTGTGGTATACAACAAACGCCGCTCAGAAAAGCACCGTGACTTCACCAAATGAAGTCATTTCAACGTTAGTAGAAAAAGTGAGAGGGTTAGAACTTGCTCAAGCAAGTCAAAATTCTCCGTTCATGCAAGCAGGAAGTTCCAATCCTCCATACCACCCTGGCCAAGTAGATCTCCTCACAGAGTAGGTAGGCACGTTAGGCATGCCTCCTCAGTATCCACAACAAACGCCAACAAGGCCCATCATCTCTAACACTATTCCTCCCGGTCTAGTATCAAACAATCCATTACTAGACAATACCCCGTCATACTTAAACATGTACTCCAAATCACCACAAGGAGATATGTTCTCCTCTCCCGGCATGTTTGCTCAAACACAGGGACTTCCCTATGCCCCTGCCAACGCATACGCCGCACCATATCAACAACCCATCCCACCACCACTCCCCAAAGAACCACCATCAATGGTCGAAAACTATGCGATAGGGACTTATTCGTATATCTAAAGAGCCCTTAGACTTCACCATACGAAGCGCATGCTTCCAAGACCCTTCCCGATTTACCCAAGTACAAAGGTGAGGGAGATCCAAATGCGCATATCAAAGCTTACGCTATACCCATACGAGAATTACTCCTCGGGATGGGGTCATTGCTAAAATATTCCCAAAACCTCGAAGGCATTGCTCTCGACCGGTATTATAGAATACCCAAGCCTCCATCCATTCATTTAAACAACTCGTATCGTAATTCATTAAGGCATTCGACATGAACAAACTATTGAGAACAGAATCGTGGAATTCTTGCACATCAAACAAGAACACAACGAATCTGTCGCCCATTTCATCCAAAGGTGGCGACAGCTTCTTTATTCTTCTTCAAGTGCTCCAAACATGGATCGATGGAACTATGTGATTTATTCCTTCATTCTCTCAAAGAAAGAGGTGAAGGAAGAAGTCCAGTAAGTTCCCACTAAGAACTTACGATGAAGTACTTGAGAGCGCTCTTCGAATAGACCAAGCAAATGATGATAGATAGTGGTCGTAAGACATATGGAGCAAACGGGAGGTTAATCACCTCCAATCAAACACTACAAATTATCCCACTACCACAAATGTCAATCAAGGACCCAAAATCCTTAACAAAAATCGGGGTGTAACAACGGATGGAGTAACCGACCAGCCCAAGAAGGTAAATGTTGTCAATACTCCATCACAAACAAACAACCAACGAAACAACAACTTTACCCCGACAATCAATACAGTGGATTTTAACCATCCACAACAACAACAACAACGGTGAAATCCTATACAAGGGCCAAGCCAAAACTCATTTGGTTATCAAAACCAAAGCCAAACAACAAATGCAAAATTTTAATCCTAATAGGCAAAATAAGCTTGATCAAATTTTAGGCCACAATATACACCAAACCAACAAAACAGAATTACAATCCCAATTCTTATTGTGGTTTCCACAAAATTCGGGGTCATGATACTAGAACGTGCCGTGACTACAATAAATTCATGCAACGCTTTTACCGGAAGAACAAAGACAGTTCTTCACAGATTTGTTTTTGGCAGATCCCGTGTCATCACCACCAAATACGCCGCAGGGGCGCTTCCCTCGTAATGCTCCTCTCAAGATCTTTAACGATCCACTCCCAAATCATGATAATAATAGGTCAATCCAACCGAACAAACAAAAGTGCAATGACAGAAACAATGATCACGAAGCCTCGACTTCACTAAATCCATCACCACACCACGCAAGCTAGAAGTCAACCGAGACCCAAGATAGTCACTTGGTAGAATTAGACGCTGAACTACCTATCGAAGCTATAACAAGAACACGAGAATATTTCTCTCAACCGAGCCCAAGTCATCTGCCAGAAACAGATAAGAGTCAACAAATAGTAGAAAAACCCATAGGTGCCTATGATTTAATTAGTGACCTAACAAAGACCTTCTCGCACATTTCATTTTTGGATTTACTAAAGAACTCTCCTCCTCATAGAGCTGCTCTTTTAGAAGCATTAGGTCTAGGTCATCTAATTAACATCACTCCACCTCCTGAAACACAAGTAAATCACGTAGATTTTGATATCCACCCTCCGGGGCAGCCGGACAAGGATGTCGAATTCATATTCGAAATAAGTAAAATGCCCACAGATGCTGAGATCGCACGCCGAGGTGATCCAGCCTTACACTTACAAGTATGGGTTTATAATAACTATGTAAAACGGGCAATGGTTGATGATGGGGCCGCAGCTAACATAGTCCCTTTCTTTCCTCCAAAACTAGGATATGGGGAAACAAACTGCTTCCACCACTCGAAATACATTGAGAGGCTATGATAGCCTTAAAGCCACTTCGATAGAACTATAATACTACCTACCACCTTAGGACCCAAAACAATCCTCGACCGAGTTTTATATTATAGATCGGGAAACTAATTATAATATGATACTCACCACCATGGATACACCGAATGAAGGCAATCCCTTCTACTTTATTTCAAGAAGTAAGATTCTCGCATCTAGGAAAGGTATTTGAGCCAAAGGCGATCCAAAACCTTTCGATTTACACCTAGCTGATTTAAAGAAAAGACCAGTGTGTGCACTCGAATTTGAACTTCCAACAAACCAACTTAATAAACCCACCGACCCAAAACCAGAGGAGAAGTCGGTACCTACAACGGATCTCAAACTATCAAAGATAGCCAAAACAACCCCAACCCCAAAGATAAAGCTAAAGAAACGGTATCATTAGGGACTACCGCAAAATCGTTGAGTTAATAGAACAAGATTCACCAATGTTCTTACCATTTGATTCAAGAGGGCATAGGATATTCCCTAGGTGTTGGTTCCTTCCAAGAGGACCTCTCGTATGGTAGAAGTAGAGTGCGCAAACGCAAAGCAGATGCCCCAACATCTATACTCCCGACTAAGTATTGACTCTCCATTTCGATGGAGCTAAATGCCGCATGGAGCGGGGTGTATAATTTTACTTCACCCGAGGAGAAAGTCCTCCCATTCGCCTTTAAGTTAAACTTTGAATGCACAAACAACGGCGCTGAGTACGAAGCCCTCCTCCTTGGCCTCACCTTAGCCAAAAGAATTGGTGTTGATAACATCAGAGTCTTAGGAGACTCACAATTAGTGGCAAATCAAGTTTCTGAAGTATATGAAACTAAAGCCGAACACTTGCAGCTTTACAAAGAAGTCGTATTAAATTTAAGCAAGGCATTTAACTTCATATCCATTGAAGCAATCCCGCGAGAGAAAAATCTTCTCGCCGATTCAATAAAGAACTTCAAGATCACGCTTTACTCCAAGCAATGAGTTAGAAGATACCCAGTTCACAGTGTCCATTCGTGATGAACCATTGATAAAAATAATGACAAATCCTCTTTCAAGCGGAAGTGAATCTACCATCCTAGACCGTATTGATAGTGATGCTACTTTGGATTATTTAAACACCTATGCAAACTACATCTCTCCTATCATATGCTAGATTTATCCTTAATTCCACATTCGCCTTCCTACTTCGGAAATCCCGTGATGGATCTCCTCACAAATGGAACCTAGCATATACGCAGTAGAAAATGGGGATGATTTGGATTTACCTCCAAAGACCACCCGAGTTCAAGAGGGTAACGCCTCTTTGATCAAGAAACAATCGATGTCAACATCGGACAAAGATGAACCGAGAATATTGAAACTAGGTTCTCCTTAACCCTGCAAGAAGTGGAAATACATACTCGATCCTCAAAGAACATCAAGGCATTTGCATTTAATTATAAGGAGATGACAGAGTCACACCCCACATCATGCGTGCACAACCTCGTCACTAAATCGATGCAAAGCCAATTAAACAAAAATCAAGACCCATGAAGCCCAAAGTAGCTCTCATGGTAAAGGAGGAGGTAATAAAACTCCTTCTGTAGGATTCATCAAGCCACCGACTACTCCCAATGGGTATCTAACATCGCTCCCGCTTCTCAAGAAGAATGGAAAGATACGCATCTCGCATAGATTTTCGAGATATCAACAAAGCATGTCCTAAGGATGACTTCCCATTACCATCCATAGATGTTATTGTTGATGCAACAAATGGTTTTGAACTTTTGTCTCTCATGGATGGATTCTCGATACAATCAAATCAGAATATCTCGAGCAAGATCAAGCTAAAACCACGTTTATAACTCCTCGGGAACCTATTGCTACGCTTGTATGCCATTCGGTCTCAAGAACGCCGGTGCTACGTACTCAGGGGCCATGACATACATATTTCACGATCTAATTCATAAAATCATGGAATCTTACGTAGATGACTTATCAAGCTAAAGCCAAGAAGCGCCAGACCATCCCGAAGTACTCCGCCATTCTTTCACGCCTAATAGAATACTGAGTCACACTAAACCCAGAGAAATGCGTCTTTGTGTAACGAGGGAAGCTCCTAGGTTATATCATATCGTCACGAGGGATAGATGTTGACCCAACCAAAATTCGGGCTGTCCTCGAAATGGTTCCACCTTCAATGAATCTGAATCGATCATTTCTCGTAAAGTCGGGTGCAATCCAAGATTCATCCTGACTTAAGCTTCACTGCTCATCCAATCAACAATTTACTCAAGAAAGACTATAGCATTGATTGGACCAAAGACTGCAATGAAGCCTTTGATGCAGTTAAGCGCTTCCTTTTATCACCACCTACGCTAATGCCACCTAAGCTAGATCACCCGTTAATTCTATATTCACGAGCTACCAATGTCTCGCTGGCCTGTATGTTGGCCCAAGAAGACGATAACAAGAGAGAACGCGTGATTTATTTCATCAGCCGAACGCTACTCGACTATGAAACACGCTATACACAGACAGAACGAGAATGCCTTGCCATAGTCTTTGCTACTAAACGCCTAAGACATTATATGCTGAATCAAGAAACGAGGGTCATGGTAAAAACGGACCATTTACGGACTTTCCTCACACAAGGGTCATTGTCTAAAAAGGCTGGACGTTTTATAACCTTAATGGGAGAATTCAAATTAACATTTGTAAATCAGAAGTCGGTTAAAGGACAAATCATCGCAGATTGGTTAGCCGACAACCCATTAGATGGAGGTGATTTAGTAGATTTAGACTTTCCAGATGAGTGCGTATACTACATCGAAACCCGACCCTCTATCTCTGAGTGTCTTTGGTACACTGATATCATTAATTATATCATGGACCATACGTACCCAGAAGGAGTTACACCGCAACAAAGAAGGCGGTTACGCATAATCGTAGCTAAATACGTCATTATAGAGCAAGTTCTCTATCAAAGGGCATTCGATGGAATACTCCTAAGATGTGTCGACACAGAAGAATCCAAGAAGATTCTCCATGAATCTCACAACGGAATATGTGGAGGCCACTTCGGTGGCCATGCCACCGCTCGAAAAATACATCGAATGGGCTATTTCTGGCCCACTCTAGAACATGACGCAATAGAGTTTGTACGCAGGTGTCATAAGTGCCAAGAATTCTCCCATGAGATCCACATGCCAGCACAAGCTCTACAACCAATCGCTACTCCATGGCCCTTTTCTACATGGGGTCTAGACTTAATAGGGAAATTCTCTCCTCATCCACGATGGCCATAATTTTATAATCACGGCCACTGAATATTTTACCAAATGGGTGGAGGCCATGCCTCTTACTACTGTACCTGGTTCTGTGATCGCCAAGTTCATTTTGAACCAAATCATTTGCAGGTACGGTATCCCGCAAATCATTATCTCCGATAATGGAACTTCTTTTAAAATGAAGAGGTTCACGAACTATGCAATAAATTTAAGATAAGCCATCATACGGCTTCCTTGTATTATCCCCAAGCCAACTGGACAGTCAAGCAACAAACAAGACACAAAGCCATTCTCCTTAAAACGGTGAAAGAAAACAAACGAGATTGCATTTGAAGTTATATCCGCCTTGGGGCCCACCGAACCTCAATAAGAACACCAACGGGAGCAACTCCTTTCTCGCCGGTATTTGGGGCGTAAGGCCTTCTCCCGCTTGAGGTCGAAATACCCACCTCCGCATTTCACTACAAGGGATTCTCGATGAAGACGCTTACAGAGAAGCACGTCTTTCCCAACTAAAGCCTAGATGAAACTAGGTTAGATGTCGAACAATGGCATAGAGCTTATGCCGACCGAATGTGCCGGCAAAGATAACAAGAAGGTCTATGAACGCGACATATACGAAGGTGATCTAGTTCTAAGGCTGTAGACAATGGATCGACAAGAAGACCGCGAAGGAAGGAAATTCCGCCCAAATGGTCAGGGCCCATACCAAGTCATGAAGGACTACGGAAATGGTGCTTACCTCTTATGTACGCTAGAGGTGAGGAATTTGGCGAAACAAATCAATTCCCCGCACCTCAAGCGATTCTACGCATAAGCAACTAGCACTACTTGTATAATTATCTACATTACATCTTCATATAGATTAAGATCATTTTGTCCACTTGTTTCTTACATAAATTGTGATCAAGGAATCTATTCTCAAAGCAATTCATTACAAACTCATGATGTTGTTGGCATAAAGCTCTTTAATCATACCTCTCCATCTTCATATATCATCAAATCATCTCGAATCTTTTATCAAATAAAATCAAACATGACAAAGTCTTAACGTAACCATACCAAGATCTCGCAAGTTTATTCTCGCTTTGATTTCTTCTTAGGATAGGTGTCTTGCCTATGGTCTGTTCTAGAAGCTTCATGGTGTCACATCTATCCCATATATACATCTCTTTGGAAATAAGCACATACTGACATTTTACTCAAAAAACAAGTCAACAAGTGATTAAACAAAAAATTTTAATTTTACACATTTCCTTGCCCCACCAACCTTCGGTGATGAGCTTCAAGCTCTTACTAGTGACGTAGGGTTGGGAAAGGATGGAAATGCCCTTACTCACCTATACCTTGCCCACGGTGATAAACCCACGCTTCTTACTAGTAGCATGGGGCAAAGTACAGGGGGTCCTCTTGACAAAGCAAGCGTTAAAGGTCATAAACAAACAATTCAAACTTTGAGTCCAAAACGGATGAATCAGATGTTCAAAATTCCAAAAGAATTAAAATCCTAAAAACCTAGATCTTGTCTACTATGTGGCCATCTACGGGTCTAAGTCTGGATAAACCGCAAAGCAAGTGCATTCTAAACTATGAAGTCATTCGGTAGAGTAAGCTTCAGAGCTTCCAATTTGGTTCCGCCAAAGCTTTGTCTGCTTTCATCACTATCGCTTTCACCACATTTCATAACTTGCGCCCTTCTTAACTCTCTGATGAGCCCTCGCATCTTACTAGTTGCGTGGAGTTAGGAATGGGGCAAATTAACTGTTCATCATACTGGTTATATTCATCACTCTGCAAAACAAACATGAGGTATCCAAATTGCTCACAGAAGCTAAGATTCAAAATCACAATATATCTACAATATCATGTATCAGCATCATGAAACACAAAAAGAAAGCAAACATTTGCATCATCTGTTCTCCATTGCATACATTCTAAAAAGCATATAAACATACATCGTAGTATACACAAGGAAACTGAAATAGAAAGGAAAACATGAGTGCCAAGCTTTTGATCCAAAACGAATGCATATATATAAATAATCAATGTTTATATACAATGCCATCATGCTCTAAGCATGGTCAAAACGCTCAAAGAGCCCGTGATATACAAAGAATATATAATACAAAGTACACGAGGCCAAGAGGCCTCTCAATCCCTACGCGACCCCTCCGAAGGTGCACGCCCACGCCTAGGACTCTGGCTACGCCGGCGCTCTGAATGTACGGAGGGCTCAGGGTCCCGAGGGGCAGCCGCGGTCTCACCACGAGAATGGCTCCTCATGAGGCGCTCAGCCATCCTGTAGCCCGCTAACTCTGTGCGGAGGGTCGACACCATCCTGGCCACGTGCCAAACGGGAGCGAAGACATCGGTATGCCTACCGGCTGCTGAGGGCTCCCCGGCATCTACGGATAGCTCCGCACGGGTCCTATCCATGGGGATCATCAGGGAATCGGTACATACCCTGCGGATCAAATCCCGCCACTCATCAACAGTCTCTGCAAACAAAGGAGAAAAACGAATCAGAAACCAAGCAAGAGGCTAAAAGATACAACAATAGCAACTAAGGAGAGCCTACATATAAACATTAAAAGGGAGAAAGGGTAACTTACTCGGATCCCCAGCCTCCAAGATGGGTCGCTGGGACCAGGCACCGCCGCGGATGCCGCTGCCGACTGAGGGGCTGCTCCTGTGGCAGGGAGCAACATGTCACCCCGCAACGGACTCATCCTCTCCACCATGGCCCTGAGAGAGTGGCTCCTCTGAAACTAGAGTGTCCTTCTCTCGCGCTCCGCTCACCCTCTCTCGCCGCATAATGTCCCGAGTGTCATGCCACTCAGATCACTGCATCCGCCTCCTCCTCTGACCCTCCTCTCGTGAGCTCCTCGTAGTCGAGTCAATATCTATGGGGGTCATCGCTACTATGAGCAGGACCCGCAGCAATCTGGGCAAGCAAAGGTGCCCGAGGCGCACCGCTCTCCTCTCTAAGCACGAACTATCCTCCCGGCTGCAATAGGAATGCCAGAGTGATCACTGCCCAACCTCGGCCTCTAGTGCCCCTCTCGCCTCGCGAACTCGATCTCAAAACGGTGCCACTGGGGAAGTATACCCGCATATGGAAGACCAAACTCACCGAGGAACCCGCCAAAGGATGTACCTCCACTCGCCCACTCGATCAATAAGCTTCCCTGTGGTGGAGCAGAGATCGTGGTAAGAGTCTCCTCGCCCCATATGCCGCCATAAGCCGGTACGGTGTCGCCTCCATGTCTCAGTAGTAGTAGGGAGGCAATCGGCCGATGAGGTGCTCTCGAGCACCGACATGTCCGTCCATCTCGCCCCACACACCCCCGTGATCTCGCCACCTCCACACCCCCTGCCATAAGGGATAAAATGCTCATACACCCAACTCATGACTAGAGTCAGGGGTGGCTCAATGATCGTCCCCGTAAACGACCACCCTATATAGATCATGGTAGGTGGTCCCTGCAAGATATCGCACCCTGTGCGTATATCCGGCCATGCCCTCTATCTCGTGCAATGATGGGGGCCCAAAGAATATAACAATGTGTCCCCTCCCTTGTCCCCGATCAATCTCGAGGCAAGGATCCCCATGATGGCCTGGTCGAAATACGGGATAGGCAAAAGAAGGAATGGATCGAACTCTCACCCCCTTCTTCGACCCCATGGAGATGACTGCATCTCCCATATATGCTGCCCACTGTGCAATCTGTGCCCGTGAGCCTGCTGTCTCTAATGTAAGTCACCTCCCGATGATCGGGACCCCCAGAATGCGGTAGACATCCTCTAATGTGATGGTCCACTCACCACGGACCCCTGGCAATCGGAAGGTGTTCCGATCTGCATCCCAGTAAGAAAATAAGTCACAAAGGATGTGACTAGATGGTGCAACATGGGGCACGCGATATGCGCAATATGCCGGCCTCTCTGTAGTGTGTCCTCCTCGTCCCGTGAGAGGGCATCCAGCACTTCCCGAGAGCCAATCACACTCTCTCTCTCTGCTCCATCTAATGTACTCCTCTCTCGCCTGCATACACCCAAAAACACACAAAACAGAGCAAGTTAATATCCGAACAATACCGAGAGAGTCATAAAAACACGTAGAAATGCAAAAATACAAGTGCAATCTCAAATATAAGTTCCTTTTGCATTCTGTGCAAAACCGCCGCCCTGAGCAGGGAGGCGGTTTTGTAACCGCCGCCTTAAAGGCGGCGGTCAGTGAACCGCCAGCCGCCCCAACAGGGGCGGCGGTCATGTAACCGCCGCCCGGCTGGGCGGCGGTCGTGGTCCGAAAACCCACGCGGGTTTTTAATCTAAAAACACCTAAAAAGTCCCAAAAATGACCATTTAACCTAAAAACGGAGCCTACCCAGTAGGCGCCCCCCCTAGATGGACCTTTTAACACTAAGCATTTTCAAAAATAACCCCCATTACAAAAATTTAAGATTTCAAATTAAAGGGGGGAAAAACACAAAATTGAAGAAAACCAACCTGTGATCTAGCAGGGTGTTCCGCACGTGGAGGCATGATCACGATCTCGCTGCGGACGTTTTGACTCTACTCACGCAAGAAACCGTCACCGTGGGTCCCAGAGCTCAAAAACAATCAAATCAACTCGCACAAATGAATAGGAAAATGGGCCCACTTTCATATATATAAGACTCTTCGCTTTTTTAAATGACTTTTTCACAGTGTTCGAGCGCTGATGGAGGTAAGTTCCTATCCCCGCACGAATGGTACGTTCTCATTCCCTATTATTTTAGCGTTTATTTTCCAAACTATCAGATCTATCTCGCACTTGAGTTCTCTTTTCATTTTGCAGTAGCGGGAATTTCGATGGCGTCATTTCAACACACTGACGTGTAAGGTATAACTTCTAAACTTCCCATTTCGGGACTGCCATACTGACCCACCGCTTTATGCCTCTTCATGGCTAAAACGCTTCTCCGAGGGGGCAATATGTACGTACCCAAAATCAGTAAGGTACTGTATCGCCGAATAAAGTAACAAGTGCCCCAATGATGATACAGGTCTCCTCGCAAGGTGTTCGGGATCCGAAAAAGCCCTCGGAGTATGCGTTAACATCCCGCATGCCCCGCTTAGCCCCCGCGCCCTTTGTTTTCCCTTTTTCCTCTTTTTCTTGCCCTTTTGCTTTCAAGCATTTAAACCGCCGCCCCGGCCGCGGGCGGCGGTCCAGTGACCGCCGCCCGATCGGCGGCGGGTCCTCAGAACCGCCGCCCGCTCGCAGCGGCGGTCCCGCACGCGCTTTTCCGTAAAGCGCTTTTGACGCGACTCACGTAAAATATCAACGCTTTCACCAGCTTTTCCTTGCCGACTTGGGCATGCATTTATGTTTTTGGTCCCCTCGAATAGTGTTTGGCCATTGTTTATGGTTTTTAGAGTTCAGCTTTGGTTTTGATCTTTGGGTGAATGAAAGCTATAAATAAATGGTTTGTGCACAAACAAATGGTCCGATTTTTGTTCTCTCATCTCTCATTTTCATAGTTTAGCTTTATCATTTTGCTTAGAGGCCAGGTTTTAGTTTCATTTTTTGGTTAGCTTAGTTAGTTTTTATGTAACCGCTTAAGCCACATATCCATCTTGTGCAAGTGCAAGTGTTGTCTCGCATTGTTCTCATCATTCACTTTCATGCTCTCATTTTCATAGTTCAGCATTATCTTGTCTTGTTTAGAAGCATTGGTTTCAATTATTTCATATGTTTAGTTAGCATTGTTCAAATTGTTGGTAAGCCACATATCCAAATTTCCACTTGTGCAAATAAAATAAGTTGTTGTTTTATCCATTCCATTGAAGTAGAATAGCTTAGGAAGCCATTAAAGTTGCAGGTTTTGCTCTTCAAACAGGATAGTTTCAGGTTCTGGTCGCTTTATGTTGCATGACTCGCAATAAAATCCCGCTAGGAATTGCATAAGCCAAGCTCTGTACTCTTGCGCTATCCCTCTCCTACTCGCATTTTTCAGTCTGCATTCTGAGCTGTCCTTGTCCCAATATCTATTTCTGTCGATGCTAGCATTACACGCTTTTCTGGATCCACGTGAACACGAAAGAACGAGGAGATCACACTGAGGGGACAAGATCACACACACCATCGGATTCGCCACTGTTCTGCGGAATCCAGGTTTTAACTTTCAAAGTTCTAGTTAGAATCATATCAAATAAAATAGTTAATTGCTTCATTTCAAGAATTCTATTCTCGATATTTGTGAAGTCAGAGGATTGATAGTTTCGAGAAACTATGATTCACTCCTCACTTCTGAGGTAGGATCGAGAATCTTGCAAGTAGATTAGATAAGCTATTTCATTATTTAGAATAAATCTACAAATCACACAGGCAAATAACTACACTCGGTTATCTTGTTTGTTTTAAATTGTTATTTAGTTGTTATTTCTAGATACGTTTAAATAGCTTGCTTTCCTTAAAATTCTTAAAAGGTTTCTTAAAAAATAGAAGTTATATATGTTTTAGATTTATTCCACGTAGTTAGAATTTTCTTTGTTATAGTTAGATTTACATTTTATTTTGTATGACAATCACGGGACCTCGGGAGCCCAGAGAATACATATTTGAGCCAATCGTGCCTCAACCAAACCTCGTCACAAAGAATAGTTGACATAGACCAAAATCTCGTAATACAAGTATTCCAAACAACAATGATTTACAACCGATCAGGGCTCACCGAGAGGGTTAAATATAGAAGACGACCAAGCACACACGTTTTGGTCAAATCAACCAAACTACAGATTACCCTAGGCAAACATTCACATGACTGTAGAAGGGTTCGAAAGAGAACAAACCTTTGGTTGTGATCCTTCGTCCCACAAACAAAGCAGAGACACTCTCACAGTATATAGATACTAGTTTAAGGATCCAGTCAGCACGAACGCCCGTGAGATATTCCGAGAAAATCACACAAATTGTTGGTCCTAAACATGAAGCCGAGAAAGCATATGATTACCGGATACTAGGATTAGGACTTGATTTCGTATATGACCATAACAGACCGCAACAACCAAGAGTCTACGGTCAGGATCCACAAGTCCCACACCCAACGAATCCACAAGTCAATCGATATAAACACCGGCCTACGCACACTAGTATTCCAATCCACTCCACTTCCACCCATCATCATCGAACAATTGTCCTTACTAGATATAAATGCTAACGAAGCTAGAGAATTCTGACTAGGCCGTAGAATCGTCCGTAGAGTCAATTGTTTCCACCATCCACCATATGACCTTATCTCGAGACATACACGAAACTATCCCAGTCATTTTCCACGTATTCCACAACCCATAGATCGAATCACGCCAGAGCCGATATTGATATCGATATTGATTGAGCCTTCGAGCAAGTCATCCTCGCTCGATCTATCACACCACCAAGTTAGAAGGGCCTTCTTTTGCCTTAGATTCACAAATTCCATACTGAAACAAAACAAACCTTGCAAAGGGAGAGAATCTTAAAAAGGTTGCACAAAACTAAAAGAATTCTATGCCTTTTGCATTAGGTAAAGGTAAGAGGAACTAGGGTGGCAAGTGGTGACATTGTCATTGTACATGTACTCATGATGATTTTGAATGCGAGTGCAACAATTTTTTATTGCACTATATACATCGTGTCTTGTGCCAACAAGTGATATTGATCTAGGTGTTACTTTTCTAAGCACCAACACCATTGTCATCAACACTTTAGAGGGTCTAATCCTCTTTTTCCAAACCAATTTTTAAGTCAAAGGCCAACCTATCCATTTCATCATTGATAGTGGGGGCCAAAACATCATCACACAAGATGCAACCCGTAGTTTAGGTCATACCACTAAAGCACAAACTTGACCATACTTTGTCGCAGATGGTTTCAAGAGGGTAAAGATGTATAGGTATGATGAAAATGCACTTTCCATTACAATGTCAAGTTCATGGAGGATAATTATTTGTGATATCGTGCCGGTAGAGGCTTGTGGCATGTTTCTAAGAAGGTCTCATATGTATGACCGAGAGGCTACATATTATGCAAAACTGCAATGGTGGATCTCCAACCTCATCGATTCACCTATAAAGACCAAAATTCCTTTGGTCTCTACAAAACAATGCCACATGGTTATCTTTCACACACAAAAGTTCATGTTGCTCATGTTTTGTCTAAAGGCGCCTTTGCATTAAGGTACAAAAATTATTGGTGACACACCAAGCCACACAAAAATTTATCATAACAACTTGACAAGTTGTTTGCAACAACAGATGAAGACATCTTCACATAACAAAAAGGTCTTCTAACACACTTTGTATTGCAAGGTTTTGGATCGCTTTGGTTCTTGGATCCCTTCTTTCAAAAAAGTATCACAAATGCATTTGGGATAATGATGAATTATGATGCCAAATACAATATCTTCTTTATCATCCCAACTCTTCTCCTCGTGGTAAGTCACTAGTCCTATCACCCTAAAATATGGAACTCAATGTTTGTGCATTAACTACTACACACTCAACAAAATAACGTTGAAGAATCGGTATCCACTACCACACATTTATGACTGAAGGACCAACTCTAAGGAGAAACATACTTCTCCAAGATTGACCCGAAGTTAGGTTACCCGAGGGCACTCCAGGGGGTCACTATGCCGGTGAGGCCACCACATGCAAGATATTATTTTCAATATCATTGTGCTCAACCACATGCAAATATGCTAAGGAGTTTGTGTTAAGGTATGATATTGTTAGAGGATTGGGAAACCGAAAGAGGGATGATATGCCTTTAATCCCCATACTAGCCCATCACCAATTTGAGAATTGGGCTATCAATTTCATTGGTTAGATTGTGATAACATAGAATTTAGTCGAGATACATTACAACAACCGGTGATTATTTGACAAGATGGGTTGGGCAACACCCACCAAGGATTGTACAACATCAACAATCAAGTATATTTTATGGAAGAACATCATAAGCATGTATAGATTCCTTGAGCCTTGTAAGTGATAGGGTTAGCTATTTTCTAGTTGAGACAATGTGCATCTTGATGTGTGCTTATGATTATGCACAATAAAACAACTCCTTATCACCTCTAAGTTAATAGTACAATTGAGGTATTCAATAAAATATAGGTCGCAACTTTGACAAATATTTGTGATGTTGCTCAAAGGATATGATGATTGAATTTAGCATTCTTATGGGCCTACATAACTATATATAAAAATATGAACACGTTTAAAACATTTTAGTTGGTGATTGGAAAATAGGCCATTTTACCAATGGATTTTATGGTGCCCTCTGTAATGCAAGAAAAGATTAGTGAGTGAATGCAAGAGAAACAAAAATATTGTTTCTTTTACTCTAATCTTCTCAAACAAAACCTCTGATAGAGAAACATGGAAAAGAGGGAGAGTATAATACTTGCACTTACCTACACGATTGCACAACTCTTCCTTTGATCTGGTGGATTTGCTCTTGATTGCTGATTGTTTATTATTGCTTCATATTTTTGGAGACACTTGGGCATCACCTCCCCTTGTAATTTGATGGTTTTGATTGAAGAATGTTTGATGATTGATTGTAGATGAAGGATGGATTGATTGAGTGATAAAAATGGAAGAGATTTGATATGAATTTGTGACTTGCTTCAAGCTTCAAAACTAGCTCTCATGGAGGATGAGAGTTCAAATTTATAGTTTGTGGGTGGAGGATTGGAGGGTCAAGATTGATCCAAGTAGGATGAGGATCAATGGTGGAGGATTGATGAGAAGAATGGAGGATTCTAGAGTGGATAATTCTAGAATTCAAAAAAAAGATTCAAAGGTTTATTTGAATTTTTAAATGGAGGGAAGAAGTTTCCATTGAATTAAAAATTCAATGGAAGGAGAAGGTTAGAGAGGCTTCTAGATTTAGAGGTGTGAGGATGTGATTAGATTAGGATTATATTAGGTTGATTAATGATGATTAGTAATTTGATTACATGGAAAGGCTAGGTGTAGGGATGTGTAGGGTAGGTGGTAGGTGAGATGTAGGAATATTAAATTCCTATAAAATGTTAATGAAGGATTGAAAATAGGATACTAGGATATTAAAGTGATTAATGATAAAATGAGATAAATGATAAATGATGAAATGTTAAATGTGAAGAAAGGGGTTTTTAATGGGATAAATGATAAAATGGAATATTTAGATAAATGATGAAATATTGGAATAAAGGGATTAATGATGAAATTAATAATAATTAATCTTGTGATTAATTATTATATGAATTTAGATGATGTTGTGGGACAAATTAATCGTAATTAATCATGTCGACATTTTAGATGTCTACATTTTTCCCTCTTTGAAGTGTTATTGCGTAGCAATGATAGTTCAAAGAATAAGAAGAGAAGATGTGTGGATGGTGATATGATGCCCCCTCGAGGGGTTAGGCGGGGAGGAACGAGTCGGGTAACCTCGAAAAGAGGAGAGGCCCAAGTTAGTAGATGAGAGAGGATTAGAGGATGAGAAGATTTTGAGGATGTAGAAGATTAGGATGAGAAGGTTTGAGGATGTAGAGGATTAGGATTAGAAGATAGGAGGATTAGGGGAATATGAGAGAGGATTAGAGGAATAGGAGATTTAGAAGATTAAGAGATATTGGATTTTGGATGCCCCAGTCAACGATGTATGACAAGGGTGAAGATTTAGGATTTAGGATTAGGGGATGTTGGATGCCCCAGTCAATGATGTATGAAAAGGGTGAAGATTTAGGATTTTGGATTAGAGGATCTTGGATTTGAAGATGTTAGATTTAGAGAGGTTGGATTTGTGGATGTTATATTTTGAGGATGTTTGGATGAGAGAATAAATATTGGTTTTTGGATCGAAGATGCCCTAGCTAGGGGGTGAGGATTTAGGATGTTGGATGCGAGATGATAAAATTTGGATGGGGGTATTGATTGATTGATGAAAGGATTGATTGGATAGGAGGATGAGAAGGCTAAATAATTAGTTGGATGATGGTGAGGATCAAGTGTGGATGATGATAGGGATAAAATATGATGATATAAAGGAGTGTGCTACCATAAAGTGCCCACTATTATCATCATTAGCGAGTGTGATTGTGAATGTGGCATTGAGAAAAATGCACCAAGGTATAAAGACCGTGATGACTAAATTGCCAAATCCCTTGTCCTCATATCATCGGACATATTAATATAAAAAAGATGGTCCTCATATCATTGGACCGATTAATATAAAAATATGGTCCTCATATCATTGGACTATGTAAAAGAAACAAAAAAGGGGCCTCATATCATCACCAAAATGAAAATGCATACAAACAAACATGCAAGCAAAAGCACACACATTACATTTTGTATTTTTAGTGTTTTTGAATTTTTTGATTTTGAGTTTTGGATGTTTTGTTTGGATGTTGGATGTTGGATGTTTGGATTTTAGGATTTTTTGAGTCTTAGATTTTTGGATTTTGGATTGTTGGATGTTTGGCTTTTGGATGGTGGATTTTGGATGTTTGAATTTTTTTGTTTTAGAGTTTTGGATTGTAGATTTTGGATTTTGGATGTTTAGATTTTGGATTTTGGATTTTGGATTTTGGAGTTGGATTTTTTATTTTGGATTTGGATGTTGGATTTTGGATGGGAGGGGATGGTGGATGTGACTTTCTCCTATAATTCCAAAATTAGATCGATTGGGTAGGATAGGGATTGGTTGATAGGCTAGGATTAGATTGGATGTGGGATGGGCGATAGATAGATAGGATGAGAGAAATTGGATAGGTTGGATAGGATAGGGATAGGATGAGGGTTATGTGATTTTGGATAGGGATTGGTTGATAGGATTGAAGGCCAGGATAAGGATTGTGTGATGTTGGATGGTTGATAGGATTGAAGGATGGGATAGGGATTGGTTAATCGGTGAGGATTATATGGGGTGTGGGATGGGAGATAGATTGATAGGATGAGGGAGGTGGTATAGGATAAGATGGGGGATATGGAAGATGATAAGATATGCCCCTAGCTATGGGCGGGTGGATTGAGGGATAAATGTGGTGTGCCCCAAGTGTAAAGTATGGTGGCATGTATGGAAGGCTGGATGATTTTGATTTCCCCAGTGTAGGGTAGGATGGGAAGTGAGGGGTATCTAAAATGGATGATGCCCCCAACGGATGGTAGTAAGGTTTCCCCCAGTCATGATGATGACAGTGCGGGAAGGGACATGAGGATTGGATGAAAAGGAAATAATCATCGGCTGCCCACGATGTTCAATCCTAAGGGAAAAAGGATGTGGATGTGATGGATGGAAGGAAGATGACATCAGTGATGAACAAAAGATGAGCCTAACGACACATATTATAAGGCAAGAGTCGAACAACAAAAGTGTGACCAAGGTCTAAATAGTACCTGAAAACATGTGAGCCCTATGTCTCTTCGAGATCGAAGTGTGTGTAATTGTGATGGTTAATTACCACTTGAAGTGAAGACTTAATGGGTAGTATGTGAAGAAAAAATATCCAATGTATAGGGAGTGATTAAGTCAAGTAGGTTGATGGAAGGTGAATGGAAGGTTAAGTCGTGCATTTCTCCGCTACCATCTAGGCGTCCATAGCCCTAACAGAGATACATCTGATTCTTGTCACAACATTTCTCTCTACCATAGCCAGCATCCATAGCCCTAGTAGAGTTGCTGGAAACACCCCTAGAGAGAGTCTTGAGGTGGATTTTATTTGATATTTTTAATTTTGATATGATTTTTTTTTTTTTTGATATTTAGATTTTTTTGCATTAAGAGCTTCCACTCTCTTGAAAACTCTCAAGGGGTTAAGAATCACCAGTGGCTTGATGGGGGATGGAAATGAGTGTAGTGAGGACATTGGCTAGAGTGTCAAAAGATGCACCCAAGGGTCTTCACCATAAGTTGATTAAGTGTGTTAAAGTGTATGGATCTCTAGGAGGACAATGGTGCTTAAATGTTGGAGGTGATGATAGACCAAGGTCACACAATTGTAGTAGGTACTATTGGCTTACAACATGTGTGAGCAAGTTGATCAAGTGTTCAAATGAATGGATTGGAAGAGGATATGAATGGATGTGATGATATATATGTGTTAGATGCAAAGGGATTTGGAAATTGGATGGAATGAGGGTGGGTGGGAAGGAAAGAACATCCGTGCGCAGGGTGACGAATTATGTGATCGATCCTATTTTAGGTGTTTAGTATTTGTAGGGGGATTAAATTATTTGTGATTGGGTTGAGTAATTGGGATGGTAGGATTAACAAGATGAGTGGATGAAATGGGTTGTGATGGAGTTGTGGGAGGGACATTGTTATTGTTAGGTTTATACCCTAATCCTAAACGTCCCGAAATTTCGACGAAGAGAGTTGGGTTCACGAATGCCTTATTCATGGATGCCAAGGCCTTTGCTTCGATGCTTCATATTAGAAAACATATTTTTGGCTATAGGATATGAAGTGGATGGGGAAGATGATGTCATGTGGTCATCATGAGACTGGGGGATTGTAATTTTATCATCCACTAAAAGGCAAGACTTGACAAAGATAGGGGGTAAGATTTGTTTTGATTTTTGGTTGGTGAGGGATGTTTAGATGTACGATGAGATTTGGATGGTTGACGATGTTTGGATTTAGGGTGGGGTTTGGATGGTGGATGATGGTTAGAGATAGGGTTAGGATGGAAAGGTGGTGGATAGAGAGGTACAAGGATAAGAATTCCTTGGTTAATGAGGTTTTGGACATAAGACCTAAATTACGCATGCAACGATTGGTCAAATGTCCATGGGTGCAATGGAAGTCACAATAGTAGTGTTCTTGATACCAAGATGGTTTGGGAAGGTTGTGATCGCGTGATTTTATTGGGGGATGGATGATCATGTTGAAGGTTTTTAAACGATGGAAGATGGTGGTCAAGGATTCTCCTAAAGGAGTGAAGTGGCATGAGTTAAATGGTTTTAGGGGAGTAGGAAGTAATGGTTTGGAGGGAGTGGGAAGTAAAGGTGTAGGATTATGTGGATTATGAGATGGTTTAGCTGATTTGGTTTTAGGATTTGGATTAGATTGTTGTGGCTTATATGATGAAGGGGGTGGATTAGGCCTGGGGGCAAAGTGGATGGTTTGGTGTTGGAGGTCGAGGTTTGAGTATGTGGTTTTGAGGTAGATGGTGTTGGCTTAGGATTAGATTGTTTGGGATTAGTAGATGTAGATGAAGGGGAGGGGGTAGATTTAGATGAAGAGGATGAGTGTGATATGGGGGTCACATTAGAGGCGGGTGATGTTGGGGATGAAGGAGTTTTGGGTGATGGGTGTGGTGTAGGAACCACATTAGATTTGGTTGATTTAGGGGATGAAGTAGATGAAGGTAGCATAAGAGCCTCATTAGATTGGGTAGGAGATGGATTGGGGAGAGGATTGGGATTAGATTTGTTAGGTTTGGGAGGTGGTGACTTAGGAGTCACGTTAGATGCTTTAGGATTGGGGGATGGTGGAGATGAAATAGGATTAGAGGATATGATAGTGTTAGGTCTGGGTGATGAAGGAGATGGGTTAGGATTAGATGTAAATGAATATGATGTGGGTGGTGTAGGAGCCACATTGGATGGTTTAGGATTGGGGGTAGAAGGGGATGAGGGTGACTTAGGAGTCACAGTAGATGAGATAGTGTTGATAGGATTAGATGTAGGTGATGGAGGGGATGAAATAGGCTTAGGGGATAAATTTGATGGTGGATTAGGGATTGTGGGAAAATCTAGGAGAAAGTCCATAGGATTAGATTGAGATGATGAAGATGATGAGGATGGAGGACTAAGATGAGATGTGGGGGATGATTTTGGATGAATTTGTTGGGGTTGTTGTGGATATGTGAATGGGACTCGATGATAGGTTTGACGATGATTGGATTTAGGGGTTGAGATTTTGGATGGTGGTGCATGAGTTTTGATAGGAGGAAGGTGGGGGTCTTGATGATTGATAGGATATTTAGGTGTTGGAATTGGGGATGGTTGTGTGGGCTTGGGATTGGTGGCTAGACTAGCAAGGACATAAAAGAGGTCCTCTTGGTCTAGGTCAAAGTTAGTGAGGTGGTCAAAGTCAACATAATTGGATTTTGGGGATATATGTTTATGTTGATTAGGTAGAGGTTTGGATTGAGATGATTTGGGTTCCTCAAGGAGGAAGTTAATGGGGTGAGCAGTAGGGATCTTAGGAAGGAAAGATTGTGGATGGGATGGATGGTTGAGAGATGATTGTTTAGGGAGTGATTGATTGATTGAATCTTGAAGATCAGATGTTTCTTTATTAAGTTGTTGAATGGTTTTAGGATGTTAGGACTGACATGTGATGGTTGATTTGGATG
Source organism: Taxus wallichiana var. yunnanensis (assembly GCA_018340775.1). Classification (NCBI taxonomy): domain Eukaryota; kingdom Viridiplantae; phylum Streptophyta; class Pinopsida; order Cupressales; family Taxaceae; genus Taxus; species Taxus wallichiana. Next base: position 445,512,990 of record CM031237.1, on the reverse strand, counting down.
GCAAGGAGATGATTAGTTAAGGTAGGATGTTAAGTTTGATATTTTTTTATTAAGGTGTTGGATAGTGTGTGGGATAAAGTGAGATGGTTGACTTTGATGGGTGGGGGATGATGGGATAGCTTGGTTGATGGATTTAGAAAATAGATAGGGGTTTGGATGTTGGTTTAGAAATGATGGGGATTGAAGATCAAAGGACACAACTAAATAGGATGTGTGGGGATTATTTTTGGATTATTAATGATGGTGATGAGATTAGGATTTGGATCATGTGATTAAGGATGGATGATTATGATAATTTTTTATTAATTAAATTTTAAATTAATGGGATGGTTAAGGGTGTTCACAAACATGCAACACACACCCTAACTAGTCAAGTGGGATTGCAATCAAGCTATAGCCCACTTTCAATACCACACATTGATGGTGGTGCCACAATTTCCTCTCCACCTATGTGCCAAAGTGGGGTCGAGATGGTGAGTGATCTTGGGAGTACGGCCTCCTTGCACTATAGTTTGGCTAAGATTGTGGATGGGATGGATGGTTGAGAGATGATTGTTTAGGGAGTGATTGATTGATTGAATCTTGAAGATCGGATGTTTCTTTATTAAGTTGTTGAATGGTTTTTAGGATGTTAGGATAGACATGTGATGGTTGATTTGGATGACAAGGAGAAGATTAGTTCAGGTAGGATGTTGAGTTTGATATTTGTTTATTAAGGTGTTGGATAGTGTGTGAGATAAAGTGAGATGGTGGACTTTGATGGGTGGGGATGATGGGATAGCTTGGTTGATGGATTTAGAAAATAGATAGGGGTTTGGATGTTGGTTTAGAAATGATGGGGATTGAAGATCAAAGGACACAACTAAATAGGATGTGTGGGGGATTATTTTTGGATTATTATTGATGGTGATGGGATTAGGATTTGGATCATGTGATTAAGGATGGATGATTATGATAATGTTTTATTAATTAAATTTTAAATGTAATGGGATGGTTAAGGGTGTTCACAAACATGAAACACACACCCTAACTAGTCAAGTGGGATTGCAATCAAGCTATAGCCCACTTTCAATACCACACATCGAAGGTGGTGCCACAAATTTACTCTCCACCTATGTGCCAATGTGGGGTCGAGATGGTGAGTGATCTTGGGGAGTACGGCCTCCTTGCACTATAGTTTGATTACGGCCAAAAGGTTGCCTACTCTAAGATGCAAGAGCTCATTAGGGAGTCCCTAATATACCTTGTGGTACGTGGGGCCCAAGTCCGTGTTGCAAGGATGTTGTCTAAGGCCTGGGTATTGGGACGTGGAAGCCCCTCACTTCATGCTACTCTTAAAACAAGAAATTTCTTAGCCAACAATGACAAATTTCTGCAAGGATTTATATACCTCGCCGAAACATAGGGTGTGTCTACATGCATGGAGATGAAGCCCATGGTCACGAGACCCCTAGGACTATGACAAGTGTGTGGATATCACTTCCACGTCACATTGCCCCTACAAAATAAAAATGGGAAGGCTATCTCGCTTTTGATCTTCAAGATTGTCCTAAGACGCGAGATGAGAGCATACATAGTTTTGCCTCCAGGATGAACAAGCAACAAAGGAAAACACAAAAAAAAGATGATAAATGCAAGAAAATGGATGCAAGATAAAATGATTAAAATTATGTAATGGGGTCTTCAAGAGGAGGCCTTGCAAAACCAAGGATTAGTAGTTTGTTTATAACCCCAAATGTCTTGGACCAAAAGAGCTACAAAACAAAAAGGATTAGTAGTTTTAGATTGATTTTTTAATCTTTGGTAAGCATAGGAAGTCTGCACACAAAGTGTTAGTAGTTTGGAACAAGAAAATATAACTTAATGTGTAGTTAAAATGATAAGATTTAGAAAAATGAAAACCATGAATAAATTATCTTTCAAAATACTAAATTAACACTTTCATTGCATAGATCTTTTCAATACCTTTCCGGAGAAAAAAATGGATTTGTTTTGAGTTCGGGGTCAAAATTTATGGCTCTCGGAAGGTAGGAAATAAAAATACAAAACAAATGTGCCAAAATAGGTCACAAATGCATTGAAACAAGTCATATGCACTGAAGCAGGTCATATGCACCACTTCAGGTCACAAATGCGTTGTTTTGTCAAAAATGGAAATTTTTAGGTTTTAAGGGTTAAACAAATGCACTAAAGTAATTAAAAACATGCCATGGGGTCTACAAAAGTGTTGTTTCAAGTTAAAAGCACTGAAACAAAATTTTCATGAAAATTTGAGATTTTAAGGTGGAAATGATCATGAAAAATCTTGAAATTTGGACAACTTGTTCTAAATATGAAATATTATTCAAAACAATAAAAAAATTGGGGGGTAAGTCCCATAGTGGGCACCAAAATGTAATGCAAGAAAATATTAGTGAGTGAATGCAAGAAAAAAAAAAAGATTGTTTCTCCTACTCTAATCTTCTCAAACAAAACCTCAGATAGAGCAAAAAGGAAAGGAAGGAGAATATAATACCTGCACTTACCTACAAGATTGCACAACTCCTCCTTTGATGTGGTGGATTTTCTCTTGATTGTTGATTGTTGATTGTTGCTTCAGATTTTTGGAGACACTTGGGCAACACCTCCCCTTGTAATTTGATGGTTTTGATTGAAGAATGCTTAATAATTGATTGTAGATGAAGGATGGATTGATTGAGTGATTTAAATTGCAGAGATTTGATATGAATTTGTGACTTGCTTCAAGCTTCAAAACTAGCTCTCATGGAGGATGAGAGTTCAAATTTATAGTTTGTGGGTGGAGGATTGGAGGGTCAAGATTGATCCAAGTAGGATGAGGATCAATGGTGGAGAATTGATGAGAAGAATGGAGGATTCTAGAGTGGATAATTATAAAATTTAGAAGAAGATTCAAAGGTTTATTTGAATTTTTAAATGGAGGAAGAAGCTTCCATTGAATTAAAAATTCAATGGAAGGAGAAGGTTAGAGAGGCTTCTAGATTTAGAGGTGTGAGGATGTGATTAGATTAGGATTAGATTAGGTTGATTAATGATGATTAGTAATTTGATTACATGGAAAGGCTAGGTGTAGGGATGTGTAGGGTAGGTGGTAGGTGAGATGTAGGAATATTAAATTCCTATAAAATGTTAATGAAGGATTTAAAATAGGATACTAGGATATTAAAGTGATTAATGATAAAATGAGATAAATGATAAATGATGAAAGGTTAAATGTGATAAAAGGGATTTTTAATGGGATAAATGATAAAATGGAATATTTAGATAAATGATGAAATATTGGAATAAAGGGATTAATGATGAAATTAATAATAATTAATCTTGCGATTAATTATTATATGAATTTAGATGCTATCAGGGACAAATTAATGGTAATTAATCATGTCGACATTTTAGATGTCTACACCCTCTTTACAAATAGTGTGTAAGGGATTGGATGACAAGGAATCATTAGATCACATATTTGAAGTGATAACGCACTTGGATAAAAAATGAGTATTGGCTAGATTGAGCCAAGGAGAGAAAAGTCAAGGCAACAAGTGTGGCATGATGGACACATAAAGGAACATATTTTACACAAGGGTGCACATGTGCTAAAATATGATTCAAGGTATGCCACACACCCATGAAATCTTCATATCATATGGATGGGACCTTAGATCATCCATGATATCTTAGAGATAGGAACATGTAAGCTAAAAACATTGAGTGGAGAATTGTTGCAAGGGAATTTCAATGGTAGTCAACTAAACTCTACAATGAGTGAGAAAGGTATATCAAAAATTAATATTTGAGCCATATTGTAACCCTAAAGTATTTTCTTAGCAATTTAATCCAAGTAATTTTGTTTGTAAATTTTTTTAAATTTATCCTAAAGTGGCACATTTTCCCCAATCATTGTTATGTGCACTTATATGTTTGCACAAGAGGTACCATTCATAATTTTATTCCACAAACATTCACATGCCCATTTGAAGTTAAAAACAAGAAACATTGGCGACATGCGGGATCACGTAGTGTGCACATTCTACACAAGAAGAATTCAAGAACATATAGAGGTACACACAAATGATAATGTATTAGCAAGAATATATTACTTGCACATAATTGGAATTGAGAGTGCTCCCACATTGGTGAGAAAGATACAAAGAGTGGTACACACAAGTGATTACATAAAGGAAACATAGGGTAATATAATAGATGTGATGGAGGACCATTTACACAATTATATAGGAGCAACCTACATGATCATGCAGAGAACAAAGCAAAATATTTGCACACAAATAAACTCGAGAAATTGATTAACAACAATTGGAACACACACACGACAAAAAAACTATATTATTCAGAAAAACCCCATGTTCCCCATTCGGGAACATGTGAATAAACATGCTATAAATAAAATTATCCTCACCTTAGAAATAGGTGGGATAGCCTATGTTGGGAGATAAGGATATCTCCACAAATCAAGGAGAAAACAAATCCTTAACAACTCCTCAAATGTATATGTGAGTGCAAACAAATCACACAAAAATAGACATGTGGATAAGACAACTAAGCATATAATTCCTAAATGGAGCTTATTATATGTGAACACAAAAATGAATTAGTTAGCAAATTTATTTAACTAGTAATGATGTGTTCACACTTTAAATAACCCTCCCATAAGTTAATGTCAGGGAGTGAAAAACAACAAGCAAGGGTCCCAACTATTATGCCAAATAAGGTACCCAATACAATAAAAAAGAAGGAATGACTTATATTATACCCCCAAAGTACAAATTTTAAAACCCCAACAACTCTTCTAATCAAGAAAATGAGGAGAGGGTAGAGGTTTTATAAAATATCAATAATTTGAGCAGTAGTAGGAACAAAATCTAGACGAACGACACCATCTTGAATCAACTTGTGAATAAAGTGCATGTGAATCTCAATGTGTTTGGTCCTTTGATGCTCAATATGATTTCTAGAAATTTCAATGACACTTTGATTATCACACCGTATAAGAGTACGAGAATCCCACAATAAGCCAAATTCATCAAGTATCTATTAAAACCAAAGAGTTTCTTAACCAACCTTGATTGCACTTCTATATTCCACCTCGTATAATAAGAGAGAGCAAAAGTTTTTATTTCTTACAAGCCCAAGCAATTGGACTGAACCAAGGTGAAAAAAGAAGCATGACATAGATCTTTGTGTGTCATGACATCCACCCCAATATGAATCTATGAACCTCTCAATAAAAGAGAAAAACCATGTGGTGAATATTGAATGCCATAACATGAAGTCCCCGAATATAGTGAAAAATACGCTTATCCTCTTTTTAATGACTCTCATGAGGTTCATGTGAAAACCAAGAGACAAGGTTAACAACAAAAGTTATATCGGGATGAGTATGTGTCAGATACAACAAACTACCTACCAATTGTCTAAACAAAGTAGGATCAACCAACTTAGTTTTACAATCAATAATCAATTCAATACCTAATTGATATGGAGTAGGTGAAGGCTTACAAGTGGCCATGTTGAACTTTTGAAGAAAATTTGTAGCATATTTCTATTGCTCGATGGAAATAACCTTCAAATATTGAAGAATTTGAAGACTAAGGAAGTAGAGTGTAATAGACCCAAATATGTCATATCAAAAGTTTCCTACAACCTCTATTGTATGCCCTAAACCAAGAAATCAGAGCTTCAAAAGGATTAGATCATCAACATACAATGCCAAGATCAATAAATCCTCACTATTTTCCAAAACATAAACATTGTGATATGTCTCAAAACGATGAAAGCCAACATTCAACAAAAATCATCCATTTTGTGGTAACAAGCTTGTGGAAATTTCTTAAGACCATAAAGAGACCGATGAAGCTTGCAAACCAAGGACTTATATTGCCCAAAACCTAGAGGTTGCTTTATATAAATCTCCTCGTGGAGATCATCGTGCATGAATGCACTCTTCGCATCCATTTGATACACTAATCATATTTGAGATGCAACTAGTGAAAGATCAAAGTGTACAAAATCCATTTTCGCCATAGGAGAAAACGTATCGAGTAATCCACTCCTTCTACTTGAGAAAAGAAATTAGCAAAAATGTGAGCCTTGTACTTGTCAATAGAATCACAATTGCATATTTGGTATTATAGACCCATTTACGTATTACAAGGTTTCTTCCATTAGGAAGAGATACTAATTCCCAAGTATGATTCTTTAACAGAGAGAGAATATTCATCCCGTCTAGCTTCATCTCATTAAGGTCTACCACTAGTCTCTGAAAAAATAATTGGATCAAATGAAATAGCTTGACTCATAATAGCCATTCTAGAAGGCATAAAGTGAACACGACTAAAATCAACATTACTGGACATTTGAGCTATGGTATGACGTGAATCACTCGGATCACCAACCAAGTCACCAACATATTGTAGAGTGGATTAAATCCATTTGGGAATTGTTGAACAAGGGGAGGGGGTAGAGGTGGAGCAGCTCTACATCAAGATTGACATCAAAACTAGAAAACATGTCCTTTGAGTCATGTTCAAGTGAAGGAAGAGGAGAAGAAGGAACATAAACATCTACATGAGTATTAGATTCATTAGCATGAACATCTCTCCTATAAAAAACCTCACGAGTAACATGATCTAGAAGGCAATATGCCTTCACACATTCACAATGTCCAATGAATACAAGCCCAATGTTCTTTTTCTCCATGAATTTTTGTTTGTTGTCAACAATAAAGGCCCATGTTTTCGTTTCGAAAAATTGAAAATTAGATACATTAGGTTTCTCACGACCATGCTTCCTTAGGAGTGACCCCCTGAATTGCTTTGTGAGGAGTTCATGTCAATGTAATTAGCATAATTCATTACCTCAACCTAGAACTCTTGTGGTAAGTTCTTAGATTGTATCAAGTAGTTATCCATCTCCTTGAGTGTCGATTTTTCACTTTGTAACACCATTTTACTAAGGGTATAAGGCACTGTATACTGATGCAAAATTCCATGATCAATACAAAATATCTAAATACATTACTAATGTATTCTCCCCATTATCAATGCAAAGATTTTTAAGTGACATTCTGATTGATTTTCAACAAAAGCTTTAAAAGCCTTGAAATTATCAAATACATCACTTTTATATTTCAAGAAATACACCCAAGTTCTTCTAGTGAAATCATCAATGAAAGTTAGCACATACTTAGCACTAGAAAATGACCATGAAGGAAAATTCATAATGTCACTATGTACTAACTCAAGAGGAGCCTTAGATCAAGTGGTTTGTCCCTTTGGAAATGGATCTTCATGTTGCTTTCCAAGCATGCAATTTGACAAACACCATCATTAGAAGAAAATTTTGGAAGTCTAGTTACCAAGTTTAGAGATGAAAGTTGCTGCAAATATTTGAAGTTTTGGTGAACTAGATGTTGCTCGTAACATTCAATGAAATGAATCCCAATGCTTCATCTTGCTTACACACATATTAGTACTTGTCTTTTCACACTGGTAAATGTAAGTATGATATATTGGAAAATGCACCATAGACCCCGAGATTTGAACAACTATTCTATTTTGGGTTTCTAAACATGATAGTTTGTTGAATTTAAAGGTTTGAACAAACAAATATCCATTATGTTTGTAGGAAAAAATGAGGAGGCAACACTTATGGATATCTTGATTAGACAAAATTACCAACCTTTCCCCTCCGACCCGCCCTAAAAACAATAATTTTCATAGTTATATCCAATAAAAAAATTCATTTTGTGAAAAACACCTTATTTTTCCAATAATGTCCCTCTCGAAATATTTCTTCGCAAATAAAATCCTCTTTTTCTTTTTAAAAAAAACTTTTGACTCTATCCAAAAAAATTCAACTCCTTTTACCAAAAAAAAGAAAAGAAACATGTCACTTATGCTGGGAAATAAATATATCTCTCGAAAATCAAGAAGAAAACAAATCCTTAAACAACTCTTCAAATATATATACATGAGTGCAAAAAACTCATACAAAAATAGGTGGATAGGACAACTAAGTCTATAACTCTCAAATGGAGCTTATTAAACGTGAACGCAAAGAGGAATTAGTTAGGAAATGTATTTAAGTAGTTACAGTGTGTTCACGCACAACAACAAAATAATATGGGAAGGAGTTTACGAAACTTGAAAAAAAAAAAAAAAGAAAAAGAGGAAGGTAGACGATTGCATACAAAAACAACCAAGTGTTTGGGTATGAGAGGCCTATGAGTAAGAATGATGCATGTAGCTTGCAAAAGTATGAAGTCACATGAAACCCAAAATTACAACAAAGAAGTGGTGAAGATCGCACCAACGAAGAGACCATGTAAGATGACTTCATTAAAGGGTTTATCAACCAAGAAAGAGAAAAGAAGAATTAGTGGAACATGAAGTGAGTTACCTTTTGGGACATAAAGAGGCGATGACCTCACCCCCAAAAGTAACTCTCAAGTATAAATGACCATAACCTCTTGTAACTTTCTTATAAATTGAAATGACAAGACAAGGAGAAGTCATTGTTGTATGAGAAGAAGAGAGCAAAGAGGGTTTCAAGAAAACTAGGTTATAGAGCAAAAATCATGGATTTACATGTATTTTCACGGATTCAAGCGCTAGAATTAGTCTAAATTTCCACATAATTGCATTTTCCAAGTAATTGCAAACAAAGAGAGGAAGATAATGAAAGTTGTCGAAGAGAAACGCGTTGTAGATAAATATTGGTCGCAATTGTTGTTGGTTGGGAAGCTTATAAATGGAAGGAATTACAGGTCACACTATAAGAAGAATTCAAAATAATTCACGTGTTAGAACACGAACACATGGGTGAAGAGTAAGAATGAAGATATGTCTAGTAGAATCCATTGCAAAGGTTGCCAGTTGCTCTCATGGCGAAGAGAAAGAGGAACCAACATCATGGAGGTAGAGCAAGGCACGAGCTTAAGAGACAACTTTAGGTGGTGTGGTGTGCATTCCTTTTATTGTTAATACTAAAAGAGATTGGAATTTTAAGCATTTTCCAAGTAATCGCAAGAAAATAGAGGAAGTGAATGCAGTTATGAAAAAGAAAAATTGTAGATAAAGGTTGGTCACAATTTTAGCTAGTTGGGAAGCTTACAAATGGAAGGAATTACAAGTCGCGATATAAGAAGAATTCGGAAGAAGTTGCTTTTGGAACACAACCACATGGGCGAGAGTAAGAATGAAAATGTCCCTAGTAGAATCCATTGTGAAGGTTCTAGGTTGTAGTCATGGTGAAGAGGAAAGTGAGAGCCAACACCATGGAGGTAGAGTAAGGCACGAGCTTAAGAGACAACTTTAGGTGGTGTGACTTGTGCATTCCTTTTTATTGTTAATATAAGAACATATTGGAATTTTGGCCAATTTGGTGAGACTTTGATGTGCATTTTTATGGCACACACATGCCCAATAAGAGGAAAAGATGGATTTGTGGTAAGATAACAACAAACCATTGGAGAATCCTCAAAATGCTTTTGTGGGTGAACACAAGTTGTTAATAATCTTTTGTTGAAATGAATGAAATGAAACGGTTTTAATTATGTGCATGAGACCCAACTATACCATAGACGAAAATTGCTTCCACCGCTCAAAGATTCCCGAGGCCTATGATATCCTTTACAAGGTTGTTCCTCCTTCTACTAATTTGAGTTAGCAACATCAAAAACTCTTTCACTCTTTTCTCCTTGAATAACTCAACCATGGAGCCTACTCTTTATGTTTTCACATGTTTGGCATATATGTCCATGTATTGAGGGCATTCCAAAATGAGGAGCTCCTCCATTTCAACCGCCCTTGTGGTGTAAAACCAAAACCCTCTCTTTCAACCGCTCCTTAGGAATTGTTCATCTCCCCATCTCACATCAACCCTATGGGAGTTAGTCCTCAATTGAACGATGAGGGTTTTTCTCTCCATTTAATTTTGGCTCCTATATGCACTTTTCACTATGCTCATAGTTTGGGTTGAACACTGAAATAGAGTGTTGTTTTTTCCTTCTTGTTTCATTCCTCTAGATTTTCTAAACCTTTCATTCACATAATTTTTTATGCCTTTGTCACAATTTAGGCATTTATTTAAAGTGATATTCCATTTACTTATTCACTTACAATTTTGCTTCATCCAAGTGTTCTTTCTTTTGTTCAACTCTTCATCTTTTGCAGCCCTAGGAAATTTTTTAGTCTTCATGTTTTCTATTTTTTCAATTAGCATAATACCCTAGTCATAATGGTTGCCTCTAAAAGAAACATACATGTCTTGCAATGATGATTTCATAGGGAAATGAATCCTTGGTTTTGAAATTGTTTATGATTAGACATTTTTAGATCTTTTATATTTGTCTTCATTTCAAATTCGATGTGCTACTAGCCCACATCTCATAAGCATATAATACCATAGCAACAAGTAACGAAAAAGGACCCTAATGGTCTTCTACTCCTATAACTTAGCATTCCTACATCTATTTTGGAGTGCATAAACATATCTCTAACAACCTTGTATTTTTGAGTCTTATAACTTTTCTATAAAGGCAATACTTGGAGATTATATGTTGATTTGGTTTAAGTTTTCCTCCAAATTGTTTGCAGACTCTTCCAAAGTCCTTCCCTATCCCATTAAAGAAACTATATCTTCTTTGTTAGGTGTCTTTCTTAGTATGATTGTATTTTTTATTTTTTTATAGTATAATCCATCGTTATGATACAACTTTCCCAAAATGAAAAATTAGGTTTACCAAACACCTATACCAATGAAATCTCCTTGTTGATATAAATCTAATGGTTGTTTTATTAGTAGAGGGTGGAAAAATATTTTAAAAACAAAAATAGCAAAGCTTATGTTACCATAGATCTATATTGTTTTCATCAGTGTTACATAAAGATGGATCTAAAATACTATTATATTGCTCAAGGGTGTAAAACCCCAATTCCATACCTTTTTCTTAGGATTACCTAATGTAAACAAAAACTATAAATTCTCCCTAGATAATTTTTTACCCTTAAGTAGATTCAAACAAATAGAGGTACACAAATATTGCATGATGAACAAGAATCTAAGAAAAATATTTTTGTGAGAAAAAATGATTTACTCTAAATATCGATTTTCATTTCTATCCAAAGCTCTGAATGTGTCGTAGAAACTTTTCTCAAATCATAGCTTTAATATCGCTTTTAATTTGAACTTACTATCTCACGGGAGTAAATTCACAAATGATAGATCACAATTCAATAGGTGGTATGAACAAATTAATTGTGGTAACTCATAAATAAGATCACAATAAATCATATCAAAGCAATTTAAGTAAAATGAAGAGCAAAGTGTTGGAATATATGATTGTTGCAATTTGAGAGTGGAACTTGTTATCCAAAATTCACCCTCAAGGTAATTTTGATAACATGCATCAAATTATTCAGTCCCGAGCAAGTAGATTGATTCGAGGCCCAAAATCATGTTTTTGGGGTCCCCTCGGCTTTTTTCTAACTCTCCCATCCAAGAAGAAATCCCAACAAGTTGAGAAAATGGAAAAATGCAAAAATAAGGTCAGCAGGACTGCTTTAAAGCATTTCGGTCTAAAGGGTTCGGTTGTACCGAGGTTCGCCGTACTCAAGCTTGGGGCTAAAAAAACAAAGAAAATCGGCTAAGTCAGACATTTTTGTCCCAGGTGGTCCGCGGGACAGTTGGGACGTTGGGACGCGAAAAGCGCAAGTGTCAAACGAAAGCAAGAAAAATCGTCTAAGTCTTGTTTCGCGCGGATTTGGGACAATGCGGGACAAAAGTACGCGTGGGATGCGAATCAGCCGATTTGCGAAAGACACCATTTCGGCGCCGGAGATAATTGTCCGAGACATCCGGGACGAAAGTACGCAAGGGATGCGTGGGATGCGAAAAAGGCGAAAAGGCCGCAAAAGAGACAAGGAAGCCCGAATCGGCCGATGCGGGAGAATGTGTCTGGGACAGTCGGGACAAAAGTACGCGCGGGACGCGAAAATGAAGCGGCCGAAGGCAAAGAAGAAAAGTCAATGTTTGACCCGTGAACTTCAAACGGCCATAACTTTTGACTCCGAGCTCCGATTTTCACAAAATTGGACTTTCTGGAACGAGCACGACCTCTATGCCACAAAAACTGGATTTCTTATTTTTAACAAGGGTAGATATATTTAAATAAAAGAAACATATTCGGCTCCTCTCAGTTAATGCTCATTCCCGTCAAATGATAGAAAACGCCTGCCAGACCCAAAATAGCTACCCGCACTCAGAAGGCCATAACTTTTGCATTTCTCAACGAAATCGCACAAAATTGGTACCATTGGAATCGTGGCTCCGAGCCCGACGCACAACAATCAAGAAATTCTAGATTTGATGAGATATTGGTGGGGAGTTTTCACAAAACGTGGACGGGTTCATAACAATGTTTTATTTGGTGGTTGGGAGTGCAATTAAGAGGCATGGTCATCATTCTTTCTCTCCGCAAAGACTGGGACAAGATGGGGAGCCTTTTGCAAGTAATATATAATCATTTTAATCCATTTAATACCTCTTACAAGTGGTCAAGGACAGATTTCGGATTTCCATTTTCCCTTCTCTCTCTCTTCTCATTTTTTCTATAAATTGGAGTGTTGGGCTCATTGTAAAAGAGGTAGTTTTTGTAGCAAAGCTCGCCAAAATTGCTTTGTGAAGCCAATGTGTCAGAGCCCTTGTTGTGGACTCCTTGCATGGTGATCCGTGCCCTTACCTTATAGAATCGATCAACCGTGCATATCAGAAGCAATAAAATATAAGTTTGTAGATGTATCTTCCTCTGCTTGTGTTTTCTTACATTCTTCTTGCCCCTTCAACCTCTTCTTTACAAGAATATTGTGTCTAGTATTATGTTCATGTAGGGATCCATTATCATTGTGTATGTTTGAAATATTGTTGTGAATGTATTTTGCTAGATTATGGAGAACCTGTCATCACCTCTTCTAGTGTGCACTTTGCTTCGTATTTCACGATTTTGAGACTACTCTCACACCCTCCTTTTTGATGTATCACCGCTTTAGTGTAGGCTTTCATTTTATGCATTCTCTCTCCTGGTCCCTTAGAAATTTAGATTAGAATAGTTAGTTTCCCCTGCATTAGAGTAGATTGTGGTAGGTAGTTTAGGAGCAAGAACCAGCTTTCTCTGGAGGTCTATCTCAAGTAGCAAGTCCCACAACTTGGAGATAGTACCCATGTTATCCAATCACACCGTGAGTTCAAATATATGCGCTTGTATAAACAGAAGGGTGTTGTGATTCGGTGATAACAAAACTTCCACAATCCTTACAATAAGAATATATTTCATAATATGATGATTCAATACTTGAAACACTACCTCTTATATATATGACTCTTTATTCAAATTAGGTCAACTATTCTTGCCAATATGCAATCTAGAGATTATCAAATGATTGAGTCAAAGGTTGTGAGTGACATACATCTCAATAGAAACAATAGGCTAAGGGCCTAACACCATCTTCCTACCCGACTCTAATTTCAAAGCCAACCCACCTTCTTTTTCCATGTTTGGCTTGTGTATGGATATAGTTAAGAATAAGAATTTTGCTCTCTCTTGACAAGTATTAGCTTCAATATTATCACAATACTTCATATTGTGAATTGTTAATAACAAAAATTATTATTTTTATTACATGATGCCATTGTGACTATTGTTTTGCATGCTAATATATGTGTGGAATTTGATAACTGGATGAATCTTTATTATATATAATTAGGTTTTTCACCATTTTTTTGGTTCTAAGGTCATTAACTCAAGTTTGACTAAGTTTTTCACTATTTTTTTTGCGCTTATAAAGTTAGTTATCCTAATTATATTCATTGAAAAAATATATGATAATATAGAAAGTATATATAAATAAAATGAAATAGAATAATTTTATTTTTTGAGAAACTATCAAATATGTAAGACTTGGGTAGTGATGATTATCCAATCAACCATTGTGCTAGTACTAGGTCACTCCCATACATATAGAAACAACTCCAAATAAAAAAAGTGGCGCCTTCCAAGTAAGAATTTAATTTTTAAGCAAACTAGGATAGAAGAGAAGATATTTTTGACGTCCATGGGAGAGCAGATATTAAGATAATTAGATTTGTATATATTTATTATATTGGGTATGTGGGCAATGCAGCTGAACCAATTTTATATGATTGTCGAACAAAACGATAAAATGTTGAAGATGCCTCTTCTGATGTTGAGCCAAAACAATTTTGAAAATGAAAACGTCCAAGATATATATATATATTATATATATATATATAAGGTTGAAGTAGTGTGCCGGCCATCCATCAATCAATGGCGATCGCCTCTGTATTTTTACTACTAGTTGTAGTTTTAGTCTCTGTAATTGTAATGGGTGTTTTCAATCTGGAAAAGAGAAAGCAAGGCGGGAGTTCGTGGAATACCAGAGCCAGGGGTGGCTCAGAGAATGCGCGGTTTGGGATGCCGATAACAGGCGGTTCCTGGTTTCGTTCCTGGAGGGCGGTTTGGGGAGATCGTTGAAACAGGCAAAGAAGAAACCCTGGTGAAAGATCCCGACTACGCAGGCAACGCCAGTCTGGGCTTCAGAATCGACCCTCCCCGGAATCGAATCGTGGTCGCCGTCGTAGACGCCCTCGGTTACAAATACAGCGCCCTCGCGGCATATGATATGGCCACGTGGCAGAGGCTTTTCTGACTCAGCTCGGGGACGCAGTCATCCCGTCGCTTGCGAATGACGTGGCCGTTGACGTGGATGGAAATGCGTACGTCACCGACTCTGTTGGCAACCGGATTTGGAAGGTGGGTCCTGGCGGGGCTCCGCTCGCCGTGTTTTCCAGCCCGGTTTTTAGTTCCGTTCCGCCGAAAGTGCCGTTCACGACGGTGGGTCTGAACGGGATCGTGTACCACCCGGGCGGTTATTTGCTGGTGGTTCACACGTGGGCAGGGGTACTGTTTAAGGTGAGCCTTGACGGCGCTCACGTGACCAGGGTCGATATGAGGAGCGCTTCTCTGTTAGTGGGGACGATTTGGCTCTTCTGTCGCCGGAGCGGCTGGTCGTGGCGGGAATGCCCTCCGCTAGAATAGTAGAGAGTAGGGACGATTGGCGGTCCGCTAAACTGACGCATAAATATGTGGGGCCCATGCACCGTTTTGCCTCTTCGGTTACGGTTAAGGACGGAAAGGCTTTCGTTAGTCATCTCTTTGGGTTTGGGCTCCGAAATAGAACACACCTCATCACCGAGGCTGTTTTTAGAGAGCTCAATTAAGGGCTTCTCCGTTGATATTGTTGATTGTTTGTGTATGCCTATTAATGATGATTCTTATATCTATGGGAGGTATAGGCGTATTCTTGTGTATTATTGTATTTTGGCATGTGCTTAATCAAATAATCTTTCTTTATTATTCTCAAGGCTAGGATATTGTTTTCATCATTGCAATTAGTTATTTGCATTTTGTCCAATCAAATTTTGTCATTTGTATTTAATTGGCTAGAGCTAAAGTTCCATCCTTTGATTTTTTGTTTTTGGAAGGATTCTATTGGTCATCCCCTTTATTTGCTACTTTGTTGAGGGGAAAAGGGGATGTACTCCTGATGATTAAATGCATTTACTGTTCAAGCTTAAATGCATTTACTATGCATCCTATGCAGATTGAGATGGTTTTGTGTGGCTCGAGGCCAAGTATGATTTTTTTGTATGATTTTTACAAATATTAATCCGCATGCTTCATCATCCGGTTCAAAAAAGTAGAAATGATGGCCACTCAGAAAACAGAGCTTCAGGCTCAAATAATGGCGACAGAGAAAAAGATAAACAAAGGGCATTTTTGGGATGATTGTTGTGATTTCAGGAGGGGAGTAATTGAGTTATGCTTTCCCTGTCACTGCTTACGATTCTTGTTTTTCCTTTGTAGTATAAACAGGGACTCTGGAGTAAATCCCTGACGACTTGATCCGCCAGACATGGGTCGCGATCTCTGAGAGTCCTGTAAGCTTCTATTACTTTGGTTTGCATTCGCATATTTCTTCAAACCATACTAAATATTGATAAACTATTTATTGCTTCCATCTAAATATTGAGACACTGCCAGATGTTGGCCTGTATCGGTTATCCCCAGTCGACGTGCACTACAAATGTGTTGGCCTGTATTCATGAGAAGGAATTGATTACGAGTTTGTGACAGTGGATATGCTTACTGGTGCCCACAAACAACCCTCTTTCCTCGCTCTCAATGTAAGTATTTAACCCACAAAATTTCAAGTTAACCTCAAAATTTCTTACACTCCTACTGATTGATTTTGTTGGTTTCTTTTTAACCATTTGATGTTGTACGGATGCAGCCATTGGGTCAATTGCCAGTCATTCAGGATGGCGATCTCACCTTATTTGGTACAAAAACTAACCCTCCCTTTACTTGGTTTGAATGAATATAATTTTCTGTTTCTCTGGATGTAATTTAATGGGGTTTTCAATGGACAGAGTCGAGAGCCATTATAAAGTATTTGGCGAAGAAGAACGAGGAAAGGGAAGCAATCTGTGGGGGAGTACATTGACCGAGCAGACATTGGTGGAGCAGTGGTCTCAGGTGGAATCGCATCGTACAATCCAACAGTGACTGCCATTATTGTTCAGAAAGTGTTCGCTCCAATGATGGGAGGGAAGATGGATGAAGGCATAGTGCAGAGCAGCGTGGAAAAGCTGAGCAAGGTGTTGGATGTATACGAAGAGAGGCTTTCAAAGAGCAAGTTCCTGGCTGGGGATTTCTTCAGCATTGCGATCTTCCACATCTGTCGTATACACATTACCTCATTAAAATGGCTGGAGAGGGACACCTCATCACCTCCGCAGACCCAAAGACAGACTAAACACAAAAGCACCACATAAGTCGGATGCAAACTTGGTATGCCCACCTACACGCAAGACTCCCACACTTGTCCTCGATTTCTGACTAGCGCAATGTCTCTCCCTCCTTCGCATATGGTGCACGGTTCCATTTTACTGTACATTACAGAGAAATTTATCCTTCATTTCTGACTCCCTCTTTATCTTCCACGAAACTATCTACATGTCATTCTCTGTGACAATCCTACCTTTTGCGGACACGTGTAGGGACCATTCAACACTATGCATCATCAACATAACCATCGCAGTCGTCCGTTGGCCTGTCCATTGTCAAGCGGGAGGCTGGCATCTACCAGTGAAAAGAAAAAATAGAGAAAAAATAGTCGCTGAAATGACAAAACTAGTAATTTTTTTGGAAACTCGTATGCAAATGAGAATAAATTCAATTAAAATAGAAAACTAAACTAAGGTGAACTTGAGAAAAATTGGAAAAGACTTTCGGAAAACTATATGTACATAAAACAAGGCTTTGCTTCTTGTGAGTTCGGTTTTGTAATGTTTTGTTGCATGCCTTTCTGCCAAACCTAACTACTTCGGTAGATTATGATTGGCTTCATTTTCTAAATTTCAAAATCAATATATCCGTATCCATGACATGCACATCCACTGCACAATATGTATTCATGTTACTCTGAGAAGGATGTTTACAGTAAAAAAAAATAGCGCGTTTGTTTAATAGTCTCATTTGTTATGTGTTGTTTCCACAAATCGTTCCATCAAGACACATTGACACTTGGTGCGAAAAATAATTAATTGACTTCTTCCTTGTTTCTAAAGGAATATAAATTTGTTTTCCATACTCAACGCACAATTTCTTTTGCATCTCGCCTCGCACAAGCAAATAAATAAATATTGTTTGCATGTTAGAATTTGATAAAGAACTTCCTGCTATGATATTACTAACACAACAGAAAGCTCCAAGAACGAAAAAAAGAAGAGCATGCAGCTACAAGAATGTAAAAAAGAGGAGCACACTGATTTATAACACAAAAACATAAACTGAAGCATAAATTCCCCAGGTTACATGTTGGATTCTTGTATCACCATAATCAATTCAAGAGGAACATGAAATGTGGGTCGACAATTCTTGAGTAAGAAATAGACAAAAACCCAAGTACATTTCTTCACATTACCCTTTGCTCGTGCATAAAAAAATCCTCCCCTACACCACGAAACTTCATTCTCCGCAGGATTTGCCATATCCTTAACATAGCCTTCACAATCAAAACATATTGGCACAACCATAAACAATTGCAACTTTGTTGCACAGTTTGAAGTTATTGTAGCAAGCCCATAAAGTTGCGTACAAGTGAATTACACAATTGTTTTTATAGAAGTACTTTATACTACATTTAACACTCCAACTAATCTGCAGTTTTCATTTACAACTTTGACAATTTTGACAGATGTGAACAAGGGCTAATTTGATTTCATTAATAGGTTTCTTTATTTTAGGATCCAAAAATCCGCTTACATTGCTTGAATTCTAAATGGATCTCTTGGAAATTGATCACCTTCCTTCGAACCTCAATGAAGCTACAACACATTTGAAATCTGTAATAAAAATTGGGAGACGTTTTAAGAGACCCATGTTATCTATCCATTGTTATGAAGTCCTTTTTGCTTTTATATTTTTCGATTGTAAAATGGGCATACTAATTTGCAATAAAACTTTACTGCACCTTTGACAATGCAGCTAATCCACGACTTTCATTTGCATAGACAGATGGTGAATAGAAAGCAACAATTTAGAGGAAGTTTGCAAAAAAGAAAGCTCTAAACTTCTAACCTAGGCCTTGACTTTACAAGAAAATTGATTGCAATTAGCAAAAACCAAAAGTGATTAGAATCATAATCATCTCAACACATGATTTTTTAAGATGCAAATCTCTTCAAAAAATTTGTGAGCTAGAATGGTATTTCTTTCACAGCTCTATGCAATTGAAATTTCCTTATGTCATTTGTTTTAGGATATGAAGAAAGCTTCTTCTCGTAACATATTCTCTTTGTGCGCTTTGTTGAATGCATATTGGTTTTGTTTCGCTTTGCAGGTGTGTCAAGAAAGAAAGGAGAGAACATAAGGAGATTTTGTTGTTCCTTGACTTCGTTGGTCTCTTTCCTATTACCAAGGTATATATATATGGCCTTCTCTTTTGTGTTATGCTCAACTATGTTTCTTTCCCAGCATGAAAAAAACAACAACGAAAACCAAAAACTATTTTATGTCACCCATGCATGTGGACATAGAACAATATATAGTATTTACCCATGTTGTTCATTGCATTGACGATGTGTTGGGACGGTTCCACCATTTCCATGACAATGCTTTCAAATACGGTGTAGGCAATTGCCTATTCGATTCCTTTGTTGTTCTGCTGAAACAAAAATGTTTCCCTTTGTTCAAAATGTTATTCAAAAACCGTACTCAATATAAACACATGCTCCAATGCACTTTGCAAAGAAAAGATGCCTCCATTCACTTTGCACACCCTGTGCAGCCACTACTGGGAACAATATTCCCTCAGTTATCTGAGATACCATATGAAGAATATCGAAATGCCATTTCGAGAACTATTTTTTTCTTCATCTACTTGAAATGAAGGGTACATTCACTTTAACAATTGACAACTCCATTGCCACAATCAAACACACCTAGTTGTGTTCCTTTTCCAGTGACCATTTCACTCCACTAACTATAGTCAATATAATTTACATTTTATCTTTGTTTTTTGTTTAACGTAGCCAACTTGTTGTTTCAGGTTGCTCGCTCGATTTTGCATGTCAGGTATCTAAATCCTTAAGTATCTGCAGTTGGCTTCCCTAAAAAGTGGCTACATTTTAACTATATGCTATATGTTAAATAGATTTTTCCTTGCTTTCGAAACAATTTTTTGTAATGTTATTCCTTTTTGGATGGTACTCTTTTACACAACTTGTAATGCTTAAAACAATTTGGCGATTATTTATCTATGCTTTTCTGCACTTCATATTCAACAGTTGTCTTAAGCACATTTTTCTTGCCATACTACTATATTTTAGATGTTTCAAATTTTAACAATCATGCTTATGGAAATTGTGTAAGGTTCTCATTTTGCTTCAACTTTCACAACAACTAGACTAGTTCTTCCTTTCAACTGCCCTATGTATGGAAGAAGAACATTTTATCTAGCTATTTACAAACAACCTATGTTTCTTTCACCATTTCTATATGCAGCAATGTAAACTGACAATGCCACCGATATAATACAAGCAACATTACTAAATATCTTCTTTATTGGTTCATTGTTTCATGTGTTTTGTCATTCTCGCCTCCGGTCAGCTTCATTGGCTCATTATTTCCTATTTTAGGAATGACTTTCTCTGTGATAACAAACACTTGTTTGCTTTTGTAATTATCAAAATCAAAGATATAATTATCCAGAACATATACATCCGGTCAACCTCTCCATCACTAAAATATTGATATAAATGGAACTGCCACTGCGAAAACCTTTCTACATTACAAGAATTCCAAAAGTTGATTCATTAACTTCAAATGTTATGCATGTTTCCAAGGATCGGTTTTCTTTACAACTCCAACACCAACTGTGAAAAGGGATCCAGACTTCCATCCTCTGTTTCCCCTGCATTCTCCAAATCATAATTTCGGTAACATAGTTCTTAGCTTGGGAGAAAGCAGGAATTCCTTTCCTTTTTTCACCCATTGGTGTTTAAACTTTATGTTCAAGATTAATGCCACACTGATTGCCTACAGAAGAGTTTAATTCCTCCACCTTGTGGAATCTCTTTCTAGTTAAATCAAATCTTCTATGATGTTCAAGTTCTTTGTGTCTTTAGCTATCCTTGCTAAAGAATTCTTACAGGAATTCTAATGTGCTTTTAAGGTGAGGCTTTATCCATGACTCTGGCATGTTTTCTTTGATTGATTCCTGCTTTCATCAGACCTCTGTGTCATCAATGCAATCATCGTAACTTTCGATGTAACTTCCCCTCCTCATGACACTAACATGAAGACTCTCTACATAATATCTGCTTGTTCCGAGATTTATGGTGCTCCAAAATAGTAAATATGTTGCATCTAGTATTGTTTCTTCATGCTTTCCTATCATACCTCGCATAAGCTTTTACTGCTAGAATTGAAGATTTTCCCTTGCATTTGTTTTCCACTTCTTTTAGCTTATTGGTTTGTTACTTGACAAAAATCCTCTTCCACCACCACAAAATTCAAACACTGTTCTACTTTTTCTACCTCTAACCTTTATTGCTAACAGTTGTTCCTCTCTTCACTTACTGATTATTGCCATATACTCTAACAAGAGCGGAAAATCCACTCCCAACTTCATAACTTTGCTCATGGCTTATGGTTCGGTGGATTCATTAATACACACCACAAACAAAGCGTGTTCAATACAAATGACGTAAGCTGCACAACATGAAAAATCAATCGACCCCATACAACATATGGTTTCCATGATTCTAGCCTAATCTGTGTCAATTTTTCTCTGACGCGACTGACATTGTTCCACTTTGTATCCCACCTACCCGTGCACTTCAAAGGCACACAATTTTTTTGTGGGTTTTTTCTTGACATTGAAGGATTACAAATTTGATTTCCATGCTAAGAATTTAATACTTGATTTAATTTCAACAAAATACATGCTTCGGTATAACCCTGCCATTATATCCATAGTATGCTTTGTGCTCGATGATGATCAACACAAAAACAATGCACATATTTTATGTTGCAATACACAATCCAAGAAATACAAAAACAATAAATGTTTTGTTACTCGCATTTGTTTTCTCCATTACAAAAATTCCAACCTCACAATGACCAAATATAAAATCAAGTACACAGACTCAAACCACTGCAAGAGACAACTCACACACTATTTTTTTGGCCCTATACACATACACTTAAACACTGAAATGACTTCCACATCATAAATTAAATTAATTACAAAAGCGTGCCCCAGAGGCACTTCACTCATTCAAATTTCAACTGGATGTTTTTAACATGTTTGTCTAATCAATTAAACAACAACACTACTGATGAACAACAAATTCCATGCAATAAATAAATAACAAAGCTCTCCTGCACACCACAAAACTTCATGTTCGGCAGGATTTGCCATATCATGGCCTTGTTACATTTACACGTTTTGCCAAATATAAATGCTAAGTTGTATTTATTATTTGATTCAAGTGTTAGTCTCTAGATTTCTAATCTAATTAGGATATTTACTCACATGCTATATCATTATTAGTTGAATCCAACTTCATTTTCCCTTAGGATTACAATTTAATTTATGTATTCTAAATATGAATTTACATCTTGGCATTAGGGTTTTAATAGCATTGACATACCTAACCTAGGGTTTTGCATACTTTTCAATCAATCATTCCAAATCTTCACTTTTGTTTAGGGTGTCTAACATTATAGCATGCCTTATGTTGGTTTTATATGCCCTTTAGGCATAGTGCTAGGATCGATGGTTAGCCAATTAAGGACGTTCAACTTCCATACAATACTAAAAGGGGCCCACATATAATGGATCTTATTTCTTTTACCAATACTCAAGATGCAATTATCATTGAACATACACCAAATGATGATGATGTACATACCTTCCAATGATGATTATATTCAAATTGACATGAATTAGTGTGAAAATTCTACAAAGATACATCCAGAGGAAATCAATGGTGTAGATCCTAAGCAAGTTCAAATTTTATCTAATTTTTGCAAAGGTATTCAAGAAAATCCCCAACACGTCAACAAGAATCTCAAACTTCTCCTCATGCGGCTAAATCTCATAGAGATCAATCGAATCAAGGAGGGTCCCTTTCCATTTATTAATCCTTTATGCACATCTACATCTATACACTTATATCTAATGTGGATGTTCCTATATCTACTATGCCTACATCTACCCTTAGTATATAGGCACCTCTAGTGGTATTAAAGCTATGATTTGAGAAACTTTTCTCAAATCACAACTTTAATACCACTTTTAATTTGAATTTACTATCTATATCACAATTCAATAGGCGTGAACAAATTAACACCGGTAACTCATAAATAGGATCACAATAAATAATATCACCGTAATTTAAGTAAAATAAAGAGCAAAATGTTGGAATATATGATTGTTTCAATTTGATAGTGGAACTTCCACAATCATTACAATAAGAATATATTTCATAATATGATGATTGAATACTCAAACACTACCTCCTATATATATGACTCCTTAATCCAATAAGGTTGACTATTCTTGTCAAGATGTAATCTAGAGATTATCAAATGATTGATAATAGTGGCATTAAAAATGTGGTAGAACATGTCCATAAATGTGATTTGATATGGCATACAAAAAGGATTACGTGCAAGGAAAGTAAATTTGCCACTACTCTATTGGATCAAGTACATACATTGTACAGAAAATATGACTTGTAACAAGAAATTGTTAATTATGACCTATTTAAATTTGCATTCATGAAAAATTCAACATCCCTATGTTTGAGAAATAGAGCATCTCGCACTCAAGGAAATTAAGAAAGATATTACTAAGAGCATGCGAGCGTATGATGTAAAGTCTAAAACCTTGATTTCTAATCTATCGTATGAGATACATTCAACTAAATACGAGTAGTGGTTTTTAGTGGCTTACTACTCCTATTTCGATGTGCTATCTCACATAAAACATTTGAGACTGCATGAAGCTCTAGAAACAACTTTGCACATGGAAACCATGGGAAGCATTGACATATGCCTTAGCCCGTTCATGGAGGCCCAAATCACATCAATGGAAACACAATTGGAGAAGTTAAACAAACGATTCCAGAGAATCGTGCAATGATATATGGTGTGTGGATTGCGAAGTAAAAGGCCATATAAAAATAACTACCCCAAAGGCAATGTAAAAATTTATGCTTATGGGTTGTGAAATTTGTGGCGAAGGATATTATGTCAAGATGTGTCCATTTTTATAATGCACAATTCGGATAAATGTATCATGTTATTGCAAAATGTGTGATGCACACACGTAGAACAAAGAGGATTGTTGGATAATTGATTAAATACATGAAGCATGATCTTTAGGATTAAGTCAAGAAACTATGGGACACAATAATAACAACCATAATGCGAGAGCATAATGAAAACATGAGAGGGTGAGGTCATAGTTGATGTAGTAGAGGTAGAGGAAGGTTCCTGTAAGGAATTTCTATAAGCGTGGTTTGTTGGATCATTACCAACGATATTGTCTTGCATTTCATGTATGTGGCTACTGTGGAAAGGAGCATAAGTTAGAAGAATGTCTTGATCTCTACGTGGCTATGAAGGAGAAAAGTGAAAAGGGTTTAAGGATGATAAAGATCACGTAAATTACGGTAATCCCAAAAAAATTATATACTCCTAAGGTAAATTGGTCCCCAAGGATTCATATAATAATTACAGGGGTTGCACTACACACACACATCGATATACTAATATAAAATGGTCAATGTGAAATCCCTAAGATTGGAAACAAGTATCTAGAAGCACAAAACAAAACAAAATTCTTCAAGAAACCAAATATTTAATGTGTGAATTACAGAAGGTGAAATTGAGTTGCAAAGGGAAGAAGAACACACCAAGTCTAAAGAACAAAGGATGTCTTACTTGGACAACATAGAAAGGAATGAATTATGTGAATTGTGTACGATGTTATGCATCGAGGAGTAATCCCTTTACTCAACCAATGGTTATCTCATCAAATATGGGGCATGGTTCTTGGAAATAAAATTCAGAAAAAGTGAGGAAGAAAGAATTATAGTTGTTTGGGAAAGAATACTAGGATTGGTAAATTTTAGTTGATGCATATATAGATAGATGCAATATTAACAATATTCCATTAGATATGGGTGTTGAATTAATCATTCTCATAGTATGTTTAGAACAAGATGGGGTGGCCAACGCTCCACCCTTCACCACATGTCATCTTCATGGAAAATAAGATACCCATCATATTGATCGAGTATTGAAACATGATGTAATTAGTATAATGGGCATCAAACTTTTTGGTGACTTTGAGGTGATAAATCATGTTGAAGATTACAAATTTCCCACTCCTTGGAAGACCATGGTGCTACATGAATAATGTCGATATATGTTTTTAGAAAAGATATGTAATATTTGAGAATGGATAAGAAGTAATAATACCTATGGACCTAAAATAAAGTTCCCCCTATGTCAAGAATGTAGAAGAGCATGAAGACTTGGAACACCTCTACAACATTAAGGCTGAAGGACTAGAGAATTTTGAACTAGAACAATAGGAATTCCTACACCGGAATGATGCGTAATCGGTCTCGAATACTACAAGTGCAACATACAAGAATTGGGTGCATGGGTCATATGACTTAATTGGGCAAGATTGTGGCATCATAAGATCAAGAGATAAATAAATGACCAAAGGGAAGATAATTCCCACATGAAGATATCTCAAAAGGTTGAGAAAGAAAAAAGTGGAAAACCCAAGTTATCAATGTGGTGGGAGTGTGTAAGAATGTTTTTTCCAAATGGAGATATGTATGCCCCTAGAACATGTGGAGATAAACTGCATGGTTTATACAATATGTGACAGAACAACTTGATAGTGGGCTACACATCAACCATGACTAAAAACATGAGAACAAATAGTGAAGCAATGTGTACCATGTTTGAGTGGGAAACTATACAAGAATATTACCAAGTTATAGTGGCATAGCCAAGGCCGATGAACATATAAAGCAATGCAAGTAGGCATGATATTTAGATGCTAGAAGTCTAAAACCAGAATTATGGGTTCATATGTTCTACCATACACTCGCATATTTGGGCATTTCCATGGTATGTAGATTATGAAGCACACCAAGGAACACTCACTTGGAAGCAATGAAAAAAACTTTGTCCACATGTTCTCTTTCACCTCTAAAGTCCTCAAAGTTGAATCCTTCATTATAAAGCATCAAGAACACAATCTTTTGGATTGAGGTCGTAATGGAAGATGGGATGTTGAATTTATATAATGATAAAAGTATGGTGTTATCAATTATATTTGAGGAACAAAACCTTAAATAATGATTCCAACAAAGAAGACAAGGTTGTGTGGTTAAATAAAAACTAGAAGCGTAAGGAAAACCGAAGATGGTTTACCAAGTAGATGAGGAAGTAGATGTAAATCATCTAGATTTTGAAACTAATTATGGCTCATGGGAAGTAGTAGATAAGAGGGATAAAAGTAACAATACATACAATGAACCCCTCAAATCCAAGAAATTTAGATTGGAACTAAAGATGCGCCAAAGATTGCAACCATTGGTGATTATTGGTTTGAGCTAATGTTGTAAAAATAGTCAAAATATTGTGTGAATATGAAGATCATTTCTCAAGAAGTTATTAGGAGATGAAATGTATGCAACCATCTTCAATGGGAAAAACACATATCAAATTAGTTGAAGGTGTTAAACTTGTTTGCAAACAACCTTATATGATGAATCCTAATTTACACACCAAAGTCGAGGAATTGATGGAATGTTGGCCGTGGAGTTGTTGCGCTAATAAAAGAGTCTAATTGGGTAAGCCAAATGGTTATCAATGTAAAGATAGATGGCCATATTAGGATTTATGTTGAGTATTACGCGTTGAATGTACTATGTGTAATGACCCCTTCCCAACACCGTTCATAGAATAAATATTGGAGGGAGTAGCAAAAACGAGATCTACACATTTATAGATGGATTTTTCAGCTATAATCATGTCAAAATAGTAGAATAATATCTTGCAAAGACAACCTTTTCTAAAAAAATGGGGCTCATTTATTATATAACGATGTCATTTAGACTGAAAAATGTGCTCACAATGTTCTGGTGCATTGTTGTTACATTTGAGGACTTCATCCTTAAATTCCTATAAGTCTACTTGGATGATTTCATTGTATATGTGTTAGTAAAAGATCACCCTAAATGTTTTTGCTTAATGTTTGAGCATTGTAGACAATTGTAAATCTCATTAAACTTGAAGATGTTAGTGTAAATAATAGTTTACATTTACACTAGGTTAAACTCATAGTTAGGGAGTTATTATTTAACCAAATTTGTTATTTTGTTTTTAACAAATTGGTCTCCCGTAGAGGTTGTTCAAACAAATTTTGTTTGAACATTACTATTGTAAAGCCTATTTAATAGGCATTCTTGTAATGTTGCTTGTGAGTGCGTGAGTTTTTAGATAATAAAATTAGTCTTTTTGTGTGTTAAATGATTATATTGCTGTGGTAATGACCTGCTGGATTGATCCTGGATAAATAAGAAGGTTTCATATTTTTGAAGCAGCCATTACTCAACATGAAGCATCATTTTTTAGTGGCAGTCTTGTTTGAGTCACGTAGCAAGGAGGTTCTTTTTTGGCCTAATTTATTAAGGTGCCTGGATTTGCCACGACCTGCTATTTTTGCAGCCTCCTTTGCACTGGTATGTGGCTCCATTCTCCCACGGCCAGCCCTCCAAAGTCTTCTCCCTGTTGTTGCCTCTCACACAACCAATAAGGATTTTTTTACTAAAAGTTTTTTTGGTTTTATTCTCTGCCTTATGCGGCCTGAATATTCTGGCAAAGGCTGCGAATTGGTTTGTTTTTTTTTTTGTAGCATTG
This sequence comes from Taxus wallichiana var. yunnanensis, assembly GCA_018340775.1. NCBI lineage: Eukaryota > Viridiplantae > Streptophyta > Pinopsida > Cupressales > Taxaceae > Taxus > Taxus wallichiana. Next base: position 445,485,353 of record CM031237.1, on the reverse strand, counting down.
CACCTATCAGGGTTTCCAAGCCATGTGAAGGGAGGAGATAAATATTGCCGTGAAGATTGTTGCCTGAATTTGCTTTCTTGTGCGTCTTTTTGTTAAATTTGCAAAATGAACAACCATTCTTGATTGGATGTTTTTTAATTATTTGCAAAATACTATAGTTTTTTTTTGCTGCTACACAACCCTCTCTCATTGGCCAATTAAAAAAATAAAACTATAACTAGTTGTTTTAATTTATTAAATCTGCACTATAGTATTGCCAAAATATTTGATTTTTGGGGGTAATAAACTGTTTTCTGGCCTATTAATATGTTTTGGGTGGGTTGTTTGTAAACCGAGACCATATTTGAAATCCTCATTTCCTCCCGGTTCCAACGAGTGGTCACACAACCACCATGACCTCTGTTTTGATCAGTTTTTAATCTGGGAGTAATTTTTAATTGTAGGAAAATTAAAACACTTATAAATTTTGCACAGTAGCTCGAAATTGAGCATTGTTTTTGCAAAAGTGCCTATTTTTTAATTCCCGATCTATTGGTTCCATTTTTCTTGCAATTTGGAGAGGTCAGTTTTTACTCATTTTTGGAGCATCCTTCAGCAATATATTTGGGAGCACATTCTCTTTGTGGAAGCATATTTCCTTTCGTGTGTCGAAGACTGGAGGGTGAGGTTTGGTCTGGTAGGTGGTTAGACCCCCTCACGGAAAACACTATTTCTTTCCTACTTGTTCTACATTTGCAATGGAGCCACTAAACACATCCACCATTCTCTTTCATATGGGTGGATATCTGATCATTTTTGTGATGTCGACAACATTCTTTGTGAGGATCTATTGGTGTGGCTCCTCCACTATTGAGTTTATTCATCCACACATAACACCTCTTACCCCTTGTGTTTTGAGCTTTGGGTTCTTGGCAGTGTTTTTTGGAAGCGACTCTCATGTTTTTTAGATGGTGTCTTCTACAGATTGATTGCATTCTAGTTCTATGCATCATTTGGTGTGTTTTTTGATGGGATTATTTTGTAATCGCACTGAGTTATAAAGTGTCATGGGGGTTTTGCTACTTTAGCCTTGTTCACCTTCATGTGTTTGTGCTCTAATTCTTTGGGCACTATTTCACTATTTCAGTTGTTGGATTACTCCATCACCACCAAAGCCATCTTCTTGAGATATTTTGTATCTGTATTTTCGGACTTGTTTTTGGTAGGTGATAGTCTCCTTCAACATGTTTTTGAGGTTCCTCTCCTTCTGAAGAGTAGTTATTTTGGTGAATTCCAGTGTCAGCTTGTCCTTGTCCGAGCAATTGGTTTCTCCACTCATACAAATTCTCTGAAATCACTCCACCCATTTCAACATTATGGGGGTGTGTGCATATATTGCAGATATTTTATGACTTTCATGTTATTTGATCAGTGTTTTTCTGAATATTTGTACATGAGTACCTTATCAGGCTAGTAGTCAGGACTCATATTTTTCTCCCTAATATTCGTTTAAGGGAGGGTGTTAGTGTAAATAATAGTTTACATTTACACTAGGTTAAACTCATAGTTAGGGAGTTATTATTTAACCAAATTTGTTATTTTGTTTTTAACAAATTGGTCTCCCGTAGAGGTTGTTCAAACAACTTTTGTTTGAACATTACTTTTGTAAATCCTATTTTACTGCATTCTTGTAATGTTACCTCGTGAGTGCGTGTGAGTTTTTAGTAGTCTTTACGTGTGTAAAATGATTATATTGTTGTGGTAATGGCATGTTGGATTGATCCTGGATAAATAAGAAGGTTTCATAATTTTGACAAAAGAAATGTGTGTTTCATGCCACATACATTTACAACCTCTTTTTGGCCTCGATTTATTAAGGTGCATGGATTTTCCACCCGTAGTTATTTGCCGGTGGTTCACACGTGGCGTGGGTGTTGTTTAAGGTCATCCGTGATGGTGCTCATGTGACCGTGGGTTGATATGAGTGCTTCTCTGTTAATGGGGAAGGGTTTGGTGTTGTTGTCACACGAGCGGGCTGGTCGTAGTGGTAATGCCCTCCCAGGTAGAATAGTAGAGAGTAGGGACGATTGGCGATGCACTAAAATGACGCATAAATATGTGGGGCCCATACACCGTTTTACCTCTTCGGTTATGGTTAAGGACATAAAGACTTTTGTTAGTCATCTCTTTGGGTTTGGGCTCCAAAATAGAACACACCTCATCATCGAGGTTGTTTTTAGAGAGCTTAATTGAGCCCTTCTCCCTTGATATTGTTATTGTTTGTGTATGACTATTAATGATGATTCTTATAACTATGGGAGGTATCATTTCAATGATTTGAATGTTTTTGGATTAAATATTTGTGACATTTTATGTTGTTTATTAAAAATATATAATTTACTTATCAAGTCATTATGGAGAATGCTTTCTTACAAAGGGTCAATTAATTTTAATTCTTTAGAAGTATTGAAATAAAGGAGAGGTTGAGTCATGGGAGAGGTTGAGTTTAGGGTGATTTTGATAAAATAGATACCACTTGGCACTAAGTTGAAGAAGGTTGATTCTTCTCGTTAGTTGGTTCTTTATCATATGTATGCATGTACATAATCGTATACATATATGTATGTGTATGCGTGTATGTGGATGTGTATATATGTGTGTATACACACACGCGTGTGTGCGACAAAGTACATGTATGATAGATAACTATATAGATATGCAAATATGTAAACAAGATGACAAACATACAAATAGATAGATGTGTGTGTGTGTGTGTAGTTAGAATGAGGTTTGGAAATTAACATTTTGTAGCCATAAAGATTTATTCTTCCTATTAGTTGATTTTTTCTCATATACGTGTGTGTGTGTGTACACACACATACATGTGTGTGTGTGCGTGTGCATGTGCGCGTGCACGCGCGTGTGCGAGTGATAGATAGACAAACATATAAAATGATAGACATATCGATGAGACAGAGATAGATAGATAGATGTGTGTGTGTGTGTGTGCACATGTGCGTGCATGTGTGTGTGTACATGCACGTGCATAGGCATGGGCACGGGCATGTGCACATGTGCATGTGTGTTTGGATGTGCATGGATGTGTGTGTGGGTGTGTGTGTGTGTGTGTGTGTGTGTGTGTGTGTGTGTGTGGGTGTATACACAATTGTGGGCACATGTGGGTGTGCGCACGCGTGTGTGTGTACATGTGCACATGTGTGCATGCACGTGTACGTGTGCGTGTGTGGTTGGAACGATGTTTGGAACTTGACATTTTGTAGCCTATTTTTTAGTTACTTAGACACTATATGGCAATCAAATATAAAATTTTAGAGTATCATCTCCATTTAAATAAAAAAATTATATATAAACATAAATTTTAAAGACTGGATATGCATAAAAACATTTTTTGGGAATGTAGACACCTAGATATGGTAATTAGGTGCTCGATAATTACTTATTTGGATTATATCCCTTAATCATGACTTGCATGCACAAACAAACCGTAAATGTGTTATCTCCTCATTCTCTCACGTAGTTTCTCAAAAATCTATAGGACTAATCTAAAAGCTTATTAACATCACTTAACCCCCCGTCAAACCTCTCCCAAGGCTCTCATTAAAGCTTCTACCCTTCTGACACTACCATCTAGTATGATACTTGCAGACTAGATGTTAGTGTTTGGAGTTGGCACCGATGTTCTCTACTTCTCGATGGCCAAATTTCCTAAGTTCATCCGAATTCCCTTTCTAGGTTTCCCTTAATATAATATTATATCCCTTGGAAAACTATAAAATTAAATCAAACACTTTCATTTACTCACTTGGAAACTTCACAAGTACTTGACTTCTACATGAAAATAATAAGGCATGCTTGATCTTCATCTCCAAATCTTTAGTAAAATTTCCCTAAACTTCCCTAAATCAAGAGAAAACATCACCAACAAGCCCTAAGCAGGTATGAAGCACTCCACACTCTTCCAAGAGCATCCCAAACCAAGTCAAAAGCATTCCAAAGTCTTATCAAGTGTTATCAAACACCTATACACCAAAGGGAACTTCAAGGGTTTCTATTTACAAGAACTCTACTTGTGCACATTAATTTAGCAATCTATATATCATGAGAGGTACATTCTATTTATAGCTATACTCGTTGTATGTGTTGAGGTGTGAGGGAAAACATAGGGGCTAGTTTTCTAAATTGTATTCACACTTCCACAAGTAATAAGAGAACAATATGGAGTTTGAGCCCCTCATTTGGGCAATGTAGTGTAGTGTTTAGTTAAAATCAAGGAAGGGGTTGGCCACTAAGGGTAGTCTAACTCCACCAGCCACAAAACCCCTTTTTGTTATGTAATCATGTGCTTTAAGTGATAGTTCATGAGAATTATGGTTTTGATAATTACAAGTGCATGCACGAAGAATCTAGAAACAATGAAAGTGTAGGAAGGATCTACAATCGATGAGGAAGCAACCCAATTTCACCGAGAAGTTGATAAGTAGTGTTGAACACTAGTGCCAAACATGACAGTAATGCATGTTGCTAGAGTCTAGGCATGTTTCAAGGTCCAAAATCTAAGACAAATCAATTTCATCCCAAATACACTTTATTTTTCCTAATTTCATATCCAGGACATCAACGAGACATACGAAAGCTAAGATTGTCTAACTTCTTGTTTATTATTATTTTTGGCATGTGCTTAATCGAATAATCTTTCTTTATTACATTTACACATTCTGCCAAATATAAATGTCAAGTTGTATTTATTCATAAAAATTTATTGAGCGTTAGTCTCTAGATTTCTAATCTAATTAGGATATTTACCCACATGTTATATTATTATTAATTGAATCCAACTTCATTTTCCCTTTAGGGTTTCAATTTTCATCTTCTAGGATTTCGATTTTCAAATTTACAATTTAATTTACGTATTCTAAATATGAATTTACATCTTGGCACAAGGTTTTAATAACATCGACATACCTAACCTAGGGTTTTGCATAATTTTCAATCAATCATTCCAAATCTTCACTTTTGTTTAAGGTGTCTCGATAGTATAACATGCCTTATGTTGGTTTTATATGCCCTTTAGGCATAGTGCTAGGATCGATGGTCAACCCATTCGGGATGTTCAACTTCCATACAATACTAAAAGGGGTCCACAAATAATGGATCTTATTTCTTTTATGAATACTCATGATGCAATTATCATTGAACACTTACTAAATGATGATGATTTTCATACCTTCCAATGATGATTATATTCAAATTGACATGAATTAGTGTGAAAAATCTCTAAAGATACATCTAGAGGAAATCAATGGTGTAGATCCTAAGAAAGTTCAAATTTTATCAAATTTTTGCAAAGGTATTAAAGAAAATTCCCAACACATCAACAAGAATCTCAAACTTCTCTTTGCAGCTAAATCTCATAGAGATCAATAAAATCAAGGGAGGATCCCTATCCATTTATTAATCCTTTATGCACATCTACATCTATACACCTACGTCTAATGTGGATGTTCCTATATCTACTATGCCTACATCTACCCTCAGTATACAGGCACCTCTAGTGGTATTAAAGCTATGATTTGAGAAACTTTTCTCAAATCATAACTTTAATACCACTTTAAATTTGAACTTACTATCTAACAAGAGAAAATTCACAAATGGTATATCACAATTCAATAGGCATGAACAAATTAATAGTGGTAACTCATAAATAAGATCACAATAAATCATATCGAGTGTAATTTTAGTAAAGTGAAGAGGAAAATGTTGGAGTATATGATTGTTTCAATTTGAGAGTGGAACTTCCACAATCATTACAATAAGAATATATTTAATAATATTATTATTGAATACTCAAACACTACCTCCCATATATATTACTCCTTAATCTAATAAGGTTGACAATTCTTGTCAATATGTAATCTAGAGATTATCAAATGATTGATAATTGTGGCATCAAAAATGTGGTAGAACATGTCCATAAATGTGAGTTTATATGGCATGAAAGAGGATTACTTCTTAGGAGTGCAAGGAGAGTCAATTCGTCACTACTCTATTGATCAAGTACATATATTGTACATAAAATATGACCTATAACAAGAAATTGTTAATTATGACCTAGTTAAATTTGCATTCATGAAAGAATTCAACATCCTCGTGTTTGAGAAATAGAGCATCTCGAAATTCAAGGAAATCAATAAAGATCTTACTAAGAGCGTGTAAGTGTATGATGCAAAGTCTAAAACCTTGATTTCTAATCTATCATATGAGATACATTCAACTAAATACAAGTAGTGTTTTTTTAGTGGCTTACTACTCCCATTTCGATGTGATCTCTCACATAAAACATTTACAGACCCATAGAAGTTCTAGAAACAACTTTTCACGTGGAAACCATGGGAAGCATTGACATATGCCTTAGCCCGCTCATGGAGGCCCAAATCACATCAATGAAAACACAATTGGAGAAGTTAAAAAAATAATTCTAGAGAAACGTGCAATGATATATGGTGTGTGGACTACGAAGTAAAAGGACATATAAAAATAACTACCCCAAAGTGCAATGTAAAATTTATGCTTATGGGTCAGAAATTTGTGGCGAAGGATATGATGTCAAGATGTGTTTATTGTTATAATTCACAATTCGATAAATGTACCATGTTATTGTAAAATGCAAGATGGACACACTCGAACATAGAGGATTGTTGGATAATTGATCAAATACATGAAGCATGATCTTTAGGATTAATTCAAGAGACCATGGGACACAATAATAACAACCATAATGCAGAGCACAATGAAAACATGTGATCGTGAGGTCATAGTTGATGTAGTAGAGGTAGAGGAAGGTTCCCGCCAAGGACTTTCTATAAGCATGGTTCGTTGGATCATTACTAACGGTATTGTCTTGCATTTCATGTATGTGGCTACTATGGAAAGGAGCATAAGTTAGAAGATTATCTTGACCTCTACGCGGCTATGAAGGAGAAAAGTGAAAAGGGATCATGGATGATAACGATCATGTGTAATATTACGATAATCCCAAAAAATTATACACTCCTAAGGTAAATTGGGCCCCAAGGTTTGATATAATAATTACGGGGGTTGTACCACACACACACATCAGATATACCAATATAAAATGGTCAATGTGAAATCTCTAAGATTGGAAACAAGTATCTAGAAGCACAAAAACAAAACAAAATTCTTCAAGAAACCAAATAATTAATGTGTGAACTGCAAGGTGAAATTGAGTTCCAAAGGAAGTAAGCACACACCAAGTCTAAAGAACAAAGGATGTCTTACTTGGACAACATAGAAAGAAATGAATTATGTGAATTGTGTAGGATGTTATGTATCGAGGAGTAATCCCTTTACTCAACCAATGGTTATCTCATCAAATATGGGGCATGGTTCTTGGAAATAAAACTTAAAAGGGATGAAGAAAGAAGTAAAGGTGTTTGGGAAGGAATACTAGGATTGGTAAATCTTAGTTGACACATATATAAATAGATGCAATATTAACAATATTCCATTAGATATTGGTGTTGAATTAAGCATTCTCATAGTAGATGCTTAGAAAAATATGGGGCGGCCAATGCTCCACCCTTCACCACATGTCATCTTCATGGAAAATAAGATACCCATCATATTTATCAGATTATTGAAACACAATGTAATTAGTATAATGGGCATCAAACTCTTTGGCAACTTTGAGGTGATAAATCATGTTGAAGATTAAAACTTTCCCATACTCCTTGGAAGACCATAGTGCTACATGAATAATGTCGATATATGTTTTTAGAAAAGATATGTAATATTTGAGAATGGATAAGAAAATGTAATAATACCTATGGACCTAAAATAAAGTCCCCCTATGTCAAGAATGTAGAAGAGCATGACTACTTGGAACACCTCTACAACATTAGGGCTAAAGGATTAGAGAATTTTGAACCGTAACAATAGGATTCCTACACTAGAATTATGCATAATCAATTTCGAGATACTACAAGTGCAATGTACAAGAACTCTGGGTGCATGGGTCATATGACTTAATTGGGTATGATTGTGATGTCATAATATCAAGAGATAAATAAATGAACAAAGGGCGAGATAATTCCCACATGAAGATATCTCGAAAGGTTGAGAAAGAAAAAGTGGAAAACCCAAGTTATCAATGTGGTGGGAGTGTGTAAGAATATTTGTGTCAATTGGAGATATATATGCCACTAGAATGTGTGGAGATAAAATGCATGGTTTTATACAATATGTGACAGAGCAATTTGATAGTGAGCTACGCATCAACCATGACTAAAAACATGAGAACAAATATGTGAAGAAATGTGTACTGTGTTTGAGATGAGAAACTATACAAGAATGTTACCAAGTTATGGTGGCACAACCAAGGTCGATGAACACATAAAGCAATGCAATTAGGCATGATATTTAGGTGCTAGAAGTCTAAAACTAGAATTATGGGTTCGTATGTTCTACAATACATTTCATATTTGGGCATTTCCATGGTAGGTAGATTATGAAGCACACCAAGGAACACTCACTTGGTAGGGATTAAAAAAACTTTGTTCACATGTTCTCTTTCACCTCTAAAGTCCCCAGGTTGAATCCTTCATTATAAAGCATTAAGAACACAATCTTTGGGATTGAGGCCGTAATGGAAGATGGGATGTTGAATTTATATAATGATAAAAGTATGGTTTTATCAATTATATTTTAGGAAAAAAACCTAAATGATGATTCCAACAAAGAAGATGAGGTTGTGTGGTTAAAGAAGCATAAGGGAAAACCGAAGATGGTTTACCAAGTAGATGAGGAAGTGGATGTAAAACATCTAGATTTTGAAACTAATTATGGCTGATGGGAAGTAGTACATAAGAGGGATAAAACTAACAATCCATACAATGAACCCCTCATATCCAAGAAATTCATATTGGAACTAAAGATGCGCCAAAGATCGCAACCATTGGTGATTATTGGTTTGAAGCTAAGGTTGCAAAAATAGTCAAAATATTGTGTGAATATGAAGATCATTTCTCAAGAAGTTATTAGGAGATGAAATATATGCAACCATCTTCAATGGGAAAAACACATATCAAATTATTTGAAGGTGTTAAACTTGTTCGAAAACAACCTTATATGATGAATCCTAATTTATGCACCAAAGTCGAGGGAATTGATGGAATGTTGGCCACCGGAGTTATTGTGTTGATAAAAGAGTCTCGATTGGGTAAGCCAAATGGTTATCAATGTAAAGATAGATGGCCATATCAGGATTTGTTTTGAGTATCACATGTTGAATGTAGTATGTGTAGTAGACCCCTTCCCAACACCGTTCACAAAAGAAATACTGGAGGGAGTAGAAAAAAAGAGATCTACACATTTATAGATGGATTTTTCAGCTATAATCATGTTGAAATAGTGGAATATGATCATGCAAAGAAAACCTTTTCTAAAAAATGGGGCTCATTTCTTATATAATCATGTCGTTTAGACTAAAAATGTGCTTGCAATGTTCTCGGAGCATTGTTGTAGTTGCATTTGAGGACTTCATCCTTAAATTCCTACAAGTCTACTTGGATAATTTCATTGTATATGTGTTAGTAAAAGATCACCCTGAATGTTTTTGGTTAATGTTTGAGCATCGTAGACAATTGTAAATCTCATTAAACTTGAAGAAATGTGTTTTTTTAACTCCTTTTAGAACACTATTGGGACACATAATTTACAAGGATGACTTACTTGTTGACCTAATCAATATTGTATTTATTATATAATTGATACCCCGTAAACTAAAAGGCATGTGCGTGCATTCCTTAAACATTGTGGATATTACAAAAAAATTATACGAGGGTATGCAAATATTACCACACCTTTGGAAAAACTATTAAAGAAACAAGGATTATTTGAGTGGGGCAAAGAACAACAAAAACCTTGGAAGAATTGAAGAAGTGCCTCTCAAGTGTACCAATATTGAGGTTTCCATATTGGAATAAACCCTTCCATGTTCATGTGGATGCATCATGGATGGTAGTTGGGGAAATACTTGCACAACTAGGGGAAGAAAATGTGGATCATCCAATCTTCTTTATAAGTAGAAAGTTAATGCATGTAGAACAAAATTATACCACAATAGAAAGAGAAGGGATATCTATGGTCTATACACTACAAATGTTTTTACAATATATTCTAGTGACATCATTTTTCTTCCAGCACCGATCATATGGTGCCAAACATCTCGGTTAATAAAGTGGTATTGCATGGGTGAATTTGCAAGTGGATCATCATGTTCCCAAAATTTAAGTTCTCTATAGTATTAAATATAGGAAAAAATAATGTGGTGTCGGTCATCTCTTGTGCATCACTACTAGAGAAGAGGAAAAACAATAGATGATGGGATGCACAATGCAAAACTTTTACAAGTAACTAGTTCCTCATATGAACTAAATGATATTGTGTTATTCCTTGAAATAGGAATTACAAGAACTAATAGGAATACACAACAAAAGAAGTAATTCATTGTAAAATTTACCATATCAAATAATAAGTGACACCCTATATAAATGGGAAGAGATGAAGTATTATGGCATTTTGTAATGGAGCACAAAAAGGAAGGTTTATTGCTCGAAGTACATGAAGGGGTCAGTAGGAGACATTATGTTAAGGATGCAACATGTGGAAAGTTTTCATAACAAGATTATGGTGGAAAATTTATTTCATGACACAAGAGAATACACGTGAAAATGTGACATTTTCTAGTGTGTTCAAAAACCAAGTAAGAGGGATGAAATAATATTACAATCAATTATTTCCCAATAACCATTTGAAAAATTGGCTATAGAATCTTTTGGACCAATCAATCGAGTAGTGTGATGGACTAAGAGTGCCATATTATAACAACAACAGACTATCTAACCTATATAGCCAAATTTGTGTCAACAAAAGACTATACAATAATAACAACATATAGGTTTATATGGGAAAATATTAGTACTTAATACACATGCCCTTTAATATTAACAAGTGATAGGGGAACACACTTCCTTAATGATAGCATGTGCATACTATTGTCAGATTTTATGGTCACATATCATAAGACAACACACTACCATCCATAAGTGAATGGAATAATTGAAGCATTCAACAAAATATTGATTAATAATCGACTAAGATATGTGATGTTAGGTGGAAGGATTGGGCTGATAAATTTTTAGCACTACTATGGGCATATAGGAAAACATATAAGATATCGAACAAGGAAACACCTTTACAACTATTGTTTGGTAAAGAGGTAATGATATCACTTGAGTTTATGGTTCCATCTTTGAGAATCATATGCATTTCCAATTTGGATGATGAAGCCTCCATTATGGAGTGTTTAACTAAATTGGTGTAGTTGGATGAAATGACATATGGTAGATGGGGTCGAGGAGTAGAAAAGGAACGAAAATAATTTTGTCACAACATACAATTAAAGAATAAGATGTTGTCTTTCGGAAACAAGGTCCTTTTATATTATCGAAATATACAGAAACCTAGGTAAATTGAAGACATGTTGGTTAGGACCATATGAGATACATGCTATTTTTATGATTGGGGCATGCAAATTGAAATATTTGAATGGTGAGTTTCTACCAGTCACTTGATGGGAGTAGGCTAAAACCTTATTTACGGTGAAGGCATATTTTTTAATAGAATAATTTGTATTCCAATAGAATAGATGTTAAATCAATTTCTATGGTAGTTTTAATTATGTTCTTAGAATAGTTTATTTCCATAAATGTTTTATTATTTGTAATAAGCACACACTTTGTGCCGCAAAGTTGATCTCTATATACAAAAGTGCATAATTTCAAATAACAATGGTCTCTTTCTTGTGAAGGTCCTATTTTACATGGTGGCTATTTTTTTTTTTTCATAGAGGACTATTCACATAGTTGGTGCGGGAGAAAAATGGTGAAAGAAACAATGACACAAAACTCCAAAAGTTACGTGCATCAAGCGATGGAGGAATAAATGATTTCGCATATGATTACATGCTAGAAGAGGGAACATCAAATTAGTGTGGCGTAAAAAGAAGATTTCACAAGTAATGGACGTAAGAAAAATAAGGTACTTGGATGGGATTTCAAAAACTTGAGAGGAAAGGAAGGATGGTTGAATAAGGTGCGAGAGAAATATTGATTGCGCAAATAAACTTTGGCATGGGAATTATGAAGGAGGCACATGAAAGGATGGGAGTGGATAAGGTGAGGTGTTTGCAGGAAGGAGACATGGTGAGGAAGCACACAAGGAAATAAGTGCATGAGAGAATGCAACATGGTCCAGAATGTAAGCTACATATCGCAACTAGAGGTGCTAGGATAACGAAACACAAGTCTGCGCAGAATGTGTGGCATAGATTGGCAAGTGGAATTCATTTATGGAAAGTTTGAAATAAAGAGAGAAAAATAATGAGTGGGTAATAGTTGTCGCAACTTGGAATTGAATGTGGTTGGTAAAGGAAGTGAGAGTTCATACGTGTCGAAGCATTAATTGTGGATTTATAACGAAGGGTAAAAAGTCTATAAAAGGGGATGGAAATTCATTTACAAGTTACCAAACATTCAATTGAATAGGAAGCCAAAGTGAAGATAGAAAAAATAGAGAAAAAAATCAAGAGCATGAAAAAACTAACCTTGTTTTTGCCATTGAAGAACAAAACATGCTTTTATAGGTACTAAAGTAAAGGGTTGTGTTAAAAAAATGGAAAAATCATTCAAGTAATGAAAAAGTGAAAATTTTGCCCAAGAAAATGTCTTACAAACCCCATAAAGCTTGTTGGACCATGATTTCCATTAGACCAAAACCCATAGGTGTTAGTCTCCGCTACAATCACCAAAGTTAGGATCTATGAGAGGCGGTTAGTCTATGTCACTAAACTCATAGGAGCGTTGAAACACATGCCAACAATCTCCCCCTTTGTGTTACCTGAGTGAGTTTCGAAATCAAGACTTGTCGCTTTCATACCATTTATTGGACCACGATTTCCGTTAGACAAAAACCCATAGGTGTTAGTCTCCGCTACAATCGCCAGAGTTAGGATCTACGAGAGATGGTTAGTCCATGTCACGAAACTCACGGGGGCTGGACACACATGCCAACAAAGCTCTCTTGGCCTCCATTAACATGGAGGTTGATCTTCCAAGATAAGACAAAGAGCTTTAGGGCATTTAACTTCTCTAGAGTGAACCAGAGTGGATTTTAGAAAAAACAAAGCAAGAAGAATAGACTTATGGGGCATACCAAGAAAGAGCTATGTGTGATTCTAGCTCTTTAAGTGAGTTGAGTTCAAGTAGTTCAACAAGATTGATGTTAGATGAAGACCCAAAAACACTTTAATAAAGGAGTTATTGAGGGAGAGGTAGAACAAATACTTGAAGAAGACTTAAATATATAATAGATTAAGGTAGGGGCACATGCTAATTCTTTTTCATAAGAAAAGAAAAAAGGTCGAAATCGATGAAATTCAGGTGGAAGTCCAAGGACTAGAACCCACCATAACCTCAACACCTCAACTTGGAGATGTAATAACCCAAAGACATGTTGGAGGTTGAAAAATGGAAGTCTAAGTGTTGGTCCCATTATTGAATTTTCATAATGTGCCTTGATTTTTCATGACCAAATTTTCTCACAAACATTTCATTTTTTGATTTGGTGGTCTACAGTTCATATTCCCCAATTGAATACCTTTGAAAATGCCTAAGTTGTTATTATTTTGCCCTGATTTGAAACAAAATCCATGTTTGCCCCCATTTGTGCCCTAATTTCTTCATTTTTACGGGTTGTGTCATTTTTCCTTTGTCAAAATGTGCAAGAAACTTGGATTTGATCGAATTCCATTTATGTGCAAGTGAAATCCCAATCCCCTGGTCGAAATTAATGTCAAAACATGATTCAGTTGGTTTAAAATTGAGAAATTTGCCTTCCTTGTCAAAAAAATCATTTTCTAGGGCATCCTTTGTATTTTTTACATTTTGATGGGCATACGGGTGTCATTTTCCGTAAAATTCATCATCGCAACATTATTGCAACGTGGCGGGTTCCTATTGGCCGGGGGTAGTCGGGAAATATTTCTAACTTGTTAATTTTTCAAATTTTGGCTTAAGGAAAATTTTTGTCCATGGCTCTGCTTGCTACAGTAAAGTGCCTACGTGGCACATTGTGATTGGCTAGAGGAATGGCGGGTGGCGGGCTTGCCTTAGAAATTTTGCTTCCATTTTGTAAAATTTTCTAAGTTAAATTTTTGCCCGAAGGCCCGCAACGAATGGCAGGTGGCCACGTGTCCTAGAGAAGTCGGCATGGAAGGGCGGGGATGTTGATGAATTTGAAGTTTTTTGACTTCAAAAGTTTAAGGAAAATTTGAGCCAAAAGCCCACAAAGAATGAGAAGGAGACACATGGCACAGGAGCATGCGGATGGAGGGAGGAGTTAGAGAAATTTGTTGTTTTTGACTCAAGGTGTAAAGGGGAAATGTTGACCCGAGGGCCCGCATCCAATGAAAAGAGGACACGTGTCTAGGAGGCAAGATGGAAGAAGGGGCCGAAGGAAAGCTTTATGAATTTTTGCCTTTATGTTTGCAAGGTTAAAAATGAAAAATGGTCCCGCGTCCAATGGTGAGCCAACACGTGTCCAAAAGAAAGGAAAATTATATGAGGGGGCGGAGGTTTTGATGCATTTGAAGTTTTTTCTTTAAAATTCTAAAGTTTAGATTTGAGCTAAAGCTCCGCAACGAGTCATGAAGCGACATGTGTCCAAAAGGGAAAGAATAGGTTGGCGGGTTTTGCGATGGTTTTGAAGTTTTTAACTTCAAATGGTACAAAAGTCACTTTCTGACCCGAGGGTCCTCAACCAGTAAGAAGAGGACACATGTCCGAAAATGCAAAATAGAGATGCTGGGGCCTTGGGAGAGTTTGAGATGTTTGCTTTTTAAGGCAAAAATATCAAATGTGAAATTTCATCCGCCTTGCTGAATGAAGGAACATTTTTGGAGGGGCGGAGGTTCGGACTAGGGAGAAACTTTAAAACTTTACAAATTTGGCAGGGAGGTTCGATGGCAAGGTGGGAGGCTTGGACCCGCGGCGAATGGGAGAACGCCACGTGGCGAGGAGGAGAACGGGTGTTCGGGCCCGTGGGAATTTTTAAGAAAATTTCCCTTTTTTCAAAAAGTGCCAAAATTCATAAAATGAGCCCACGGTTTTCGGTGGGGCCCACATGTGGACACATGGCGGGTCCAGGGGAGAAGCGGAGATTTTTGTAAAATTTTCCAAAGGTAAAAAGGTCACAAATGCATTTCTAAAGCATGGGAGGTCGATCCAATCACGTTGTGACACGTGTCCCACCTCATTCAAAGGTCAAAAAGGTAGTTTTGAGCTTATTCCTTAAATGGCATTATCCACGTGTAAGGTTGATATTAAAAGTTGATCAAAATCAATGGATACTGTGCATTTTCATTTTTGGGCGCCATGGGAGCTCCAAGGAGCTTGGAAATCACATTTCTTCATCAAAATTCATTGGACCTTATATGATTTTGAGTCCCCTTGGCCTTTTGAGAACAATGGCATCATTTTCATGAGCTAATTTGATGATCTGTGATGTTTTTGATGCATTTTTGCTTTGGCCCGATGTAAAAAATGTGAAAGGTGAAAATCAAAAATTGCAGAGGTAAAAATTGAAAAGGTAAAAGGTGAAAATGATTGTTAAAGCATGTTGGCATGCTTGAATGCCAAAAACGTGACCCTGGGATGGATAAGGATCCGAATTCATGCAATATTTTAAACTATTTGTGCATCCCTGGCAATATGCGAGCTGTTTTACAGTTTGATCTCATTTTCATGAAATGATGAAGGGTTTTGTAACAAATTTGATCCCTTAAGCATATTCTTTGCTTGGGAAGCAAGGTTCCAAGCTGGCATGAGATATAAAATGTATTTTTGAAGCATTTGTAGAGGGGGAGATAGAGGAGAGAAAAAGACTTAGAATTTTCAAGCAAAAAGCTAGAAGAAATCCATTTCTCTGGAGAAAACCGCCTTGAGAGCCATTTTCAATTCCATTTTGTATCAGATTTCATCATGTTGAGTTGGTTTTAGTTGTAAATCCATCAACAGGCTCTGAGATTGTTCTTATAGCATTCCCCTGCTGATGTATTTGATCAAATTTTGGATTATGTGGTGTTATCTCTTGGCAAAATTTTGCATATGCTTATGTCTCAGAATATTTTCAATTTGTGTTTCTTGGTCATGTTGCAATCTTGTGTTTAGGATCTCTTTGATCATACAGGGTCTCATTTCTTGTTGATGGTTTAATGGCATTTGCAATATTATATTCAAAAGAGCCTTCATCTGATAGAAGATAAACAGATTTAAAATCATTTTACTGTCCTTGAATATTGAGATTGTTTGTAAACCTTTGGGTGCACCTTAGGTCATGATTAAATAAGGATTCTGGATACTTTGTTGGTATTTTGCTTCAAGATTTTGTGGCAGGTTATCAAAGGTTGTGTGGAAGAGTGCAGATCTGGGCCTCCATTTGTGCACATATCCTAGTTGAAGGAGCATTTAAAACCTCTGGAAGTATTCTTGTTGTGTAGGTGTTACAAATTTCTTGCAAAGGTTCTCAAAGAAGTTGGTAATTCCCAGCTAGTCTTGTCTAAACATCTCCCAACAAAATTTCATTCAAACTAACTCATCCTACCCATACTACCCCCGTTGCATTGTGTGTTAACAAAAGAATACAACCCACTCACAAAAATGCACAAAGCATATCAAGATTTTATTTTGTCTCTAGCAGCCTTAGCCTTGTCTTGAAAGCATTTCCATCATTTAGTAGTGACAACTCCTTTGAGTTTGAATAATGGATAATTGATCATGTTTTCCCAAGGCCATCTCCACACAATGTGCAAAATACAAGGATATCTCAATCTCCTTTACCATACAAGGGCTGCAATATAGGTTCTCTTGCCTTGGTTGATAGGCACAACCTAAAACAGTGAGGATCAGATCAAGATCCTTTTGAAGGTGCTATCCACTCCCTCAAATCTTGAGTGCCAACAAGCTAGATAGATGTGCTCCCGACTACAAATGACATACAAATCATCTATCTACCCTTGAGTGTCTTGTGCAAATGCATGATGTTGTTCAAGTTGTGAAGGAGATTAAATCTAGATACCAACACTAAGGTTAGCACATCTAATTTTTTTGACTTCAATCATCGCAAACCTAGGTTGGCATGCTTGATAAGTGGAGATTTGGTGTGCACCATAGATAAGAAGCATGTTGAAGGTGGTGTTATCTACGATGATAGAGCAAATAAAATAGTGGAAAAATTTGTGGTCTTGTAGCTCGATGAATTTCCTTATTTCAATAAACTAGTAGAGTTGTTTCTAGTGTTAGTGTCCCCTTAGCGGTGACCATAAAAACACGTTATTTTTTTCTCTTCCATACATTGAAAAAAATTAAATCTATAATCATCCTTCAACCAAGGAAGGAAAACTATACTCATGATTTCCTATACTTACTTAATCATACATTCACATTAAGTGGCATACAAAAGACATTATTAGCCTACATTGATACCAAGTTCATTTTTATCTTAATGAACCATAATGAGTACCTCATTATCTTGCATAGTCTACCTTTAAATAAAATAGGTGAAATAAATGTACAATCACTATTTATTATTTTAAGTGAGATCCAGTTTATTTAATCATCCATTTTTATGTAAGTATTTAATTTAACTCTAAAGCATGTGAATACATAATTCTATTTCAATACCACCATATATATGAATCAAACATACTTTGAGTGTTGATTTTTATTAGTTAAGTTCATTATTTTATTCATTCTCCTATTTAATTTTCAATATACTACATAACACAAATCCATCACACTAATTTTTAGCCACATGGTATCTCTACTGGTTACTAATGTTATACTATAATAGATTTGTCATCCATAAATATGAATACATTCTCGATTATAGCTTACTTCACCATTTGACACAAATTTCTTTAAGAAAACCATCCCTCATATATAATACAAACATATGATCTTTTTATAGTTTAACAACATAAATATCAACTTTCATTAACACGGTTTACAAGTTCCAATATTGTAATATTTACATAAATCTCAATGGTAATATAATGATACAATTTTTACCATACAACACTATGTCAAAAGTTGTAGAGAACCATTCTATTGTCCAATCACCTGAACAAGAGAAAGAACATCATCAGATTTATTTACCTCTAACCATGATCCATACGGATCCCCACACACAATATTATTCTTGAGAGTGCACCTACCCTTCAT
The DNA here is from genome assembly GCA_018340775.1 of Taxus wallichiana var. yunnanensis. NCBI lineage: Eukaryota > Viridiplantae > Streptophyta > Pinopsida > Cupressales > Taxaceae > Taxus > Taxus wallichiana. The sequence goes on along the minus strand of CM031237.1, from coordinate 445,466,997 downwards.
TAGAAGGAGTATGTGGTAATCAATGAGGAAAGAGAGACTCTCATGTGTAATATAGTTACCCAATCAAATGGTAATCATAATCGGGAAGGAATAATATACATCCTAAAATCATAAAAAGATGATTTTTCTTTTGGCCAAAAGTTTCGAATAATAGTAAGAACCCACCTAGTCCCTAAAATCCATCACGATGCTAGAGCATGAATAATTAGAAGTGATAATTCAAGAGGGTATCCTATGTGTCAATCCATAACCTACCCTGTGTCCCCTCTTAGCATTTGTCATATGTGATTCTATGCACTAGGTTATCTATCACCTTTTGTACTATCACACCCTATAAGCTTAACACATCTATCATACACACTCTTAATCCTAGCTAACTATTAGCAACAAAACACAATTATCTCCAAGTTACAAATGGTCAATAATGTTAGAACACTGAAAACACTAACCCTTCCGAGTATCCCATACCACTTGTTGGTGTTGATGTTAAATGGGTTAGAGTCTAATTTTCTTATCCCCAACGATACTAACAACCCTTGATCGATGATGCTAGTAGTACCAATCTTCCTAGGTGTCCCATACTACCTAGGAAAGTCAATACTGCAAGCATCCTAATTCTAGGTTGTTTCCATATACAAGTGTTTTCCTAAAGTCCAAGTATTCTTTTGTAAAAGGTTTATGATATCAAAATTTTAATAGTTCACTAATATCCTAAGCTCCTTCAATTGGAGGGGTTTTCCTTATTCAAGTCTTTTGTTTTAGATGCATTAAAACTTGCAAATTTAACTATTTTGTAGCTTATGATTTCATGTTTTAAGGTATACACGGAACATCACTTCATGTTGTCTTAACAAAATTTAATTCATCAATCCCTTTATTTTATAAATAGTTCTTATAATTTCCTTCCTTTTTGGTTTAATAAAATTTCATCGTAATTACCCAACTCTAGAGATTTCCACACACACACACACCATTTTTAACAATAGCAATTATAACTTCCAATTCAATAATACTTCTTATAAGGTTCATAGATGACGTAAAAGTATATACACAAACATCATCTCATTATGTTGTTTTAAAGCATAAAAACATCTTATTCCATGTTTTTGTAAGTTATGAAATCATTTTCAAAGAAAATATATTTAATTCATAATACATAGTATAAGTTTTCATAGTTCACTTATCTTGTTAGTTCTGCTTTAGGTTTTGAGGATCATCGTCTCATTAGATCCTATGCTCATATTTATTTCTTAGCTTCACAATATATTGAAAACTCACTCTTTATCACTTTTTGTAAAACTTATAAAAAGGTGATGTTATGTCTCTCCTAAGGATCCACAAATTAATATCATAAAATTGTTGCATAGTGGAGATCCATTAGTCATTCATTTCTCTAAGTTACTATGGTTTCATAATTTTGTTTTCTAATATGTTTCTAATGTAACAGATAACTCTTTAAAAGGCTTATAAATTTACATCTTTAATCAAATCATTAATGGACTTATTTTTAATTGTTATAGCCATTTAATTCAAATTTGTATAGTTTAAAAGAAATAAACTAGAATTGGTGCTCTAATTATAAGCCATGTTTAGCCTACGATAACACATCCAGCTGGCCGCTATCCACTTATATAAATTAACTATATAATTCCTTCTAATTTAAAGTTGGAACCCATATACTTTTTCCTAGCTCAATTAATTCCCGATACTTCAGTTTTGCAAAAATAAATAAATAAATTATGTTCCTAATATTTCTTTTCTTTTCTTTTACTCAGGATTGTAAAATGGTAATTGGTTAGAGGAAAAACCTAATTATTTAAAGGGTGATTGGAATGGACCTCTCCAATTTGTAACTCCAGGAATTCTTCTAAACACCCTCCGATGCAGACTTGTTGAGTCGTCTTTTCTTTTTTGTTATTTTCCCCAAGATTTGTTGTACATTCTCCCCTCTCCTAATCCTGCACGTCCATATGCTATTTCTTCCCATGTTTTATTTTCCTTAAAACCATATATTTTCTTTTCCCCTCTTCACCCTCTCTAAAAGTCTGCCCATTCTTTTTTTTTTATCTACCCCTGTAACTGATATTTAAAAAAACAAATTTGGATTTCTATTTAAAAACCCATTCTCGGTTAATTGGATGTGTTTTTAATTTGGGAGCATGCATCCTCCTCTTCGTGGCCAATTCTCCCTTTCCTTTACAGTCCATATGGATTGATTGTTAACCAAATTAATTGTTCTTTATGCCATGGGCAAAATGGGGTGGTAAGAGAAGTTTGCTTTTCTATGTGGAGATTAAATTCCATGCACCTCCTTTAGTCACTGCCCCAAATTATGGGTTTAAATAAGCCTCCATGCAAATTTAATAAACATATAGTATTACTCTTCCCTTGTAAAAGTGTTCAAATATAACTCTTTTGAGTATTAACATCTTCACTATTTTTAAACACGTGTATGTTTTATTTTTTATTTTAAGGAATAACAAATATACTATTCTTCTTCTTTTTATTATTTGCTACCTTGCACTAAGAGACTTCCTATTTTACAAGTGAAGCTCGTGAATCTCAAGCAACCGTAGGGGCTCCACAAGAAGAACGCATACAGATCCTCTATTTATAGATATTTCTAATTGATAACATAAGACACAAATGATATCTTTTCAATAAAGACACATGAAACTCATTATGCAACCGGATAGAGTTGGAGGGAACACAAGTCTATATGCCACTGGGTTGACCACTTTGAGAACATCGAATGGACCAACATAGTGAGGTGCTAGTTTGGAAGACTTTCCAAACTTGATAGAACTCTTCTTTGGTCTAACTCGAGAAAACCTTATCGCCCACTACAAAATCTCTAGGAGTTTGTTTTCTATCCACATAAATTTTCTACTTGTCTGTTCTGAGACTCACATACGCACTTTGCCTAATGATTTTTACCTGCTTCTTCTATGTCCCTAAGCATGTTAGGGCCTATAACCACCCTATCTTCAACATGATCCCAACTGATAGGTGTTCAACATTTTCTTCCATATAGAGCCTCAAAAGGGGCCATACCCAATGTCAAATGGTGTGAGTTGTTGTAAGCAAACTCAACCAATGGTAAGTAATCTTCCCATTTGTACTGTTGATCCATACAATACATCTTAAACATGTCTTCTAGAACTTAGTTCACCTTTTTGTTTGACCATTAGTCTCTCGGGTGATAAGCAGTATTGAAATTCAATTTGGTTCCTAAGGAAAAGTGCAAAGTTTGCCAAAACCTCGATATCGCAATTCGATCTCTATCGAGATATATTTTCTAGCACTCCATGCAACCGAAAAATCTCTTGAATAAAGCTTTCTACCAAAATGGGTGAATCATATTTCAAATTCCCTAGAATGAAATGGGCTACTTTGGTGAGTTTATCCATAACCACCAATATAACATCATGCTTGTTCTTGGACATTGGAAGTCCTTGAACAAAATCCATACTTATGACTTGTCATTTCCATTCAAGAGGTTCATGTGGGTATAACTTGGATGTAGGTATTTATCAAATTTACTCGCTAACACTCCAAACATCTTAAAACAAAATTTGCAACATCCTTTTTAATCCCGACCAAAAATATAATGGCTTGATATTAGCCACCATCTTCGTCATTCCAAGGTGACTGAATAAGGAGCATTATGTGCCTTCTCCAATACTATGGTCCTCAATCCATTGAGGTCAAGTACATAAATTATGTCATGGAATCAAATAAGTCCATCTCTATCAAACTGATAACCCTCATATCTATGATCCTAGTTATTGCTCTCCAATGCAGATTTGACCTTCCCATAAAAAGTGTCTAAAGATAGCGTACTTAAAATCTATTATTTTAAAGTGTTCCTTGTCAAGGCCATGGATTTAATGTGTCGTCTTCTAATAAGGGAATCCACAAATCAGTTTTCCTTGCCCTTAATATAGCTTATATCAAAATCATATTCACTCAAAAATTCTAACCAATGCCATTATCGTACATTCAAGTTTGGTTGAGTGAAGATATATTGTAATCCTAAATGACCTGTCTTGAGCACAAAAGGATTACCCAAAAGGTAATGCCTCCACATCTACAAAGCATGTACTATAGCTACAAGCTCAATATCCCGTGGTGCATAACTCAGCTCCCCTTTCCTAGTTTTTTTGTGATTCGTAAGCCACTACCTAGTTATCCTGCATTAAAACTCCTCCAAAACCTTCACCTGATGCATCTGTGACCACCGTGAATTCTCCATTAGCATATGCAAATTTCAGAATTAGTGCGGTAGTCATAATTTCCTTCAGGGGATGAAAGGATTTTTCAAATTTTTCTATCCATAAAAACTTCTTCCCTTTCTTTTACAATGAGGTAATAATATTGTCGATTCAAGATAATCCCTTGATAAATTTTTGGTAATATCCTACAAGCCCCATAAAAATATGTACCTTGTGTGCATTTTTAGATGATATCCATTCCATGGTCGCCTTTATCTTGGCCGGATCAACTACAATTCCATCTATTGATATCACATAACCCAAATTGTGTTCATGTTAAAATTGCTATGTTAATTGAAAGAAACTAACACCTAGTAGTTTCAAAGAAAAGATAAATCTACCATTAACATTATGATTAGAGCTTAAAGGAAACTAGCTATTTTGCATAAACATGAATTGAATCAACTAATGCTAACCATTCCTACTCTATTAATGTATGATTACTCTAAAACATGAGCCTCTTTAGATCATGAGTAATCAAATCTATGTGTTTGATCTCCAAAGAGAGGGAAAGATATCACCAAGAAATGGCTACAAGGCCAAGCTTGGATCTTCCTTTCTACTCAACAATGGTAGAATGGATGCAAAGATGAAGTAGCTATTCCAAAGAATGGAGAAGGCTCTTATCATAAGCTTGTATAAATCACTAATCAAAGTAATGGTGTAGGTGTGAAAGAAAGGAGCTTGGTCCTTTATATAGCTTTTCCATTTGGGAGAATCTTGAATCCCAATGAATGTGGGATAAAGGATAAAGTAGATTTAGACTTGTTAAGTTTGATTAGAGGAATTAACAAGTGATTAGCAACTCATGGGAGTTGGAGATGATTTAATTAATCAACTAGGATTAATTAATAGGCTATAATAAGATTTTTAGGCTATTTGGAGGTGATTTAGGAGGAATTTGATATGATTTGAAGCATTTGAAAGAGGGATTTAGCCAATAAAAGGGTTTATTGATTAAATACATTGTTAAAAAGGCTTAATTAACTCATAATAGTTAATTAATCAATTCAAAGAGGATTATAACTAACGAAGTGTCGTTAATTGACATCCGGAATGTGATAAAGGATAGTTAATTAACGAAGTGTCGTTAATTGACCGAATAGAAGAAACCATTATTTAATTAGTGGGAAATAACTAATTATAATGGAAATGACAGGAAAAAGGGTAATTATTACAATTTTTTCAATAAAACTGCGTAAGCGGATTTTAGGTGTCTACATTTGCCCCTCTTTGGGGTGGCGTAAGTGATGCCACTTCAAAGATAGTAGACAATTATAAACAAGTAAATTTTGAAGAGAAATTAGTAGAATGAAGGATTCCCCCTCGAGTGTCGATGGGGTGATAGAAGAGGTTGATCGATGATCGAAAATATGAAGGAAACAGATAAAAGAAACAAGGTGGGGAAGGGAGGGATAAAAATGATCCCTATTACCCCGTGTTTTGGAAGAAAAATTGATAGTGATAAGACATGATAATGAAGAATATGGAAATATATTTTGCATCCAACTCATTCAATAAACAACTTTGTTTCATCACTTTGCTCATATGATCTACATCATCAGCTCTTATTAAAATATATGCATACAACAAAAGTGTAAAATAACATGAAAAGCTATAATACTAACATTTGTTCATTGCTAAAACACTAAATCCATGCAACATACATAACGTAATGCAATACGAGAAAGTAAATGAGCTAACTGACAGGAAACAAGTACAAATACACATACTAAAAAAATAACTTTCAAGACAACAGACCGATGTTTATGTTATCAAGTTTCAGTTCCCAAATGTTCGAGTTAACAACAAGGGTTAAAAATGGCACCCCAAGCAAGGATACATGCAAGGTGAATAAATGGAGGACACAGGGGTCCTATGAAAAAGCAATCATGCACTATGAAACAATACCAAGAAACTCGTTTGTGCAAGGGAGTGTAGATATATTTAGAAAACCAAATTTGTTAACGGAGATAGATTAATGACGTATCCATTATCAATGATCGCATGTTTGATAAAAATGGTACTAATGATAGCGAGTGATAAGCGAGAGGTGCGGATGAATTATCAATAGCAAATGGTGATATGTCCTCATCACTAAATGATATAGCATGTGGTAGATTTTTGAGAGACAAATGAGATGTGTGAAGGCCATCAAGAATTATTGCTTTCAATGTGGATAAAGTGAAGGGCGGCCTCTAATGTATGACAAAAATTAGGTGCATTGCGCAATAAGTCGTAAAGAGATATTTTGGCCGGTGTATTCTTAAGTTGTTCTATGATGTCATAACCCTTGAAAGTGGTGGTAGGAGCTGCATAAGTGATAGGTGGTGGGATAGAAACATGTTGAGCCATAGGAGGATGAGTGTGACAAGTGGTGACTACATTGGTAGTTGGATCCGCCCTAGGCCGAATAAAGTGAGGAGGATGTTGAGTACAAATTTACATAAAATCAATAGTAGTAGTAGTAACCATGCCGAAAACCTTAGTTGGGGTGAAAGAAGGATAATAAGATTGATCCATGACTTGAGAAGAAGATAAATTTTGATACATGCTCATAAGGTAGGGTTTGAATGGACGGGTTCACCAAATGATTTAACAAAAATTGGTTTATGCTAAACCCTATATATTTTAGAGTCACATATGATAAATAAACATTAAAACACATATTTGATGCAAACAATAAGCTAATAAAAATTGAAACCCTAAGTGTAAGAGAGGGAATAGAAGACTTAGTTGATTTTGTAATTGATCCCAAGTATGATGGATTGGAACACCGATGGACAGGAGGAGGAGATTGTCACAAAAACACTCAAAAATTCTATAATTTTCAAGTGGACTGGACTAGGTGCTTGGATTGGGGCGAGGGTGCCTAGGCACTAGAGACCTTTGTTGGGCACCCGTGAGTGTGTAGGAGCTCTAATCGGTTTTTCTTGTGTCGTGAAGTGGTCACTAACCTTCCTTGTTAGTCACATGTATGTCGCACTATGTCCACATAATTCACCTCTAACTTGCAAAGAGAAAGATGATATGCAAAACCTAAAAACACATCAAATCCTAAAAATAAAAATATGCAAGAGGGGAGTCGAATGACCCTAGCGGCACACCGACAGAGTGAACTTACGACCGAGCACCGCACCGCATCTCAAACTCCATGTAGTTTTGGTGTGTGTGTGTGTAGAAATCGTTTCCTAGGAAGCTCTTGTGCAAGATGCACTTGATAGCGAGCAATAACTAGATGTAGCAATGTAGATAGATGTGTGGATGTCAAAATGAACTTTTCCTCCTATGAAGTGTATACAAGAAATTCAAATCCCTTGTCCCTTGAGTGAATACTAGATGAATTCCTTGATGCTCTTAGAATGAATTTGGATGTAACCTTATGTGATGATAACAAATTCTTAGAGCTTGGTTTTTATTTTGGTCACACATATTTGTATTTAATATGATTCCATTGGTTAAATTTCATAATTGACAATTGGAAGGCCGACCCATAAGAAGACCCAAAAGAAGTGAGTAAGATAAAAAAGGGTCGGGGGAACCTAGAGGGGATGAGGGCACCTAAGTGCTAGCATCCTAGTTGGGTGCTAGTGTTTGAAGTCATAAAATATAAAAAAGTAAAGCACTGATCTGGGTTGTAGGGTGTAAAAGACTAGAAAGAACACAAGAAACAAAGCAACAAGCCCAAAGATAGTCGATCAATTACTAGTTTTCTCGCTTAGGAATCATATGAATGCACATATGCTTTTAGGACCTAGAAATGTACCCAAGTGCATGACTTTGTGTCTACAGCAGAGAAATAAGGTGCATTAGATATAAGGAGATATTCATGAAAAATATAACCTAGATGCACAAGGCCACTTAGACAAATAAGCCAAGTATCCCCAACAACAAAGTATCATTCTATTGTAAGTTACAATAAAGAGTTTTTTCTCATTAATACAAATTTAATTGATTATCATTTTATGAATAATCCCATTAACACAATAACATAAACCCCATAATTATGCAAACACTACAATGAGTGTGCCATTGTCATAAAGTGGAAATGCACCACATAATTTCTAAACATGATGTTGTGTTCCTCACCATAACAAGTGCACACAATCCTCATTGTCATTGTTATGTGAGTAAATGAACCCATTTCCTTGCATGAGGTAATAATAATAAACAAAGTAAACTAAAAAGGAAAAATAATGACTATCACTTACAATTTACACTATTTTCCATGCATTTAACACACATGACAATATCTATATTTCTACCTATCATTGTTGTATGTTTTTGCATCTCCTCGATGATAACCTTTCATGAGATAGAAAACACTTGCGTATACATGGAAAAGAGTACCCAAAAATTATCCATTCCATAAAATCAAATCAAAAATAAATATATATATATATATCTCCAAAATTAAAATATAAATTATCATCCACTACTAAGTCAATCAATTGATAATAAATGGTTTACCTTAAAAACATGTCATAATGATAATAAAATGAAATCAAAGCAATAAATAATGTTTTTCAATGTGGTAGTAGCCACTTAGTCATCTACAAGTCTCTAAAACAATAAATGTATGAGTATAGGATGTGACGATTATAGTGTGATTGCAATGCTCTAGTTTTCATTATGCAAATGTACTTGCATGTAATATGAATAAATCTATTTCTTATAACATTGTTCAGATCTAATTAAATTAATTATATTCACCACATTTAGTCAATTTAGGGTTAAAACATAAGGTAATAATGATCAAGAGAGAGCATCTTGAATACCCAAAGATGTAGAAGATATTTTTATAGTAGAGATGGTTTAAGGAAGTTCCATAAAACCTATTACATGTTACAAAACTAACATGTCTCAAAACATATGGAGAAAATGAATCAAAGAAGAGGGAAAGACTTAGAATATAGCTTATTTAACAAGGGGAAGTAATTTTGAAGGAGGTAAAAATGGGCTCCAACAAGGAGAAAACAAGTTCTTTATTGGAATTAAGAAAATGTAATTAACTTGGAAAGACTATTATTTTTCGACATCAAAGAGTGGGGGAATCCAAGTGTGCAAGTTTCTTCGTAGAAAATTTAAGGAGGCATAAATATATCTCATGTCAACTTATAAGATGTAAGAAAAGTAAACGTTTCTACCTTCTTATGATGTGTTGCCTATTTTTAAGACTTTAATTAAGGAGCGACAAGACTACTATATGGATTAGGTACTTACGTGAAAAGGAAAGGATGGTAATGGTAGATATGTAGCCTCTTACCCAAAACAAAGAGGGGTGGGAGGTCACCCATGCTTAGTATGAATTATCTATCAATGTATATTTGATGTGTTGTTAGGATTACAAACAAAGAGAAGACAAATCTATAGTGTCGTATCACATTATTGAAATTTTGAGGGATATTATTGAAGATTAGAGAAATGTGAATGCACACAAAGAATTTAAAGCTTGCATAATTAGTAGAGGTCGTGTTCGGTGGCATAAAATAGGTTTGGTGATCAAAACCATCTCTTACTCAAACCCGTCCTAATCAAGGTTCATGTGATTACACTTTTAAGGTTTATTTATGAGTCTATCATCATATTTTTCCTAGATTATGAGTCTACAACACAATCATCCATAAAAATATACTTTGTGCATTTCCTTACTTACTCTCACTCATTTATTTCTCAAAATTAAATTAAATAGTTTACCTCTATTTTGTGTGTTTCGAGATCTCATTAATACTATTTTTATCTTATTTTGAAATATATTGTACTCTTAATCATTTAGGTAGTAAAAATTTATAAATTAAAATAGTTCATGACATCTTCCTTATTATCATGATGTTTATGTTGATATTTGTTTCATAATCCTTATCACCCATCAATTATATTTATCCCTTCATTATGTGACATTGATCCATATCATGCTTTGGGCATTTATTGAGGCAAGGCCCCAACAATTTTCTTGTGACCATCATTGTTATATCTTGAGGAATTTGCATCCTACTATAATTTTCCATCTCCCATGTTGTTATGTTATCATGTGATTGACCTTTTGGAGAAACTTGGGTAGTATATCTTTTGTGCATGCTCCTAAATGTTATAATTTTACATGTTATGATTATATACTTTTCGAGATCCTGTTGTTATATATAATATATTACATTTGAGATATGAGTTTCATAGATTTACGCCACACATCAAGAGGGGGTATAGAACATTCAATGCATTTTACCATTGTTATGCTTCCTTTGATAGTATTATAGACCCAATAGGTCTTCCTTTGCATATCGAGGCCAAAGGGATGTGACTCAATAAATTCATGATCAAGTAATTGGAAGTTAGTCTCCAAACACTGACAAGGCTTGAACTTCATAAACCAACATCCAATACATAATACTCCAAATTTATGTTGACATGACAGTCATCAATAGATGACATGTAATTTTGACGCCACTCCACCTTTGATGGTATGAAAAAACTATCATAATGAGGTCAAAGAAGGTGTTTTGTTTTAGTATTTCACTTTCAACATTTACTATTTTTGGGCTTAAATATGTATGTGCAAGAAAGTAGTTTTACATGTTTCAAGACTCGTTATTTCTAGTCCCGTAGTTCTAGATCAATAATATCATTTTTGGGGTTTAACTTATAAGTGCAAGCCATGTCATCCATTTATGGGCTAGAAACAAATCTCAAAACGGGGTAAATTGTGATAGCTTAAAATGGACCCATGACGTTATTTTATGTTAATTTAGCAAACTTGTGTATGTATGAGTTATCCGGTCCAAAATAGATAATATGGTCCCTCTTGTTGACTTCCATCCTTCTAAAATCTCCCTATATTTGCATCTCTCGTTATATCTTAGACTTACTTTGTGACGTTAGATAATCTTTAAGTAGGTGTATCTGTGTACTTCTCTCCCCACTTTTTAGGTCCTAGCCATTGGGAGTAGTAAACACTTGTGCTAATTATGTTTAATTAGAGTGCAACTATTATCTATAAATAAAGAAGCATTATGCTCCATTAACGAAGCAAGTGATCATTTTTATTTTTTGAGATAACTTTCTATTTGAGAGTTGTTATTGAAGTTATCTAAGTTATGTGATTTGCATTATGTAATTTTCTATTATTAATATTTATATAAGTTGTGCAATTTACATAATGTGGTTTTCTATTGTTAATATTTATATTATTATTGTGAGGTCCAACAATTAGATGACTACATCCAAAGACGCCTTATTACGTCAAGTCAAATATACCTCTAGTATGTATCAAGAACATATTTTGAAATTGCTTTTGTGAGGTCCAACAATTAGATGACTACATCCAAAGACGCCTTATTATGTCAAGTCAAATATACCTCTAGAATGTACGCTGAGTTGGCCTAATGGTGAAGAACATGTGCTCTTGAAATAGAGGTCACAAGTTCAAACCCCGTAGGGGGTAGGGTATGTACGCCTCGTTTGTAGCAAAGTTAGTTGCCTCCCGCATGTGAATACGAGGTAGTCCCATATGCTATAAGCCACTTGTTGACCCAAAAACAGGCCGCCCCATGGCATCATGGATTGTAAAAACCTATTATTATTATTATTTTACAACTCTAACACTCTTTCCTTCATAAACAAATTTATAGTGTCCTCCTTCCACATATATCTCCATCTTTATATATTAGATTGGTGTACTGTAGATGCTTAATTAGGGGTAGCACATTTTATTGGTTAAACATCCATTACATTCGTTTGAGTCCTCGGAAAAAGCAAAATTTGTCTTCCATTCGTTTGATTCCTCCAAAAAAGCGACAAATGGTTGAAAGATGCTTTAAAAAATTGTTCACATTAAAAGCGGGCAACGAAAAGCAACCAATAAGCTGACGCCCCTTAGGTGAGGAGTTAATCCTCTTTCATCTAACCCTATCCAAGCTGCTCTGCGTTTTCTTTATTATTTCCAAGTTTGGAGAACGACTTAAACCAACCACATGCCCTGCCATGATTAGAATGGATGCAGATTACTACCCCATCCCTCCTTACGACCTCATTCTTTAAATATTCAGGGGGTAAGGTCAAGGTTTTTGCTTCATCTGCGTCAATGGCGATGACGCGCCTGTTTTTCCTACTGGCAGTCCTAGTCTCTGTTATTGTAATGGCGTTTTGAATCTGGAAAGGACCAAGCATGGCGGCGAGCTCTTGGAATACGAGAGCCAGGGCTGGTTTCGGGAATGCGCGGTTTGGGACGCCGATAACAAGCGGTTTCTGGTTTCATTCATGGAGGGCGGTTTGGGAGAGATCGGAGAAAGCGGGAAAGAAGTAACCCTGGTTAAGGACCCCGACTACGCAGGCAACGCCACGTTGGGGTTCAAGATCGACGGCCCCAGGAATCGAATCGTGGTCGCCGTTTCCGACGCCCTCGGAAACAAATACAGCGCCGTCGCCGCCTACGACATGGCCACGTGGCAGAGGCTGTTTCTCACTCAGCTCGGTGGTGGTGATACGAAGTCGTTTGCGGATGACGTGGCGGTGGATCCGGAGGGCAACGCCTACGTCACGGACATCGTGGACAGCAAGATTTGGAAGGTGGGCCCCGAGGGATCGGTGTTAGCCGTGTTTTCCAGCCCGGTTTTCACTTCCGTTCCGGCGAAGCTGCCGTTCAATTTAGTGGGGCTGAACGGGATCGTGTACCACCCGGGCGGTTATTTGCTGGTGGTTCACACGTGGGCAGGGGTAGTGTTTAAGGTGAGCCTCGACGGCGCGCACGTGAGCAGGGTCAACATGAGCACTTTTCTGTTAATGGGGGACGGTTTGGCGCTGCTGACGCCGGAGCGGCTGGTCGTGGCGGGCACGCCCTCCGCTAGAATAGTAGAGAGTAGGGACGATTGGCGGACCGCTAAACTGACGCATAGATATGTGGGGCCCATGCACCGTTTTGCCACGTCGGCTATGGTTAAGGATGGCAAGGCATTCGTGAGTCATATATTAGGGTTGGGATGGGGAAAGAGGAAGCACCTCATTACTGAGGCTGTTTTTAAAGAGGTCAGCTTCCCCGCCAACTAGCTACTTCCCCATATTCACTTCCCAATAAAATTTAACGGCACTGCTTAAATTTGATGGAAGTCTGGCCTCCTTTTTCTATTTTTTTTTAGCGATCTACACTAAAATGGTGGTTTACAGATACTATAAGGTATGTCTATGTCATGCAAGTCTAAAATCTCTGCTCGAGAGAGGCTATTATATGTCATGAAAATATGTAAGTGCCTTACAAAGCACCTCTGTTTGGTGTTTTGGTGTAGACTTACATTTATAAGTTAATTGACTTGAGATATGTTATCATTTTGGTTGTGCCAACTTGCGTTGCTATTTGTTTTTTCCTACTTAAAACTCTTACACGAACATGGCAAGCTTATGTTAATTGGGGAAGTGGGGCTTCAATATGGATGAAATTCAAACTATCTACATTTATAGTTGTTTTGATGGGCTTAAATTCATAATAAAATTGTTAAATTTTGTTTGATCATCTTAAACTCTTCCATGAACTAAGTTGTGGTTACGCATAGCTTGTTAATGCATATAATATTATTTTCTAAATGGAAAAAAAAAACTACAATAACAAATCACATTGTTGATATCTGACATAGTGAAACAATTTCAACAATGTTACAAAGGGTATGGAACCAAAATGTATAATAAAGGTCCCAATAAAAGGTGTGGATATCGACATAGTGAAACAATTTCAACAATGTTACAAAGGGTATGAAACCAAAATGTATAATAAAGCTCCCAATAAAGGGTGTGGCTTCTAATTGAATGGAAGGAAAAGAATTTTTTTAAAAACATTATAATATTTTCAAGTCTCGGAAATATTGAGTGGTTAACTTTCGAGCCTTCTCATTTGCTCTCTAATCTTCGTTTTATGTTGAGTCAATTCTTTCTTAGAAGCAAGAGATTTGCAAAGCAACCTAAAAATAATGTTAGTATAAAACTTTTGAATACAAACTTAAAACAAAATACAAGAGTGGCAGAAAACAACAATGCATCTCTTCTTCATGATAATCAATTATTTAAAGGATGCAACTTACAAATTGTGAGAAATACTAAGGTCTACATTAATTTGTTTTCAAGATGGCGGATGTCCAAAAATAGTTAGGAAGGTATCTCTCGAACATATCCCTCAACAACAATTAGATGTTCCTAGCAAATCTACATCTCAAAAACACCGGTGATAGTCTAAGGATGTTTGCAAATTAGACACTTAGGAGGATTGATTACAAGCAACCAAATGTTATCACCAATAGGTAACTTGAAAAGTGGAGCTTCCAAGTTGTGGTTTTACCCATGTCATCAACTTTGAACTTCTAAATGGCAACCCAAGGTGTTGTAGTTTGCATTTCCGTTTTGAATTGAGCCTTTCTTTCAAAGGTAGCATCATGATGAGTATTCTTGATAAACACATTTGAGCATAAAGTGGTCTAACTTTGTGGCTCTTAGGGCATCTACAATCCTTCACAAAATTGCATTAAATAGGTGTGTACATCCCGGCAAGGAGGGAGTTATCCATGAGTTTAGTGATTTCATTTAACGCAAGTCATGTCAACAACCTTTCACCGGAAAAGAGCCTATGAAGGAGACCAATGCTTCCATTATGAATACGAAAGTTACCAC